>NIPM01000033.1:542503-681507 GCA_002738285.1 Holacanthella duospinosa
AAAAAAATTTATAATTCAAAAAAGTAAAAATTAAATAAAAATATTTAAAAAATTAAAAAATTACTGTTTACAGGAAAAAAATGTTTTGGCGTAAAGCAGTCAAAGGATAGGGTAACATTTCTCACGTGCTGCAACAAAACCGGGAATGAAAAGCTTCGATTGGTGATAATCGGGAAATCCAAAAAACCTAGGTGCTTCAAGGGCCATCAGTTCAACGCTAAGTTCACTTATTATTCTTCAGCAAAAGCTTGGATGACGAAACAAATATTCTCCGATTGGTTGGAAAACCTCAACGTCGCAATGATGCTCTGCAATCGTAAGGTGCTGCTAATTCTGGACAACTTCTCAGGTCATATTTGGGATGACCAAACTTTTTCAAACATTGAATTGTTATTTTTACCACCAAATACAACTAGCAAAAGCCAACCGCTCGATGCGGGAATAATCAACTGTGTTAAGCAACATTATTTAAAACTAGTCGTTAGGATGCTCGATGAGGGCAAAGACTTATGTGATATAAGTCTTGCTAATGGCATTAACATGTTATGCGAATCTTGGGCACAGGTCAAGGAAAGTACCATTTCCAATTGTTTTAAAACTTGTGAAAAATTTGATTAAAATAAATCGTACGTCTTCGTGAAACTTTACGGTATCACAAAACAAGGGATACGGATACTATCATTGGGCCATAAGTTCATTAAGAGAGGGTCTACTGCATTAATCTTTCAAAATTCAAAATTCAAAAATAAAAAAAAAACACTAAATCATCCTCATCATCAGAACTGTTAATTTTCAAAAACTTTTTAAATTAGCAATGGACAGTGACAATTTATTAATCCGAACTCTTTCTTTGAAATCAATTTATTTAAAAATTAGACACATGAAACTTTTTTTTGCTCAGCCTTGACGTGAGTACCCTCTATTTTACGCTTGGCTTAAAGTGGGCAAAAATGACATTTTCAGCTCAACTTTTTTCCTACGTTTCTTCTCATCCTAGGCTGAAAATTTGTCACACTTTTTGCTCGGGTTTAATCCCCACCTGAGTACTAAGCTAAAGCTTAGTACTTAGTAAGCTTAATTTGAAAAAGTGAAGGAAGTGATTCACTTTGTCGTCACTTTCATCACTTTCCTAAATAAAAATCTGTCAAAGTAATGTGAAAGTAACCAGAGTGACATGAAGGTGTCGTGAACATGAAAGACTAATCACGGCATTAATGAACAAGAACCTCATAGACAACTTTTACTGACAAAGCGCAATGTACAAACACAGCATGGGTTACGATACTTACCTAAGAAGAAAATCGTTGACGACACCGGGTCTGTGCCAACCTGTTCTCTTCTTCTCGTATAGGTATTTGTATCGCTGGATTTCAGACTCCATCAAGGTATCGTTTGTTTAGCAATTTAATTTTCTGTAAATCAACAAGCTGATAAAAACATACAGTGAGTTAATGAAACAAATTACTTCTCCATATGAACTTCAAAAAATGCCATGAAGCCAGAAGTTTAGTGTCAAGTCAAAAATCAAGTCACTTTGTGTTTTCGCAGTTTTTATAGCAACAAGAAAAACTGACAACAATCCGCGTAATTTTTAACTGAAAGGATGGTATGCAGAAAAGCATACCTCATTTTTTTCGCTCGGATATTCGGTTCAATTGTTCCAAATAGTGCATCTACTTATGCTACACTACTCCGTAAAAAGAATTTTCGAAAAAATTTTTTTTTTGCTGAGTTGTCATTTTTCTTAAAAAACTCTAACACAGGGGCATGGGGCGACTATGTGCAAATAATTTTAATTTTGGTCATGTTCCCATCTAGCTAATTTTTTCAGATTGTGCACAAGACAAGTCTACTAAGAGGGCATGTTTTTCCAATAAAGAAATTTAGCGAAACTCTTCTACATTCCAAGCGCTCCTGCGCAGAACTTAGAGTACGAAATTCCCCATATGCAAGGTTACGGGGTTGACTATGGTTAGGCTTGTGTTAAACTTGTGTTCATAAGTCCTCAAAGGCTTCAACTATTTACTCATTTAGATCACTATTAAGTTGATTCAACGCGACTCTGGAAGCAAATTCCCTATTGCACCGTCGCTGAGAGTTAAAATACTAAAATACTAAAATACTTCAATAGGCTAAAAGTTCACTACTTTTAATGAAAATTTTTTATAACAGCTTCTTATCAATAGTAAACTTAAACCCGTCTCCAGCCTCCCGTGCACATATGCGCCCGGGTAATTAAAAAAAAATCTTAAAACGGAAATTTGGGCAACGGTTGACTTGGCAAATTTTTCGTTCATTAATGAAACGATTCTGAATATTTGGTAAAAATGTCAGGGTGACTCATATCTAATTAACGAATTCATAAATTTTAAAAATTTGAAAACGTAGAAAAATCGATTTGTTTTTCGGTTTACATTCGGTCGGGCGCATTTGTGATGCCAACTTTATAATATCGCTCGTCTAAATATGTAACAACGAGTTGCCAGTCTAGTTTTAATTGCTTTGGAGTTTATCCTCCATTCAGCTAGCATGTAATAAGTAATGTGAGGAAGTCTTGATGTCGAAATGTTATTAGTAAAGTGTTTTGTGACCTAACTCACAACCGGGTCAATTGTGAACTTTCGGATAGGGTGCCAACAAGGACGGCAGGAATGCGGTAAGGGATGCATGTAGTATCAAAAATGATGCGGGGCGAGATGGCGGGAATGAAAGTAGTCTGCCAGGATGAAGGGATGATGGAACACATGCGGACTAGGACGGAATGAATGCAGGGATAATGAGAAACATGCGGGGAGGGATGGCAAGAATGCAAATAGTTTAAGGATAAGGGGAGGGACTCAACTCAAGCGGGGAGGGTCGGAGAGGATGCAGCGAGTACCGCAAACGATGCTGAGTGAGACGGAACTCACGCGGGGAGGGTCGGATGGGATGCAAGGAGGTACAAGATAGACGAAAATGTTGCTGCGGAACGGAAACCATACAGGGAGAGATAAAAGGAAGGACGGTATGAATGCGGGGGAAAATCGAAGGGATTCAAAAAGGACAGAAGAGACGCATAGAGGGATTGACGTGATGCAGGGAGAGACGGAATCCGGAGTGGGACGGGATGAATGCTTAGAAAAAAGGAAGGGGTGTGGCAGGGACGGAAATAATTTTTAGAATAATGCAACGGATGCGGGATAGGACGAACAGCGACGCGATAGATGCGGGGGAGACAGAAGTGATGTGGAGATAACGGGTATGATGTAGGAAAAGACGGTAGAAATGCGACTAGGGACGGGAAGATTGAGGAGAATGTAAGAACGCTTGCGAGAGGTTATTAGGGATATGGAAAACGATAGAAGGGGTGCGTGGGAATGCGGGCAGGAATGAGAAAGATACAAAGAGGGGTGGAGTACTGCGGAATTGGACGGCAGGGATGCAGGGAGGGGTGGTATGGAGAAGATGAATGCGTTTAGTCGAAAACGATATGAGGATTGACAAGAAAGATGCGGACATTGTGTTGGTTACATTCTGAAATTCAATTTTGGTTTAATTCGTTAATTTTTTGCAAGGGCAATTTTATCCGATTCTGATTTTGATTAATTGACACATGCAGCTCAAGTAGGTCATAATTCTGTTACATTCAGTACTAAATCTTGGTTTGATATCTTAAGTATTTTTGGCAACGTCATCAGTTTCCCGGTTATGATTTTGGGCAATTAGATGCATCCAAGCTGAATAGTATTGCAATATTTGACGCAAACAACTGATTTTGGAAAGTATTTTGGTGACATAAAATTGGAAAATAAAATACTTAATTTATTATTAATTTTTAAAGGCGGTTGTGGTAGTTCAGTGGGTTGTAATCAACTCGAAAACATGAGTGAAAGTTTACAATGAAATGGAATAATGACGCATAAACAGACCCACCATTTTCGATTAAATTACCTTCTCCGGTCACGTGTTCGACTTTTGAAAATTTAGTAAACAAAGTGATTAGCTTTTTGGCACAGATGTTAGAAGTGTGCTCCCACCGAACACTTCAAACAGCGTTTTAAGTCTAAACTCATCCTTTACTTAGCAAATTCAAAAAATGTAATTTTGTTTCTTCAAAATTATTTAGTTGAAATCACAGTTGCAGTCAAGGTTGCTATGAGGAATTAATCTAAAATGGTAACCTTGGTTGCAGTATTTATTTCGAATTGTTACCTGATCGTGTGCTCCAATTTATTCCTTTTCAGAAGTTCTGTTAACACAAAACAAGTAATTGAGTTGCTTAAAGTGTAACAATTTGAGGGTATGAGTAACTGTTAGATCTGTTAGCCGCGCAAATTCCGTGCGAAAATTTTAGTTCTGAAGTAATGTGCTTGATGGCCGCACATAAGTGGTGCTGCCATCTATGCTATGCCACTCTTGTGACAATAGAACCCTACTTATTTAAATAATATTCTGTAGTGTTTTAGTTATTGCTATCGACTGGAATTTATATTTCTTTTACTTTTTGAACTCCGTTTTTTCCGCCTCTTGAGGTTTAACTTATGTTTCCGAAACACCCACTTTGTCTGCTATTCATAGTTGGGTAAATCAAGCACAATGGATTATGGGAATGAAAAAAGTGTTTTACATGTTTAAAATTGGTCAATACTCGGTCGAGTCTATCTCTGGGTCACAAACCATGTGGAAATTATTTAGAAAATTATTTATCGATAAAATAATTAGAACCTTCGAACAAAAGTGACTGTTTCATTAAATGTAGATAAAACATAAACATACGGTTTGATTAACTTTCTAAGGCCAACCCTCACTAAAAAATTAGTCGAGTATATTATAGTGATCTCTATGGCTCCCAAATTTCAGGAAACCAGAGCCAGATGGCTCAAAAGTCACTGGCTCTGGCTCCCAGAATTTTTTGGGTGCCATGGCTCTGGCGTTCTGATATTTGTGAGCTGGCTCCGGAGACAAATGGCTCTGGCTGCAGCTCCTATAAATTTTTTAGTGCTATTTATACTTTGACTTTCAAATTGCATTCATTTTTTTTTGAAAGATTATTTGACTTATTGGCTTTCGCCGAATCAAGATGGTTGGGACTTTATCTAGAAATCCCGCAGACTTGCTTTTCGGTATTTCTGCTGCCTCGAACCAGGCCCCGCTCTTTTTACGTGCACGTGTACACAACCTCTTCAGGCGTCTGGTACCGTGGATACTTTACCTACTTTACATGAACGGGGTGAGCTATTATTTATATTAATCTGCTAAGGAACCTTATCGGCATCTTTGCATATCATGGCAAGGCTCCAAACTCCTAATCACGAAGANTTGACATTTATATTAATCTGCTAAGGAACCTTATCGGCATCTTTGCATATCATGGCAAGGCTCCAAACTCCTAATCACGAAGATAAAGACAGTTTGGATACATTCCTTGTCAAAATGCTTAAGCACTAAAAAAGGAACAGAAACAGCTCTTGTACAGATTGTTAGTCTAGCTCAAGGAAATGCCCAGATGCAACACCGCTAACCATAGCACACTGCTTAGCCCGAACAACACAATAGTAAAATCTTTCGTAGGGCCACCCTAAGCTGGTTAAATTATTTTGATATTGGTATTTTGAATAAACATTTTTTTACACAACATAGATTTCAATCCTCATCGTTCTTACTAAACCAATACACCAACACTAGAGTAATGAAGTACAAGCTCTGCTATGCCCCATGAGACCTAAAGGGTGTCCGGGAAGTAGAGGCACAACTTTGATAACGATATAAGAATGTCGCCTGAAATAAAATATGTCTTCCAAAAATAAGAAATAAAATCAGGATCGCATTTTGTACATAAAAGTGAAGTCTTGTTTGTGGTGACTTGGATTAACGGAAATGTCTAGAAAAAATGGTGAGATATTTTCACTACTACGAAAATTTCGCAATCCATGACAAAATAGTCACCATCCAAAATTTTGTAGCAGATCGTATGGTCAAACTAATATTTTATGACATTTTTAAGAGGTATTAGGCTTCTATTTAGACTAAGTTTAAACCTCGACATGGCCGTTGTCCCGAGTAATTATCACCAGAGGAATTGAAGAAAGTGGAGAAAGTCTTTCATCTTCACTAAAACACAACTGTCCGCACTGCAGCTAAACGATTCAACATTACGAGGTCTACCAAGTCGGATATCAAAGTACACAAGCTGAAGATTACGGCTAAGATCATGAAACAGTCTCTGAAATATGTCAAGCATAAGGAGCAACGAGCGATGAGCAGCCTTAGAATAAGTTTCAAAATTGCTCAAAAGAAATTCCTCACCATGGATGACAAAAATTACGTTACGTTTCACCATTTACATTTGCCGAGCACAAAGTGAGTGAATACCTTGGATGATTGTGCGTGGGATTATGAAAACAAATTTGCCTAAATTTCCAAATTCAGCAGGAAATAAATTGTTTGGCAGGAGATTGACGAAATTGAGAATGTTTCAAAGTCATTTGTTTCGGAAGGGGCCTTGCACTAAAAATGTATATTCAAGAGTGTTAGAAGCAACGATTACTTTCTTTCATACACAAGCATCACGAATTAGAAGACGTTTTATTTTGGCTTGAGCAGACACGTTCACAATTCGCCACTACCGATGGAGACATTCTAAGTCAAAAAATTGTCTATTTTGTACCAAAATCTCTAAGCTCGTTAAACATGACGCAGGGAAGAGAAATTGAAGAATGTGGGCTATTTGCAAAAACTAGTACTGTCAGATACCTAAACAACCAAAAATCATCCAAGGTTTCAAGCTAATTTGGAAGAAAATTTCCAAAGAAGCACCGAAAGGAGTAGGAAAAGAGGTAATGGGACATGTCTACTAGAACCTTCGAGGAATTGAATTCAAAAAAGTCAGCAGGGCGATGTATGATATTTGAAACAACGGTATATATTAGTTAATATTTATGACAAATTTTCATTCCAGTATACTGATTGGTTGATTTGCAATCTCAGTTTAAAATTTGTGCCTCTACTTCCCGGACACCTTTTAACTCTTCTAACTAACGCCGATGATAAGTTGGATATTTATGAGTGCTCAATAATATGCCCCTTAAGTTATTAATTGTACCTTTCTCCAGAATGAGCTGGTAACTGTGTACAATGGCTAATTTTGAATTGCCGAAAAGATTGACCTAAAGGTAATTTGGATACTGGTTAGTAGTGGGTTTAATGGAAACTGAATAGTTGGTGACTAAATAAAGCAAGCGGCCCTTGGGCCGTAGCCATCAATCCTATTTATTATACAGTCGATTACTGTTCCCATCATGACTATGTTCGATTTCAGCATTACAGTGATTCGGTTCGCACTCGACTGTGTATAGTGTCCTAGGAGGTGCTGATTCAACCCTTCGAGTGAATAAGAATGTATTCTACAAGCTTTGGACGAGAGAGAAAAGGGGGAGATCGGTGCTTGGGAAAATTTCTTGGACCAAGGATTTACTCGGTTCTACCTTGTAACTTATCCTTAAGTTTATCTTTTAGAAGAAGTGGTTCCAAAAAGACCAGCATGGAAGTGGATTCGCAAATTAATGTTGTTTTATGGAGATTGCGAAATAAGTCTTAGCGGCTCGGTCCGTGTTAGCGGGTTGCTGTAATCAATAGACATCTCCCTCTCCTCTACCATGCACACTGATCATCTCTACTATAAGCCGATCCAAGTTGGCCGGCTGGTTTGCTCCAAGCTCTTGGTTCCCAATAATGATATAATGCTACAAATGGCTTACATATACTTGTAATATCAAGAAATTCAGTGACGCCTCTTGCTAATGGGCTCCAACCAATGCATTTGTTTTGACTTTCCACAAATATGCTTACATTGAGAAATGAGAAAATCATAGAGCCAGTAATATACTGATAATGGCAGCAAACGGTAGTTTGGAAAGAGAAATAGACACTTTTCTGATGATAGCACTAACCGAGTCGTATATAAATTTCACGAAAACGCTATAGTTTGAAATATATCTGGTCCAAGGACTGTATTTTTGTAACAAAACTTGTTGCTAATTGAGATTATCGATGTTCTAAACGGGATAAATAATACCAAAAATTTCGAAATGTTTTATTTATACGCATACTGCAAACAGTACTCGTGACACAAAAGTTATTGCATATAGGGTTCAAATTTTACCGATTGCAGCTGCAAGAACCAATAAAACAAAATTAGCATCAGAAAACTTTACAGACGGACGGACATGAAAGCCATCGTACATGTTTTATTATAACTATTTGAGGTTAAAATGTAATTAGTTGCCAGAAATAAAAATACATAGAAAAGCTATTGCATATATGCTTCAATTTTGCCAAGGTAGAGATTGAAGCTCTTTTACCAACAAAAACCAATATGAAACTAGCATCAGAAACCTGACAGACAGATATACAAGCCTCCTATAAACTACATCGCAGCTTTGCTGTTCGAGGTTACTAATAAAGTCCGCCTTAGAGTGCGAATAAACATGCATTCTATTCTTATCACAAAAAACTCCCATAAAATAGTTTCTACGAGTTTTCAATTTCACTTTTCTGAAATGATAGGCGGAGCCATGGATACGTTAGAATAAGATATGTTCACACGCATTCCGTACACGCAATTGGATATCTAGAACATTGTTGATCAGCACGAGTTTATCCCACCCATTTTGATCTGTCACCCATAGCATCGGAGAATCGATTCGCTTAGCGTCTTTGGCGTAAGGCAGTGCGGTAAAGTCAATCACGTCTATGGCTCACTCTAGGGGTATTTCTAAGAATTGTGGAAGATTTTATATAAAGCGTAAAGTGGCGTTGTTAATGAGTAGGAATTTGTTCATTTTGTTTAAGTAAAAAATGAAACCAGGATTGAGTTGATACCTGTTTTAGGCTATATTTGCATAGAGTGTGGACACGCGACGGCAATCGCGTCTTGCTAGAAAACATCTGTTTTGATTAGATTATCCACGAATCGTTGCTCCAGACGATAAAATATATTAAAAGTCACATCGAAATTTGATTTACAACCTTCATGAATTTATGAGAAGTATTTTGCGTCGATCACATTTGGAAAATTTATTACCATTACGAACAAAGGATTGAGTAAAAAAAAATATGTAAGAATGTGATTAGTGTCAAGAAAGAAAAAATCATTTATTTTTGTAGTTTAAATAGTTAATCTTTTGAAACGGAATCACATACCACAAACGAGTGTACAGAAATGCTTTAATGAATTGGACTATTGTAACTTTTATTTTTGATTTGAATGCTAAATGTGAGGCATTAGGCGGTTATTACAAAGTATTAGCTCGAATACATATTTTTGTCTAACTGATGTTCTACTGGTCAGCACTTTTAAATTCCAATTCTTCAAGATTAATCTAATGTGCCAGGTATGTTCATGGATAAAATCAGAACCTCCTGACATAAAGCCTGAAATCTCAGTATCGTGCAAAAGTTTTGTCTAAGCTCAACCTAGTAGTGTGTTTGGCATGGGTAACACATCATAACTCTTTTTAATTCATTGAACTTTATTTTTTTTGATTCTACAGATAACACAAAATTCATGTTCATGTTTAATTCATTCGAAATCGAGTCTGATTTTTTTTTAACAAATGTCTAATTTTGAATTAATTTTTGATTTCCAGGCTCTCCGCAGGCTGCCTAATACGTTGTTATGGTTGTACCACTGCTACCACTAGGTGCAGTACGATGGGTGTATAGGTGAATTTAATGAGGCGCTGGCGCATGAGAAGGCATTACTCCAGGTCTGCCGGAAGTTGTATGCTGCTGTGTGATATTTTTAGCGATGCCAACAACTGATGTGATAAGTTGATTACTGAGATGACCTTCATGCGCCATGGGTCCATGGCAACCTCCTTGAGGCAATTGTCCATGTGGACCTCCATGAGGCATTGTTCCATGACAACCTTCTTGAGGTAATTGTCCATGGCCACCCCCATGAGGCATTGTTCCGTGGCATCCTCCTACTGACAATTGTCCATGGTCACCCCCATGAGGCATTGTTTCGTGGCATCCTCCTACAGACAATTGTCCATGGCCACCCCCATGAGGCATTGTTCCGTGGGATCCTCCTACAGACAATTGTCCATGGCCACCCCCATGAGGCATTGTTCCGTGGCATCCTCCTACAGACAATTGTCCATGATGTCCTTCTTGAGGAAGTTGTCCGTGAAAACCTGCATGAAGCACTGTTCCATGTTCTGCGGCAGTTGCACACTGAGTTGTTGCAATTGCAGCATTTGCACCACCGGCTGTGATATGCTGGGAACCGCTGTGATCTCCATGAGGGTCTGTGTGAGGGATTGATGTAGGATCTCCAGAAATTGTGTACTGTTTAGTTACTATTCTAGCGTGCCCTCCACCTGGTGTGACATGCTGACCACAGATTTGGTCTCCTTGATGTACAGCCACACCAGGACCTGTATGAGGGACTGATGTAGGGTCTCCAGAAACAGTGTACTGCTTTGTTATGACTCTAGCATGTCCACTACCTGGTGTGACATGCTGACCAGCGATTTGATCTCCATGCTGCAAAGCGCCATCAGAACATGTGTGAGGGGTTGATGTAGGCTGTCCAGAAACTGTATATTGTTTTGTTACGACCCTAGCATGTCCACCGCCTGGTGTGGCATGCTGACACCCGGTTTTATCTCCATGATGGACTTGCCCATCAGCAACTGTATGAGAGACTGTTGTAGGTTCTCCAGATATTGCATACTGTTTTGTTATGACTCTGGCGTGTCCTCCACATGGTGTTACATGCTGTCCACCGACTTGAGCTTCATGATGCACTGCGACATCAGGACCTGTATGAGGGACTGATGTAGGGTCTCCAGAAACAGTGTACTGCTTTGTTATGACTCTAGCATGTCCACTACCTGGTGTGACATGCTGACCAGCGATTTGATCTCCATGCTGCAAAGCGCCATCAGAACATGTGTGAGGGGTTGATGTAGGCTGTCCAGAAACTGTATATTGTTTTGTTACGACCCTAGCATGTCCACCGCCTGGTGTGGCATGCTGACACCCGGTTTTATCTCCATGATGGACTTGCCCATCAGCAACTGTATGAGAGACTGTTGTAGGTTCTCCAGATATTGCATACTGTTTTGTTATGACTCTGGCGTGTCCTCCACATGGTGTTACATGCTGTCCACCGACTTGAGCTTCATGATGCACTGCGACATCAGGACCTGTATGAGGGACTGATGTAGGGTCTCCAGAAACAGTGTACTGCTTTGTTATGACTCTAGCATGTCCACTACCTGGTGTGACATGCTGACCAGCGATTTGATCTCCATGCTGCAAAGCGCCATCAGAACATGTGTGAGGGGTTGATGTAGGCTGTCCAGAAACTGTATATTGTTTTGTTACGACCCTAGCATGTCCACCGCCTGGTGTGGCATGCTGACACCCGGTTTTATCTCCATGATGGACTTGCCCATCAGCAACTGTATGAGAGACTGTTGTAGGTTCTCCAGATATTGCATACTGTTTTGTTATGACTCTGGCGTGTCCTCCACATGGTGTTACATGCTGTCCACCGACTTGAGCTTCATGATGCACTGCGACATCAGGACCTGTATGAGGGACGGACGTAGGCTCTCCAGATACTGTGTACTCCTTGGTTATGACTCTACCGTGACCATCATCAGGTGTGGTATGCTGACCAACCACTTGATCTCCGTGATACACCCCACCGAGTGTAACAGGCTGACTTGAGATTAGACTACCTTGAGGTACTGCTTTAGGGTCATTTGTAGTTGTATACTCCGTTGTTACAACTGTAGTGCTTCCAACATTGGGTGTGACAGGATGGCTACTGATTTCACTACCTTGCTGCACTTCGCCTTGAGGTAATGCACCAGGCTCTCCAGTCGTTGTGTAGTGAGTCGTCACAGTTGTACTGCTCCCGCCGCTGGGTGTGACATGTTGACCGATGACCTGACTATCTTGTGACATCTGGCCATGTGGGTATCCCTGAGGAATAGTTTCCCGTTCTCNAAATTATTTCCCGTTCTCCAGTTGTGTACTGCGTTGTCACAGTTGTAGGTTTACCATCAATGGGTGTAACAGTTTGGCTTGTGATTTGGCTTCCCTGAGGGACTGCTTTAGGGTCATTTGTAGTTGTGTACTCCGTTGTTACAACTGTAGTGCTTCCGACACCTTGTGCGACAGGTTGGCTACTGATGTGACTATCCTGCGGCACTGCGCCATGAGGTAATGCTCCAGGCTCCTCGGTCGTCGTGTAGTGAGTTGTAACAGTAGTGCCGCTGGGTGTGACAGGTTGACTGATGATGTGACTATCTTGCGACAGCGAGCCATGTGAGTGTACCTGAGGAAGTGTTATTTGTTCCCCAGTTGTGTGTCGCGTTGTTACAGTTGTACCGTTATCCCCACCGGGTATAACAGGATGGCTTGTGATTTGACTTTCTTGAAGTACTGCGTTAGGGTCATTTGCAGTTGTATACTCCCTTGTTACAACTGTAGTGCTTCCAACACCGGGTGTGACAGGATGGCTACTGATTTCACTACTTTGCGGCAATGCGCCATGAGGTAATGCACTAGGCTCCCCAGTCGTTGTGTAGTGAGTCGTCACAGTTGTACTGCTGCCGCCGCTGGGTGTGACATGTTGACCGATGACCTGACTATCTTGTGACATCTGGCCATGTGGGTATCCCTGAGGAATAGTTTCCCGTTCTCCAGTTGTTGTGTACTGCGTTGTTACAGTTGTAGCGTTACCACCAATGGGTGTAAAAGTTTGGCTTGTAATTTGACTTTCTTGAGGTACTGCGTTAGGGTCATTTGCAGTTGTATACTCCCTTGTTACAACTGTAGTGCTTCCAACACCGGGTGTGACAGGATGGATACTGATTTCACTACTTTGCGGCAATGCGCCATGAGGTAATGCACTAGGCTCCCCAGTCGTTGTGTAGTGAGTCGTCACAGTTGTACTGCTGCCGCCGCTGGGTGTGACATGTTGACCGATGACCTGACTATCTTGTGACATCTGGCCATGTGGGTATCCCTGAGGAATAGTTTCCCGTTCTCCAGTTGTTGTGTACTGCGTTGTTACAGTTGTAGCGTTACCACCAATGGGTGTAAAAGTTTGGCTTGTAATTTGACTTTCTTGAGGTACTGCGTTAGGGTCATTTGCAGTTGTATACTCCCTTGTTACAACTGTAGTGCTTCCAACACCGGGTGTGACAGGATGGCTACTGATTTCACTACTTTGCGGCAATGCGCCATGAGGTAATGCACTAGGCTCCCCAGTCGTTGTGTAGTGAGTCGTCACAGTTGTACTGCTGCCGCCGCTGGGTGTGACATGTTGACCGATGACCTGACTATCTTGTGACATCTGGCCATGTGGGTATCCCTGAGGAATAGTTTCCCGTTCTCCAGTTGTTGTGTACTGCGTTGTTACAGTTGTAGCGTTACCACCAATGGGTGTAAAAGTTTGGCTTGTAATTTGACTTTCTTGAGGTACTGCGTTAGGGTCATTTGCAGTTGTATACTCCCTTGTTACAACTGTAGTGCTTCCAACACCGGGTGTGACAGGATGGCTACTGATTTCACTACTTTGCGGCAATGCGCCATGAGGTAATGCACTAGGCTCCCCAGTCGTTGTGTAGTGAGTCGTCACAGTTGTACTGCTGCCGCCGCTGGGTGTGACATGTTGACCGATGACCTGACTATCTTGTGACATCTGGCCATGTGGGTATCCCTGAGGAATAGTTTCCCGTTCTCCAGTTGTTGTGTACTGCGTTGTTACAGTTGTAGCGTTACCACCAATGGGTGTAAAATTTTGGCTTGTAATTTGACTTTCCTGAGGTACTGCGTTAGGGTCATTTGCAGTTGTATACTCCCTTGTTACAACTGTAGTGCTTCCAACACCGGGTGTGACAGGATGGCTACTGATTTCACTACTTTGCGGCAATGCGCCATGAGGTAATGCACTAGGCTCCCCAGTCGTTGTGTAGTGAGTCGTCACAGTTGTACTGCTGCCGCCGCTGGGTGTGACATGTTGACCGATGACCTGACTATCTTGTGACATCTGGCCATGTGGGTATCCCTGAGGAATAGTTTCCCGTTCTCCAGTTGTTGTGTACTGCGTTGTTACAGTTGTAGCGTTACCACCAATGGGTGTAAAATTTTGGCTTGTAATTTGACTTTCCTGAGGTACTGCGTTAGGGTCATTTGCAGTTGTATACTCCCTTGTTACAACTGTAGTGCTTCCAACACCGGGTGTGACAGGATGGCTACTGATTTCACTACTTTGCGGCAATGCGCCATGAGGTAATGCACTAGGCTCCCCAGTCGTTGTGTAGTGAGTCGTCACAGTTGTACTGCTGCCGCCGCTGGGTGTGACATGTTGACCGATGACCTGACTATCTTGTGACATCTGGCCATGTGGGTATCCCTGAGGAATAGTTTCCCGTTCTCCAGTTGTTGTGTACTGCGTTGTTACAGTTGTAGCGTTACCACCAATGGGTGTAAAATTTTGGCTTGTAATTTGACTTTCCTGAGGTACTGCGTTAGGGTCATTTGCAGTTGTATACTCCGTTGTTACAATTGTAGTGCTTCCTACACCGGGTGCTACAGGTTGGTTACTGATCTGACAACCTTGCGATAGTCCGCCATGAGGTAATGACACGGGGTCCCTGGTCGTTGTGTAGTGAGTCGTAACAGTAGTGCCGCTGGGTGTGACAGGTTGACTGATGATGCGACCATCTTGTGACAACGTGCCATGTGGGTGTCTTTGAGGAAATGTTATGTTTTCCCCAGTTGTTGTATACTGCGTTGTTACAGTTGTACCGTTATCCCCATCGGGTGTAACAGTTTGGCTTGTAATTTGGCTTCCCTGAGAGACTGCGTTAGGGTCATTTGTAGTTGTATACTCCGTTGTTACTGTTGTAGTACTTCCAATACTGGCTGTGACAGGTTGGTTACTGAAGTGGCTAACGTGAGGCACTGTACCGTTAGGTGGTATTCCATGTTCCCCAGTAGTTGTATAATAAGTCGTAACAGTTGTGCCGTTACTATCATTGAGAGCAACAGGTTGGCTAGTGATGTTGCCACCTTGCGCTATCCCTGTTTCACTTACAGTTGTATATTGCGTTGTTACGGTTGAAATTATTTCTCCGCTCTGTGTGATTGGCTGGCCTGTGACATGTCCTCCATGAGATAATTTTGCATGGGTGTTTGCTTGATCGGCGTATGAAACTCCGCCAGTTGGAAGATTTCCACCCATTGAAAGATCGGCGCTAGGGAGATTTCCGCCGAATGATTGTCCGGAGTGTGGGATTTGTGCACCCAATGAAAATTCGGAGGTGGGAATATTTCCGCCCAATGAAATTCCGGCGCTTGGGAGATGTCCACCCAATGACATAGCCGCGCTTGGTAGATTTCCACCTAATGGGTAAAATCATACGAATTAATTCGAAAGGCTTGAGTTGATGAAAGGCAGCGCAACAGTCAAGCCACTGTACTAGTAAAGCAAACTCAAGTTCGGAATTTTATGTTTGCTAAATTTAAATATTAAATTATATAAAATTATGATGGTTACGTAACGTTGATTAAGAACAATAATAACCTCAAATTATAATTTTTTAGGTAGAAATGCCGGCAAAATATATCGATTTGTGGGATTTCAATTTCACTTCCACTCTCTCTCAATTCAAATTGTGNAAATGCCGGCAAAATATATCGATTTGTGGGATTTCAATTTCACTTCCACTCTCTCTCAATTCAAATTGTGGAGCATCCATTCTATTACGTCAGCACGAAAATATTTTTGACCACTCCACCCCTAGACCAACAGTTCAATTTCTTATTGACTAACACACTCAGATAGATTGCTACATAGCCAAGCATTAAACATTGCTTCCAACAAACAAAAATTTCTTTGAAATTATTACCGCTACGCCAATATCGAATTACCGAGATCGGTAATACAAGCCTCTAAACTTTGTTATCTGTTCTTATGAACGTAATAATCAATAGCTCCCATTCAAAACAGTCATACTTCTTTGAAATTATTACCGCTATGCTAATACCGAATTACCTGGATAGGAATTACAAAAATCAAAAATTTGTTAGCATAATGTTACGGATGCATTGCTACGAGGTTTCATTGAACATAAACATACTTCTTTGAAATAATTACCGCTATGACAATATCCAATTACCGAGATCGTAATTACAAACCCTCAAACTTTGTTATCTGATGTTATGAACGTGTTGAATAGCTCCCATCAAAATAATAATACTTTTTTGAAATTATTACCGCTATGCTAATATTGCATTACCGGGATCGGAATTACAAACCTCCAGAAATTTTTATTCTAATGTTATGAATGCAATGGTACATAGCTACCATCAAACACATATTTCTTTGTAATTTTTGCCTCTATGGCAATATCGAATTACCTGGAGCCGAATCATATTTTCAAAATTTATTATTCTAATGTTATGAATATGCTGATACATTGCTGCCATCAAATATTAACATACTTTTTTGAAATGAATATCGCTATGCACTATTTAATTAGCCGGAACAAAATTAAATATTTTCAAAATTTGCTATTCTAATGTTCTGAATTCATTTGATATTGGTATAGCAGTAATAATTTATAAGATATATGATTATGTTTGATGGCAGCTATGCAAAAATGCATTTATATCACTATAATGGAAAAATTTTGAGGTATGCGATTTCGATCGCGGTAATTCGATATTCGTAAAGCGGTAATAATTGTAAAGAGGTGTGATTTTGTTTGATGGCAACTATGTATCAACGCATTCATAATATTAGAATAACAAATTTTGGAAATTTGTAATTCTACTCCCGATATATTCGATATTTGCATAGCGGTAATTATTACAAATGGATAGGTTTTTGTTTGATAGCAGCTACCTACAAATGCTTTCATAACATTAAATGAATAAATTTTAATAAGCTTTGAATTCCACCCGGTAATTCGATAATCATGTAGCGGGAGTTTTTTATCACAATGGTATTTAATTAAATCACCTATAACGTAATTAATTAATTGTTTTCTAAAAATTTGATAATTTATTATCTGAAATAAATTTATTGTGATTAAGCATGTGTAAACCACCTGAATGTTGACGTAATTAATGGATGCTTCCTATATCATGCATTTATTGGGTTACCCTAAATCCGCTCTTACTATTCGAAACGTTAATTTCCTTGTTTTACTCATTTAATTTGGATAATACAGTCAATGTATTGTGAATTATTTTTAGTTTGAAAAATGCAAGAACAAATGCACAAAAATTAGTTACGCGTAATCACTAAATTCCCAGAAGTGGAGTATTCAAACATTTATAATTTTTTTGCCAGTGATCGTAGAAAATTGATATTTTTCAGTTCTTATCGTGCGTACTATTGAATTCATTATCTGGAACTCCTAGCACTTTTACCTCAAAACAAATATGTTTTGAAAGCAACAGTGTCAAAATATATTTCGAAATGCACTAAATGGAAGAAATATTTTTACTGCATCTATAAAGCTGATGCATTTTTTATTAGAAATTTATGGTAACGTGTAAGGATTACATCGTATGCATTTGGTTACTGATTCTGAAAAACAGTATGAAAGGGATGATTTGGCGCAAGTAAATTCTCCACTTAATGTCAATCCTTTTGTATTAATTGAATTAAGGGGTGACTAGCAATGCGTGAATAGGTATATAAAATTTGCAGTCGCTACACATTTGTAAAAGTGGTAACCTGCAAACTTGTTTCACCTACCATACAATTCACACAAGGAAACAAACTAATGTTTTGAAAATTGAAATTGTCAGATGTTATTGTGAAACATTTATCCGAAAAGAATATCCAAAAACCAAAATTTTCAAAAAATTTAAATTTTTACTAGTGAACCTATAAATAACATTATCTTCGGCGTATCCTACATAGCTCACTTATTTGCATCATTAGGAAGTGGAGTGTGAATATTAGCGCCGGGTCTTTCTCGGTACATCAGGGTAATATTTTCTTTGAATTAAAATCTGACAAAACCGCTGTTTTTTTTTTCAATTTGTTAATACCTTCCTGAACGATACCGTTAATGGGACCGATACCATTGCATTCTCCATTGCATGTAGATTCTTGTGGCATAGGACCCATTAACCGTATCGTTAAGGAAAGCTAGGGGGTGAGTGTGGGAAGTTTTCTTCACCCCCCGTTTGTTTTCACGTTATTTTATCCACACTCCATCTTCAAGTCTTGAATCACCTGTTTTCAAAAAATCAAATTTCCAATAAAAAAGTTTTTTTTTTGTAAAAAATATTTAGGATCCCGGAATAAGTATCTATTTAAACTGTCTGATAAACTTGGTTATTTGGAATTCTGAGATTATGGTGCGCAGGCCCTCGAATTAATTGGTATGATTTCACCCTAATGCAAAGCTAGCATTTTGAAGTGAACCGCATATGGCTGCTGCAGTATTTGCTGAAACAGTAGGTGCTGCACCAACATCAGCAACAATATTCTTTTCCACACTCGCTGCAACGTGTTCTGCAGCATGTGCAATTTCGCTCAACCCCGGTAAAGTTATTTCAGAGGATCCCCCAAATCCTAACCCGCCGAATCCATGACCAGTACTTTTACCAGAAGCGTCATGCTGAGACTTCTCCTTCGATGAACCAAATGACATATTCATTGTACCTACTAACTTTATGAACAAATGAACAGAACTAATTCAAAAAGATGCACTACTCTTGGACCAGATGCTGATGATCCGTTTCTTTGCTGAAAGCAATTGGCTCTAGTCACTAATTTAATAGGAGTATTTATTAATACCTGTCCGTCTCCTTTGTTAAATCTACAAACCTTCTCCAAAAATTTGAATAAATTTGCATAAGGTGTGTAGTATATAGCACGGGCAATGAAAAAGTCATAATGTCAATTAATGTCATCCCAAAAACTGGACCTGATTGGCCAGTATGTTTAGCGAAAAAAAACTCTCACTCTTTTCTTGGAGGACGCCAGCCAATCAAAGTCGTATAATGCAAATAAATTGTAAAAAAAATTGTTAGTCAAATTCAGCAGGATCGATAAAAGGGTATAATTTATTGCATCTACCAAACCACTTCGAATCACTCCAATCAATTTTCTTACTGGTTCTTACTGGATTTTCCAACTAGTATTAATCCAATCGTTTAGTTCACTTCCAATTATAGTCAGAAACATCTGAAGCAAGGTTTAACCATAATAATATAGTTGTAAACTAATAAAATAATTAAATACCATCGACTTGTTGATTAATTTGGAAATTTGAGGAATATTTTTAGGTTTCAAGTGTACTTAACATAGATTTGGTTTGCGTAACTCAAGATCTTCTACTTGCTTGACGTGGTAGATATCCATTGATAAATCCATTTCTTCTGTTCTACGACAAGTCGTCAAAACGACCATTGGTCGCACCACTATTTTAAAAATTTTTAATAACTTTTTTGGAAATTTTTAACTTAATATTTACCAATCTAAAGGTTATTTGTATCAAAACTGTAGACTGATGGGTTCAGTCGTTCCTCAAATATCACCACGTTACTATGCGTTGCTTGTGATTAATTGTAGCGATATGCAATTTGTCATTGGAAGAAGACGTAGGGTTGTTTGCCTGAGCATCATGGAGGTGGAATCTAACTTTACTTTGTCACCGCCACCTTCATGAATTTGAATTGCGGATGTTTCAATACGCTTTACTTGCCATTCACGCGCTCACTTTTTAACCTTGTACATGTATGTATAGTTCACGTATATTTGGAATTTGTAACATTTATGACCATGGTCAGCGCAGTTCCAGCTGTCAACATCATGGAAAATCCTGACAGGACTCAGAGGCATAACAGACCCGCAGAAACAATCACCCATCCACGACATTTTGAAATGTTGAAAATATAATACCCGAACAGTAATACGATTATCTGAATTACAGATAACTTGATTTTATTCCAACCAGTGAAGTAGTATGTCTTTATTTTGATATAAATTACATGATTTGCTTCCCAAATAGAAAGATAAAAAATGAAATGGATATGGAATACATGGAAGACAAAAATTTGTACTAAATATGGTAGATGGTCCAACCAGATGAACTAGAAAAGATTGTTGAAGAAAATAGTTTAAAGTTGTTGCTCGCCAAAGCGTCGGTCACACCAAACAAGCAGAAAGACGGAGACAACCTTTCCTTTTTCTGCGGTAGTCAGCGGAGGATTTTTTTAAAGTTAAACTCTACCAGTTTTGAAGATGAAGTGGCGTAGACGACATGATTTCCGGATGCCACAGCAACATTATACAAAAAAAAAGATGTGTGCGGAAAGTTCTTCCTTTCACTCTTGCTTTAAATATGAAATGACGCAGAAAATTCGACTGACGATTATGCGGGAACTTGTTTGATGTGCCCTGCACTGTTGTCTAGATACTATATTTCTTTTGACTTATCACTCTGTCAGTTTATATGCAGGCTGAATTTTTAAATCCGCCTATGTGAAACTATGCATTTTTAAAATTGATACCCGCAAACCCGAGTTACACAAATATAGAGAAGGCGTCTTTGTAATATGCATAACGTGAGTAACAGTACGCTTCTGTTATAAGTCCGACACGATTATTCGACCTAATATTCGTTTGTTATTACTGAAATTAAAACTCTTGGATCAACTCGTAAGGGCAGAATTTTAAACGCTTAGTTTTAATTAGAACGCTTAGTTAACGCTTAGTTGTGTTAGACATAATTTGATAGTATCCTTTAGTCAACGTAAGAACAGCGAAATAAGTTCTACTACAGCGAAATAGTTCTCGAACAGCGATATAGTGCGAAACAATGAACAGTTTCTAAATAACAACATTATTTTGAAACTTCCAGTTTATCACATAAATATCTTGGGGGTCTTGCCTGCCCAACACACGAAGTTTTGTATAGCACCCCAATCGGTACACGTCACGCTGACTC
Organism: Holacanthella duospinosa; assembly: GCA_002738285.1. Lineage (NCBI taxonomy): Eukaryota > Metazoa > Arthropoda > Collembola > Poduromorpha > Neanuridae > Holacanthella > Holacanthella duospinosa. Next base: position 563,491 of record NIPM01000033.1, read on the forward strand.
TGTACCGCGCCAGAAAAGTTATAAACATTGAGTTTTCAGCTATGATGTAGTAAACGTCGATCCTGTTTGACCCTAATCCCTTGCCCTGTGGAGAGAGGTCACCGAGTTCACCGGAAACCAACAAAAAAATTAATTAATAATACAATAAATAATATAAAAATCAAACCAAAGATGGTGGATGGAGGGGATCCTTTATTCTTGATGTTTTGATTCCATCTGAGGCTTCTCATCTAGAAGACTCAATACAAAATAAGTAAATATGTATATGCTTGTAATAAAGATTATGATAATAATAGTAATAATAATATGTATCTAGGGAGGGATGTTAGTTTTTAGATTAAAAGGATGGTGAAGAACAACGAGTCCAGTGATGATGCTTCTGCCGCTGAGGCGGGAGAATCCAGCCTGAGATGCCACGTGTTCTCCACAATGTTGTAATTCCTTTACAGGTATTTCAGCTGCTTTAGCCAAAATTAATTTGATACATCACACAGTGAACAATGCTGANTGTAATTCCTTTACAGGTATTTCAGCTGCTTTAGCCAAAATTAATTTGATACATCACACAGTGAACAATGCTGAGCAAATACCAATAGAGTATGAAACACATCTTGGCGGATTCTGAGTTATTTTATAGATTTAGTTGACGCAGAAATAAAAGAAGAGTGAGTTGTTGTATACCGATTACAGTTATGCTGATATTAAAAATTCAGAATCCGGTACAAGCGATACAGATTCAGACAAAGCATTAACATCCTCTTAAGAATCATCTCCCAACAAACCTAAAAGTAGTACAACTGAGAACTGACAAAAAAAACATAACTTGTTTAAGTTGATTTGAAGAGTACAAAATTAGAAATTTAAGAATTTGAAGATTTCCTTGTTGAAAATTAGTCAATGCGTAAATTTACAAGGTTGGGGAAAAATATTTGGGTGCAGATTTCAAATCTAGCCGTTATAAAAATAAAAATACACGACACAATTTTAAACGTTTAACCATAATATACGTAAACATTGTGGATTTAAAAAAGTCAAAAAAATGAATCTTAATTTCAAATTTAAGCCTAGCACAGCTTTAAATTTAAAATGTTTCAACTATATAAATAAATCAGTCAACACAAAGTGGCAAAAATAGTCTCCAAGTAGAGATAGATTCAGAACAAACTTTTACAAATAACGTAGAAATATAGCGATATGACATCAAAAATATTTTACAAAGTTTAAGCTCTGNAAACTTTTACAAATAACGTAGAAATATAGCGATATGACATCAAAAATATTTTACAAAGTTTAAGCTCTGACCAAATTCTGATCAATGACCAACACGGATTTAATTATGAACTATTGTCGAATCCAACTACATCATACAAAGCAAAACAAATCAACTTTTCGATTTTAACTTTACCCCGCAAATCGAGCTGCACACATTTGACCATGAAATGCCTCGCAAGCTGACAGGTTCTAACTTACATCTACGCAGATTCGGAAAATATATATTCTTACCTAAAAATTGTCGTATCACGTGACCCTTGACTTCATAATCAACTTCGTCACCTCTCCTCTTAGTTGCGGTTATTGTCTGCAATACTATCAAGGCACACTGGTGTCTGGTCTTCTGCGCATGCCTCCTAACATTTTGGCAGTAGGAAATTATGCATTGTTCTGTGTAGCAGCTCGGTGCAATTATTTCGGTTATTCGCTTAGCGTGTGAAATCATTCCTGATTGCTTTCACTATTTTCAAACAGCTCTTAATATCTTTTCGAATTCTGACTCGCCCTCTTTAATTTTCTTGTACAGTTGATCCAGAGATTGACTTTGAAACCCACTATGACGTTCTGTTCTTTCGTGATCTATAACTTGACTTTTTAGTATTTTTGGTTGATTTTTCAGAATTTTAGAAGAAAGCGCAACAGTATTGGGAAGTTGTCTAAAAAAGTCCAGTATAGCATGTTAACGCGCGCACACTAAAATTCACGCGAGGTTAGCAGTAGGTAGTCTACGATACTTCTTCCCTCGTATCCGAAATTCTAATGTGTTATTGTGCCGAACTCATCATCGAGTAGGTTGCCGTTTCCAATGCTGAGATTCGTGTGCTAGGAGTAAATAACTTCATTCCGCTATAAGCTGGAATAATCACGTTATGTATTTTAACGTCCACTGCTTACGCACAATCAGAGTTGGGATAATCCAGATTAGGGATTGAGGATTAGGTAATCCAGATTAGGGATTAATAATCTCCAATCCTCAATTCGAGTAAAATAATTTTACAAATTCTAATCCCCAATCCCTAATCCAAAGTGTTTGATAACATAAGAGTCAATCCCTAATGTCTAATCCTATTCGGAGACTAACCAAACCAATCTCGCCGGGATTGGTTTGGGATTAAAATTCCGGATTAGAAGTGCGACATCTGTGAGCAATTCATTATACTTTTTCAATAAAAGTCATCAGCATGGAACTTCTGTTCTCAAATCTAAAAAGTAAATCTAAATATTTCCAAGACCCGTCTCAGGATTTGAACTCACTTAACCGATTTCCAGCAATTCACAAAATTATTCCGTCGTTAGAACACATCATTACCCTCACCTGCATCAATTGAACGTGTATTCAGCTATGGAGGCTCAATTCTCTCACCAAGAAGATGTCAACTCACCGATGAAGTTTACAACCAATTAATTGTTCTGAAAATTAACTTATAGTTTACAATCAAAGCCATTTTAGAGTGAAAATTAATTTTGAATTGTGTTAATTTAATTTCTTGTGAATTACTTGCAAATTTAATTTCTAAGGTGGGTAAAAATTAATCCATGTTGGGATTAAGGATTAAGGATTAAGTAATCCGCAATTCTTAATCCCGCTAAGGGTTTGGAAAAGTTAATCCCTAATCTTAATCTGTCTACTTTGGTTAATCCCTAATCCGTAATCCCAATCCCGGGTTTTGAGAACATTCAATAAGCAATCCCTAATCCGACTGGAAAAGTCATTAATTACCCAACTCTGCGCACAATGCGTACTGAGCATTTAGAGGTCCAGTACGCACGCACAATGAGACTGTGCATGTAGACGCTCAGTGAGCACGTGCGCACATAAACCTGTATTGCGCAACTACACTCTTCACATAACAAGCCTAAGTATATTAATTTCAACTGCGACTGCTCGTACAATCCATATTGTGTACATGAATGTACAACCTTCACTTACATTGGATATTATGCATATAAAAGTCTACCAGTCACGTAAAANTATTGTGTACATGAATGTACAACCTTCACTTACATTGGATATTATGCATATAAAAGTCTACCAGTCACGTAAAATTCTAATTGTGCTTATAAGTGTCCGATGTACACCTGTAATGTCAACTTCGCACTAAACATATAAATGATTACTGCTCACTTCCAATGCANTAAGTGTCCGATGTACACCTGTAATGTCAACTTCGCACTAAACATATAAATGATTACTGCTCACTTCCAATGCACGCTGTGCATATTCGTTTTCACTGCTTATTGACAACGCCCAATGTGCAATTGAGCGTCCTCTGAAGTATCAACAGTACATAACGCACGCGCACAATTTGTATTGGGCATACAAACTTACACTGTGCATGTTGAACGCTTGATTGACGTAAGCACCTTTACTACAANATGTAGACGCTCAGTGAGCACGTGCGCACATAAACCTGTATTGCGCAACTACACTCTTCACATAACAAGCCTACGTATATTAATTTCAACTGCGACTGCTCGTACAATCCGTATTGTGTACATGAATGTACAACCTTCACTTACATTGGATATTATGCATATAAAAGTCTACCAGTCACGTAAAATTCTAATTGTGCTTATAAGTGTCCGATGTACACCTGTAATGTCAACTTCGCACTAAACATATAAATGATTACTGCTCACTTCCAATGCACGCTGTGCATATTCGTTTTCACTGCTTATTGACAACGCCCAATGTGCAATTGAGCGTCCTCTGAAGTATCAACAGTACATAACGCACGCGCACAATTTGTATTGGGCATACAAACTTACACTGTGCATGTTGAACGCTTGATTGACGTAAGCACCTTTACTACAAACGCTATATTGCGTACTGACGATTTACACTTCTACTTCACACGTACAACAAATACTTCGCTTATAAAATTCCGCTTATGACATTCATTGAGTACTGCACTGGGAAACGTCTACTTCGGAACTCTATTGCGTACTGCTTATATAAACCTCCACTGTTACCACTATAATGCGTACTTAGTGTATAGACATCCAGTGCGCAGATACTGTACCTACTGCCCATATATACGTGTACTACGTAAGTACAATGTGTGCTGCGATTTCAAGCATCTATTGCTCAAGTAAAATATATACTGTGTATGTTAACGTCCACTGCGCTTGTCAACATCCACAACGCACGTACAAATCTGTGGGAAGGATTCTCTATCGCCCATGTGGTTAGGTGTGAAGAGGCTCGTACNTCTGTGGGAAGGATTCTCTATCGCCCATGTGGTTAGGTGTGAAGAGGCTCGTACTCTCACAGTACCCAAGCAAGGTTTTTGAGCCCAAGTATGAGTTAAATCTCTCTGGTGAGATAAGTTGACCCATGGGTCAGTGTGGAAACACACCGGCTACGCTACTTTTAGTTTCACAAAGCGGACTATGAATGTAAACGTCTACTGTGCACCAAGAAGCATGGGATATCCGGTAATGGAAACGACATTGAGATTCATATATTACTTGTCAAAATAATCAGCTTAAGGCTTAACACATAATCTTCTATATGCCAATATTCTAGCACCGAGAAAACACCAACAGGTCACGGACATGGCTCATCTTCAGACTTATCCGTTCTTGATGGATGAGCTTTCTACAATTGAAATTACTGTTACAATCCGTACAGTCGTCCTTGAGTTGTGTCTCGCAAGTGCAAATGCCGCCTACAGAAAGTAGAAAGCATCCCCATAATGTGTTTACAACACATAATAAAGGTAAGTACCAACTACTGTTTGGCACTATTAAACAATTAACTAACTGATTTGTATAATAAATTTAGTACAGCTCGGAAAAAATATTTGTTTGTTTAAGTAGTAGTTGGCCCTAACCTGGATTTTATGAATCAAATAACCAAATTTTTGAAACCGAGGAGAAGTTCGGATGTTAGGTAAAATAACGGTTTCTCCCAATATGCGCCAAAACAATATGGGTCAAACCCAATATCCACCATCAAAAAAAGGTGAAGCTTAGACTAAAACACTTAAAACAACCTAAAATCAGTCATGAAAAATATAAAGGTAAAATAAACCCAAAAGTTAAAACAATTAACCTCTACAACGCCAATTAAATCTAAAATATTATAAAAAATATTTGGCGCAAATTGGGTTTAGCGCATACTAGATTGCCCATATTGTGTGTTATGAAAATAATGATTGAGCGTCTGCATTGGCAATGATTCATATTTAAATATTAGAAGCAAAAAATACAGTTCGAAAATTCCCAATTACCGTCTCAACAATAAATTTATCAAGAGTTGGGACTAGAGAAAGCAAGAGAAACAATGAATCGAAATCGAAACAGCTTATCAACTCATACAGATAGTCAAAAAGTGAGTCATGTTGTCATCTAAGTTTAAGAAAAATGTGAAATAAACTAAAGTATCAAAACATGCCGGTGTAGCCAGAGATAGACCATGATTTGAAATTAGTTTTATAAACGTTGAAATTGAGCAAATTTCAATATTATGTCATTATCCGAATAAGATTGGATTGTCCGCCTGGCCGTGTATCTGTTAGCCTTTATCAGTATTTTGAAGAACACATTTTTTCTTAGGCTATGATTATCTTAGTAGACTCAGAGCGTAAATTTTGCTTAACCGTTTTCATTGCTATCTGATCAAATTGCATTTTTGCATCTAAATGTCACCTGCATTTCAGAACAACAATACTAGCTTCTTTTAAGTTCGGAGCTTGTGTTTAGCTGTTAGAATTTTCTTTAGCATTACCGCTGTTTAGAATTACAATTGCTAAAAAGAGGCATTATCGTCAATTCACAGTGACTTAGGGTGTAAGGAGTCGTGACAGCGAATTTTACAAACGCGACGACGATTTTGCTGAATCGCGGTTACAAAGACGAATGTGCAATCGTAGACTCAATCGCGCTTAATTACACATAGCTTGAGCTACGATTGCGATTGAAATATTCCATTGGAAGAAATGAGCTATGCAAAACAATGTAACAAAGCAGAGAAGCAAATAGAGGGATCGGCAGGTTCTCTGTTGAGTCAGGTGGAAACACATATAGGGGTCAAACTTTGATTTTTTTTTCAACTCACCATCTCTCATCATTACAAAATCGCGTATCGTCACAAAAAATATGTTTCGAACAGATATGAGCGAATCGTTCCTAGAGACGATAAAATATCTAAAAACTCACATCGCGATTGAAAAAACTCTCGTCGCGAATCATTGTGAAGGCTTTTGCGTCAATCGCGAATACTAAAATCGTCATCGCGTATGTAAAATTCGCTGTCGCGTCTCTATGTGCATGTAGACTAAGGGTGTATGCACATAGAGTCGCGACAGCGAATTTTACAAACGCGACGACGATTTTGCTGAATCGCGGTTACAAAGACGAATGTGCAATCGTAGACTCAATCGCGCTTAATTACACATAGCATAAGCTACGATTGCGATTGAAATATTCGATTGGAAGAAATGAGCAATGCAAAACAATGTAACAAAGCAGAGAGGCAAAGAGAGGGGTCGGCAGGTTCTCTGTTGAGTCAGGTGGAAACACACACAGGGGTCAAAACCCTCGATTTTTTTTCTCAATTCACCATCTATCAGCATTACAGAATGGCGCATCGTCACAAAACATGTGTTTTGATTGGACATAAGCTAATGCAAAACAATGGAGCAAAGCAGAGAAAGGAGAAAGAGGGATCGGCAGGTTCTCTGTTGAGTGAGGTGGAAACACACATAGGGGTCAAACTTTGATTTTTTTTTCAACTCACCATCTCTCATCATTACAAAATCGCGTATCGTCACAAAAAATATCTGTTTCGAACAGATATGAGCGAATCGTTCCTAGAGACGATAAAATATCTAAAAACTCACATCGCGATTGAAAAAACTCTCGTCGCGAATCTATATGAAGGCTTTTGCGTCAATCGCGAATACTAAAATCGTCATCGCGTATGTAAAATTCGCTGTCGCGTCTCTATGTGCATGTAGCCTTAATGAATGTAATCCCAGGGGAATATTTTCTCTTAATTCGATATCAGCTTTAGAATATGACTATTGAATCTTCAAATCATGTTTATTTGACGTTAACTATATAGTTATGTACTACCTACGCTGTGGATGATTTTACATAGCTCTATGTATGTGTGAATTTTCGTTTGTCCAGTTGTCTCTATGTTGCCTGCACTGAATGCAACCAGTACAGTTTGTGACACAAAATTATATAAAATTGGTCTTGTTCCGAACGATTTGCTGGCGAAAGTAGTTCAGTAAGTTTTTGCAACACCTACTTTCTGTGATATTTTTTGTGACCTTGAAACTACTTTCATAAAATAAATTTGTTCTAGTAAGGTAGACATTTGATTATTTCGTTTCAAACTTATCGTGCCTATTAATCCTTTAACTGAAACTACTAACAGTTTGTTCAACAAAAAAGTAAGCTCCTGAGATAGTAATACAACATGCCACAAAAGTACTGTTTTCTCCAGCAAAAACATCGGGAAACAAAGCTTCTCATGTTCTTATTGAAATCATTTGCCTTCTGTATCATAGACTCGATTTCTATAATTTGAATCACAGTCCGAAAAAGTAAAATTGTCTGTAGAATTCAATAATATTACAGTTTAATTTTCAAAGGGTGTCAAAAGTGAACGATGAATTTATGAAAAATAATTCAATAACATTGAATACAGAAAACCTCCTATGAATATAATTTTGTATAAAAGCAATAATTTACTATATCTATTATAAGATCTAATGGTCAAAAGCACCGAATTTGGTGATGACCAAACATTTATAACCAAAGTGTACAGTGGTAGTTTGAATCGAGCTTAATTTAGATTCTTGACTCTAGTTCGTCTAACTAATATCTATATTTCTTGTATACAAAAGCAGGCTAATGGAAAACCAGTTGGTACATTTTTAACAAATTCATTTTCAGTTTATGTAACTCTTTTGCATTTTGATGATTAAACTTATGTAATAAATCAGTCAGTCAGTTTAGTAAAGAATTTCTTGAAAGTTTACTTTTTCACGATCAATATGTATATTTTGGACTTTCGCATATCCCTTTAATGTACATCAACACAAACCCATTTGTTTGTGATTGAAACCAAGGGAAAATGTCAAGATTTTTCAATGTCTGTCCTTGTGGCATATTTATTNAAACCAAGGGAAAATGTCAAGATTTTTCAATGTCTGTCCTTGTGGCATATTTATTGTTAAGACAGGAACAGGAAAGATAAGAAATTCAAGTCTAAGTTGCTCAACTGGTAATTTAGAGTCTTGGGGTGCTAGATGGATGCTTGTAACAAGGACTTGTTTTTCTTTACATTCTCCTTCAAAAAACTTCATAATGTACATATTAGTATGTTTAAATTTAGTCATTTCAGAAAAAGTCTAGTCGTAATACAATGGTAAAGCTTTTATTCAGATATCATAGGGGCAAGTCATCCTCATTTGCTCTAAGTATCAACTCATGAAGCCGAAATCAGGGAGGTCTTAGTATATTATCAAATTTCACTGCGAAGTACTCTCGATTCATTTCCCCATCATGCAATAAGATTCAGTGACTCCAAACGAAGTGCCCCTATTTCGTTTTTGTTGCTTCTGCGAATATGATACTGCTTGATTTTGTCTTGTCAAAATAACAAACTGATCAGCAGTATTTTATTCAAAACTTTCTGAAGAAGAAACTCGTTTCACTTTCTTCTACTAATACGCCATAAGAAACAAGTGAAACGAAGATGAACATTTAATTTTAACATCACTTTTAGTCTGAATTTTCTGTCCCACACACATAGCAGGTCAGCTTCGCCACTTTTATAACAAAGGCAGGAAATATAAACTTTCAAATTACCGTCATCGTCTAACTAAAAAGGATTTTTCTTCTTCAACGTTATTATTGGTATGGGCTAATGGAAGAAGGTTGGCAGCAGAGTAAAAAAATTTTAAATTCATTCTTTGTAGTCTAAGTTCTTCTGCGGATTGTTTTTTGTTGTCATAGGCAAAAGCAATCAAATGCACTTCTAACATTTAATCGCAGTTTACAAATAATTCATTGTCTCATTGGTACTTTGTTTTTCGCGAATCATCATAAATGCAATGAATTAATATGTATGTGTAGGGTCCCACAGAAATAAGTACTGATGAAGAATGTTTTAACTGTAAAATGCATGAACAAACATTTAGGTGGTCGGTTATTCACTATCTGATTCCATTCTAACTCACATCGAACTCACCTCTTCAATGTGTACTTATTTCTGGCATAGTGCTATTGAAGGAGTAATCTTACGACCGTTGGCCCTTGGATGTATTCGTTTCATCAAAAATCATGCCGCTTAAAAAATCATTTCAAAGTCCTTCAAATATTCCAAAAATTTTTTTAACTTTTTTGTATATAGAATAGTTTAACAAACTTTTCACACTTTGGGCAACTTTTTAGTACCGTCTTGCTGTAATTTTTGTACTTTTTTGGTAATATTTTGGTAACCTAGAATCTTGTTTTTATAAATTAAATATCTTTGGTATGCTAATATGGCCGTGTTCTGACTAGTATTTTGATGTTGCCATTGAAGAAACACTTGTCAATTTTCCTACCACTCATAATCTATTGTTTTAAATTTACCAAAACAAGTTCAGGTTTCAAACCCAATGCTATTAGTAGAGAGCGTATGGCAAGCTCCAAACCTAATGCTATTAGTAGGGAGCCTATGGCAAGCTCCAAACCACCCTCTGCTTGCCTTAGTGTTCTCCATGACTCCAGGTTTAGCCGGAGTTGGAGTCACTGACTCCGACTCCAAGAAAATTTTGGAGTGGCTCCGGAGTCACTGACTCCGACTCCTTGAAAATAAGGAGTGACTCCGGAGTCGAAGCACTGACTCCGGAGTCGACTCCGGAGTCAAAATTCACATTTACTTAGATTTCGCAAATACATATTATGCACATGGTTCTTTTTGTGTGGAGGTGGGGCAGTTGTCAATGGAATTCCATTAAAAAAAATCAAAATTCATCTAAAAGTCGGCAAATTAAGGACAAAAATCTGTAGAAAAATGTAAATTAAGTTAGGAAGTTATCATGAGAGAGATCAATGAATTGAAAGTAATTTGTGAAAGACTTGCCGACATTTGTCCCGGCTTTGTTTACGTATTAGTCTTAAAAATTAGTAAACAATTTCTAATTTTGAGTTGTCGGATTCTTTGTCGGCATGTCTCCATTATTTAAAATATTTAAATTTGAAAATGCTCCTAAAAGTAGGAGCAAAGCAACTGTGTATTACAGCTACACTATATTAAGCAGCAGAGCTGTTAATTAAAGTGACCCCTATATATAGCAGCAGAGCTGCAATATTTAGTGTATCATACTTTACTGACATACGTGTATTCTGTTTGTGATGTAATGCTATATGAGTTCTGCGCATGATATTTTTTTGGCGCTGACTCCAATTGTGTGGAGTCGACTCCGGAGTCATTGACTCCGACTCCTTGTTTGCATATGCCTGCTCCGGAGTCATTGACTCCGACTCCATAGCAAACCACGGGTGACTCCGGAGTCGGAGTCAAGGAGTCGACTCCGACTCCGACTCCGGAGTCGGAGTCATGGAGAACACTAGCTTGCCTGTAGAAAACCAATCATGCGATTTTGCATTGTCTCTTAACAAAAACTTAGGTCNGAGTCATGGAGAACACTAGCTTGCCTGTAGAAAACCAATCATGCGATTTTGCATTGTCTCTTAACAAAAACTTAGGTCACATTCTCTTAATTAAATAAATTAATAAAGCACAGTTTTCGTTGTGTCGATATACAATAAACAGTTTTATTATGAGTCATTTAAAAAAATTATTTACTTTAAAAATGTAATTTAATTCTAATTAATTTTTATCTTTTGTTGTTCCTAGGTGACATTTGGTTACCTCATTTCGTAGGAGACTAATCTCAATCATAACAACATCATCATCACTTAACTGTTACAAAATTCCCCACTGACTAATAGTCATAGCATAATTTAAAAATTCATTGCAAAAATTCTCTATTTTAGTTGCCGTATTTATTTTAAATATATCCGCCTCCAATACATCCCGCAGTGGTTATCGATTCAGGGTTAAGCGTTGAGTATCCAAAACCAACATGAGGAAATGTCATACAGAAGTTGGATCCTCCACCGGTCATCTTTATGAACTTTTTTGCGAAACTTGTGAGAAATTTTTCATAAATTGTTTGCGACTACTGTTCCCACGTGAAGAATTGCTTGCATTAATCCCTCCAGGAACACTTTTGTCACTTTTGAACACTTATAACAGAAAAATGTGTCGCAATAAATAATTCTTGTAGCTTGGTTACGCCAAGCTAGAAGATGTGAGAAAAAGTTGTCGCATCTTCTGATTGGTCGATAAGGCTACAAATTTATTATGTAGTGAGTTTCCAATTTATATTAAATTCCTCCAGTTAAGTTATTAACTTACACATGATTTAAGATACAATTTTAATTTTTATCTGAATAAATAATTAATAATTTAACACAAAAATAAACTGAAACATTCTGAAACATACACAAATATAATTGAAAATTTTTGCCACGTATTTAGCAGGGGATACTTGAAACATCCGTTTCAAGGANTGCAAAAATTCTCTATTTTAGTTGTAGGGGAAGTGATTTCAATACAAATTTTAAACGATTCACAAAAAATAGTCACGAGTACCTAGGTTTTTAGACTGACAATATTCAAAGAATGCATATGTTAGTTGGATCGCGTGACAACTTATAGGAAATCGCACGACATTGAGTAGCCTTGAGATGCACAGTCGTCTCGTGTCGCGTTCGGTTTGCAATTTCTCCTTAAAGCAACAACATCATGCTATTTCCATGAAAATTTGTTATTTGTATATTAGGTTCACCGAAAATCAACCAAATGTGGTGAATAAAATCTACTGAATCATTAATTAATTTTCCTAAATCTAATCTTAATATTGCTATGTTCATGCTCATAAGGTAAACTAGAAAACTTATTCACCTTGTGATATTTCTTCCACCTTTTCTGAAAGAATTTGTTTATTTATAAAAACGATATAAAAAAGTTAAATATTTAGGTTTGTTAAGAAAAAAATTGAAAAAACTTTTTGTAATGTTTCTCTTAAAAAATATTTTCTAAATAGATCCCACCATCATTTATAACCTAAACTTNAAAACGATATAAAAAAGTTAAATATTTAGGTTTGTTAAGAAAAAAATTGAAAAAACTTTTTGTAATGTTTCTCTCAAAAAATATTTTCTAATAGATCCCACCATCATTTATAACCTAAACCTGTAATTGTACCCACACAAAATTCTGGCTAAATTAAATAGAATCGATGTTTAACTAGAATAAATACAGTGATAGAACGATAAATTTTTATTTTAAAATTGAACAAAGTTACATGAATACCGTAATAGTTCAAAACACGATAACACATCGTTCTACTTTGAATATTTGCTTTTGACGTGATGTCGGACATTAATGATTGGAAATAAATAATTTAATGTTGAAGTGTGATTGATAAAAATTTGCGCAGCTTAACAANTATTTTAAAATTGAACAAAGTTACATGAATACCGTAATAGTTCAAAACACGATAACACATCGTTCTACTTTGAAGATTGCTTTTGACGTCATGTCGGACATTAATGATTGGAAATAAATAATTTAATGTTGAAGTGTGATTGATAAAAATTTACGCAGCTTAACCATGTCCCTTAATTTCTAATAAATAGGACAAATTGAATAAATGTATTTAGTTGGTTTTCGGTATCATTAACGTTCACACACTGCTACGTCAAAATGGAGGTTACCTTGTTTCTTTTCGCTTTGATTATAGTTCACTTTACAAGTGGTACGTAAATGTAAATTTATAAGTAATTTTCAACTAATTTGCTGTTATTTTGATTGAAATTCTTAATTCCAGGTACATCTCGAATAATTACTGGAGAGAAGTACAAAATAATTTCATACTATAACCATAACGTGAGTTTATTTTGTAAATTGAATCTACCTCTATTAAAAAGATTACCAATTTTTAAACCACCTTGTAAAAATTGCATTTATAATCTTTTTTTTTGCTTGCACTTTTACAAGAAGAGAGGTCGAAAGTACCTATATTGCTTTGATGTTTTAAAGTGGTAAAAAAGNCAACTAATTTGCTGTTATTTTAATTGAAATTCTTAATTCCAGGTACATCTCGAATAATTACTGGAGAGAAGTACAAAATAATTTCATACTATAACCATAACGTGAGTTTATTTTGTAAATTGAATCTACCTCTATTAAAAAGATTACTAATTTTTAATCCACCTTGTAAAAATTGCATTTATAACCTTTTTTTTGCTTGCACTTTTACAAGAAGAGAGGTCGAAAGTGCCTATATTGCTTTGATGTTTTAAAGTGGTAAAAAGGATAGGTTTCAAGTTTAGAACTAAAGATATATAATTCTGATGTTATTTTTTCTCACAACCCAAAGGTCATTGAAGCCAAATATTTTAACGGACATAATCGCCCAGTTTTTGCACGTCCATGGCATTTGGGAAATATTCCAACTCAGTTGTGGGAAGCTGAAGAAATATGTAAGACACTAGTTATAAGAACATATGAACGCCACTGTATATCCTCTTAACTATGTTACCTCTTTGACTTAAATATTTAAATTTAGCTCTTCAATCTTTAAAAGATACTATTCTTATCACAGAACTATTGAGTTTTCAAGCCCGAAGAATTTATTTTTCGACTTTGAAAAATTTTAGTTTTCGGCGTGCNATCACAGAACTATTGAGTTTTCAAGCCCGAAGAATTTATTTTTCGACTTTGAAAAATTTTAGTTTTCGGCGTGCTAAATGTGCAGTGGATAGCTACTGACAACCGTACATTCGAGTAATTTTTCAATTCCATTCATTTCATCACTTGCCTCAATTTACACGACTTTGTCGATATACCTACGGCGACGATACGACAACATTTTATTGGCAGCTGCTGTTTGTCGATGATTTGATTCAGGAACGACAAAATTTAAAATGTGGCGAAACTGACTGTGAATGCATTTTTTATACTTCAATACTCTCATTAATGAAACTTGATAGTTTGAAACCAAAAAAATTATTTTGACACCAAAGCATTAATATTTCGAAGTTGAAGTGTTAGACAATTTCTTTGACAATTTTTTGTCGATTTCAAAAAATGTACATCATCGGAGTCTAATCGTGGCTTATAGTAACTTGTATTCAATTCATTCTTTTTTTATCACTGNAAAAAATGTACATCATCGGAGTCTAATCGTGGCTTATAGTAACTTGTATTCAATTCATTCTTTTTTTATCACTATGGTATTTTTTATTTCTTGTTATTTCCAGTACCCAACGTATTCATTCTAAGTACGGTGATAAATACAAACTATGTCCTGGACTCTCGTAAAACACATCCTAAAGGAGATTTAATAACTCAGGTAACAATATTTTAAATTTAAATTTTTTGCTTATGCAGTATACGGGTTTGCTTTTATACAGATTAAATCAAACTATAGGTAACAAAAAAATGCATAACTAGAACTTCTATTCTGTCATAACAACCAACCTAGCGATGAGAATGATTTACTTAACCATACAAACATTGTAACTAAGAAAATAGTTGAATGATGATACCTGGTTTTGACGCTCAACCCTTCAATTTTACTCTCCAGTATTTTCCATTTGACCTATACGGGTTCAATGGAATGTACGAACTCTAAAGGACGGTTTGTTCTACCAAAAAATATCAGCCTGTAAAATAGTTTCTTGTTGTAAAGACGATAGTAAAAATAATTGATTCGTACTCAGCGTCCGATAAAAACATAGCTCAACACTCGGAAAAATTTGGGAATTTTTTTTTATAAAAACCCTGCGTCATCTAGTACATAATAACAAATTTTATTTTACTGATGTTAAGGCGTTTCGTTAGAGTTTATTAGTTGATTAGTTTTATTTAATTTAGGTTTATGTAAAACTATATTAAAAGTTTTCCCAGAGATTCCGAGTGCTGAGGTGTTTTGATGAGATTACAGTTAGGAATTAGTTATCTAGGTTTTGCTGGTTTCTAAAAGTTATATTCTACACTAAACGACCGCGAAACCATACCAATTAGAGAATTGTAACTTTGTCTAAAACTCAACAAACATGTACTTAATGAGTACCAGAGACATTCGTTGCAAAAAATAGTATTCCGTTTGCTGAATTATATACAGCTTTTCTAAAAAATTGTGTTGTCCCTTTGAACAGCATAAAAAACTCAGGGTCGAAATTGTAAGGAAATATAACCTGAACTAAGTTTTTGGGCGTTACTACACTTGTGACTTCCATACCCTAATAAATACTCATTTTTGAACCTAAAAATAATTCTAACAGCAACCGTTAAACAGAGTTAGGCTCAAAAATGACTGTCTATTAGGGTGCGCAGTTTAGTAGTACCCTTTTTCAGGTATTACTAAACTTCACACCCTCATTGATGTTCATTTTTGAACGAAACAAGAATTTGATGCAACCGTTTAGCATTACAGTTAGATTGAAACATGCTTATCTATTAGGGTGCGCAATTAAGAATACCCGTTTTTTCCTAATTTAGAGAGTAAATTCAAAACCAAGTTCAGAATTTCATAATAAGCTTATTTTAAAATCATTATTTTTATTCACTTCATTATTTGTTCACACAATTTCATTTTTGTAAAAACTTATAATTTATTACTGTGCGGCTACTATGGATTAATTTTTTGCAAGTATTAGGACAAGACCGTTTGTTTAATGGGATGGGAACTTCGTCCTCTAAATTTCGTCCCTGAAATTCTTGCCCGTAAACGGATAAAACTGAATTCTATTTGGGAGATTAATCTCTTGTCATTGGTCAAGTATTATGCCAAGGACTAGAATTTCAAATATTTCATTCAGTTAGATTCGAAAATACAAAATACAGGTAATGAGTTATGATATTATGACATAGATAATCTCATAAAAACAAACAAAAATTGATTTTTATTGAAAAATGAAATTGTTTACTTATGAGTAATACTATCATTCAAAGTACACAAAAGTCATCAAACTTATCAGTATAAAATCCAAATTCCGCTAGTCGACATTGGATGAACAACTACCGAAGTCATATGACAAGTTTGGATGAAATGAGTAGTATGATAAAAATAAAAATATTTATAGTAGGGGTCTACCTTTTCATATTGCACACTTTCACACTTTCACACTTTCACAGAAGTGTGAAGGAGAAGTGCGAAACTCCTCCCCAGAAAGTGTAAAGAACCAGTTACAGAAGTGCAGAAAAACAGGTCTCACCCGAAAAAATTTCATACTTGAGCACTTTCACACTTTCACAGAAGTCTTTACAAAAGTGTGAAAACACGCCCCGAAATTCCAAACTTGCCAATGACTCCGTGGCGGGACAAAGTGTGAAAGTGTAAAAGTGATCAAATAATTTTTTTCACACTTGTTTACACTTCTAATACTCCGTNTATACTGTCGGGTACTCCCTACCCGACAGCGCTGTCGGGTAGGGAGTAGATTTGACCCGACAACTGTCGGGTGACGGGTAGGGAGTACCTTCTGTCGGGTGGCGGGTGTCAGGTAGGGAGTACATACGACCCGACAACTGTCGGGTAGGGAGTACCCGACAACTGTCGGGTGTCGGGTAGGGAGTAGCTGCCGTTACCAGTGACCTTCAACGCTTGCTAATATCTATGGGAGTTCTAGAAAACCTTACAGAAAAAATTTTCTATTTTTTCCCTATTTTCACCTACTTTAGGTACAAAAAATTATTTGTTAAGTTTTGATCCATTTGTTGATTTTTTATTTTTTAAATCTTTTATCGTTCTTTTTAGCAGTAATTGCCGATACTTGTGAACTATATGGTGTAAAATTCATACCTGCCTAAAGTTTTTTCTTTGACGCTACTATCGCTACTATATTGAATTCACCTATATATAGATACTCTAGATTTATTTTTTGACATCTGAATGACAAATAATGGCCTTCCTATTCTTACTAAACTGACGAAACTTTAAAACATAAAGTTCATTCCAGATTGGAAGAATGGAATTTAGAAGGTTATAAAATTTTTTTACCCTCTTGTCGTAGCTGCATGATTTTCGATCAGTAATTTTACGAAGTATAAGATTTACCAACTAAAAATTTCCTATTGACAAATTACCTTAAGCATATTGTGGCGCGGCGTACCGTTGCATTGATTGGGATGAAGTAATTTAGGAAAATGGAAAGGGTAATAATTGGATTCGGATAAAAGAAATGGGGAATGATAGTAATTGGACTTGGATACACGGAGTATCTACAGTATTGGTTTCCTGTAGTACGGGAACGGGNTGGAGGGTGCCACGCGGGGCTTTTGACCCTAAGTGAGGATGGAGCCTCACCGAGTCTACGGTCTCTCTAGAATGAAATGTCACTTACAACGCTTTTCCGGGAAGGGATTTCGTTCTTCACTCTCTCTCTTTCCCGAGGACCGATCCAATCACAACCAGGTCACAACACACACAATCAGTCGAAGGATTATCTTATTTATTCACAGATGATAATAATGGCTACACTCTTAATAGAACAGAATTATAGTAATAGAACTTTAGAAAAGCTATTGTCCCTACCTTTTTGTTTAATAGCAGTGCAGTGCGTCTAACTAACCGTTCTAGTAGCTTGAGTCGACTGATAAACCTCCTCTCCCGAGGTACCGGAAGTCAGGCCTTTTTATAGACTGTGTTATCCATGCCATCGGAAAACCACATCGCCTTAACTCTACATGGTTTCCATTGCTATTTCAAATGTATTGGGGTTCCGAGACGGAGCTCAAACCCACCCCCAATACTCGGTTTCGCCACAATATTATAGAACCAAGAATGAGATACGGGCGGAGGTGACTTTACCACCAGTGACATAACCCATTTTATTTTGATTTGGTAACACTATCTGCGTTATATAACAAGTATACTGGCTTCTTAAAGATACGCTTGTATTTGGTGTCGCACTCTTTGGTAACATATTTCCAGAAAATGTCGCGTTTCACTTGATTGTGATCTGCGATCTGAAAATTGTGGTCCGCGGCGCAATTTTTGAGTAATATCTCCACCGTTGGATAATCATTTCTTTGTATAAAGTTTGTGACAAATTTGACGCAAATGTGGAAAAAACTTTATAGTTTTAATTTTTTGTGATGTTTTGATTAGAGGATTGATTTGTTTGCAGTTACTTGAGTTTTTAAAAAGCTGTGCAAAAAAGAATATCCCTTTCGTCCGGTGTGTTTTATTTTGTTGACAAACTTTTCATCACCTACCGTTTTCGACACTCTTTCAATTTTGGACACACTCACATCACACAAATTGATCTATAAATTACACCACACCACACCCCCTAATTTGACAGGAAGGTTAGACTGATTCATGTATTTTGATTTTCACAAGTTTGATAATTCTATATTTAAATAAGTTAAAACTCGCTTACGTTCCAAATTACCTTGTTTTTATATTCCCTTGATTTTGTGTATTTTCGTTTAGGAGTTGTAGTTTGATCCATTTTTAGAAGAAAAGCACTTAAGAATAATTTTAAAAATATGTATTAAAATAAATCAACTAATTTCAGAAACAATTGTTAGAGAATAAATTAAAATATTTGAAATGAGAAAAAGAATCTTTTACCCTCACAAATCATCCAATTTACAGGCCTAAAATATTTCATTTTGTCTTTTTTCCAGGCATCTGATTTATCTCATTCTTGTTTATAGTACTGTATTTTCAAAAAGAATCAACGTTTTAAGCAATGTCTTTAACTGGCAAACCACTATATTAAAAATCAAAAACCTAAAACGGTGGGCAAAAAGGTTGGATAAAGCTGGATCTATAGTTGCCTTTCCCGTGCTTCGAGGAAAGTGCGGTGTGGTTAAAAAATTTCAATGACACAATCAGTTTTTCCCAAGGCAACTGCATTCAAATAGGTACTGAATGTTTTTAACCACACCGCACTTTCCTCGAAGCACGATGGGGGAAAGGCAACTCTAGTTTCAGCTTAACTCTGTATAAAGCTGAAAATTGAGTTGAAATAGCGGAGTATCTGCAAGCATTATTGTTTCTCTTCTGACTAAACAGCAAAATTTTAATATAATCGGAGGGTATTATAAAATATAATATAAAACTAAATATGATTAAGCTTATGACTAAAATAAGAAAAAATGAAACATGTGAAATTTGTTTGATGGAACTCCGGCGTCAAACAAACATTATTGTGGAACTTGAAAAAGTAAAAACGGGTTTTTATCTAAATTTTGTTTAGCAATAGAGCAAAATTTGATATAATTGAGATGTAACAAAACATTTTTCTCAGGAGCGTAATGGTGCATTTGGGTCTCTAAATCAGCAATGGGTATTCGAGCACACACGAGAAAATTCATTCAGTTTTTACATTCGAAATCGATGGGACAACAATGTCATAACACTAAATAGGTAACTGTTAATATATTTATGTAATAGTCAATTAAAATTTCTCAACGAAAATGACATGTTTCATTCTTTACTAGGGATGACATAAATCTTTCGACGAAACCTCTGAATGTAAACAATTTTCGCCAGCGATGGATCTTAGCAGAGTCATTGTAAGGGGCTGTTACGAAACTGAGAACCTTTTACGCCTCTGCACACATTATTATTTGACATATTTGAACATAAACAGTATATATAGTGAACCGGTTTAATAAAAAAATGCTCATCTGTAATGTGTGCAGGTGCGGAAAAGATACGCAGTTTAGTAATCTCCAATTGTAAACGATTATAGCACTTTATTCAGAAGCTATTAATTATTTTGGACGGTTAATACTTGTTGAGAATTTTTTGAATAGATTTGTCCAAAGGAAATTTAAACTTTATTTAAAAACGAATCATAAATGTTCAACTATGACAATTTAATTTCCTAAACTTTCCTTTAAAATGAAATTCAATTTTGTAATTGTAGTGAGCCAGCATCTCCCTCTCCATACTTAAGTACTGAAATGTTCAATTTTCGAAACATTTGTTTAAAATTGATAGAGTATTCATAAATTCAAAGAAATATGAACTGAAGTGTGAATAAGAATAAGAATAAATACATACATTGTTGGTCGGCTAATCGTGTCCGCGATTTGTCCCATTGAAATTTAAATCGAGTAAATTAGTACACTATATAGTACACTATTAATAATAAATTAGAGTACTGAATTAAAAAATACGAAATTTTTGTCATGATTGCTAATCTTATTTGATTTATTTTGATACTAGGTTTATTGCGTCTAAAGTCAATTCTAACGTTTAGAATGGATGAATTTTATATAGCAAATGCAAGATCACTAACTGGCACTACGGATTAGTGGAAGTTTATAGAGTTTTGAANTAAAGTCAATTCTAAAGTTTAGAATGGATGAATTTTATATAGCAAATGCAAGATCACTAACTGGCACTACGGATTAGTGGAAGTTTATAGAGTTTTGAAAAAAGCATGAAAAGGACAGTTATTAATGTTACAATTGACTTCACTTCTAATGGTCTTATAATCAGTTGCGAATATAACATTTGTTAAGAAACTATTTTACAAAAAGTAAAAAACATCTGAAAATTTTGTTGAAAATTTACCTATTTTTATATTTTTAAACTAACTGGAGTTGATTATAAACGTGAATTGTCTATCTTAATGGATTTCATTTATAATAGTGCAAATTGTTGTCGAATGGAAAATGTGGTAAATTGTTTAATATTTAAAATTCACACCCTCCCCCNAAATTGAAATAAATAAAAATTTGTCATGAATTCTTGTTATAGCGTGCCACCTATTGGTGAGCCTGGACCAACAACGCAACAAACAACTATCTCTCCAACAAATGTTCCAACTGAAGACCCAACAATTGCACCGACCGAAGGATCAACAAATACTACAACCGATGAGCCAACACATGCACCGACAGACGAACCAACAAATACTACAACTGATGAGCCAACACATGCGCCGACAGAAGGACCAACAAATACTCCAACCGAAGAAGCAACACTTGCACCGACGGAAGAACCAACAAATTCTCCAACCGAAGAGCCAACACATGCACCGACAGAAGAACCAACAAATACTACAACTGATGAGCCAACACATGCGCCGACAGAAGGACCAACAAATACTCCAACCGAAGAAGCAACACTTGCACCGACGGAAGAACCAACAAATTCTCCAACCGAAGAGCCAACACATGCACCGACAGAAGAACCAACAAATACTACAACTGATGAGCCAACATATGCGCCGACAGAAGGACAAACACATGCTCCAACCGAAGAATCAACTCATGAACCGACAGAAGAACCAACACATGCACCGACAGATGTACCACCAAATACTACAACCGATGCGCCGACAGAGGTACCAACGAATGGAGGTTGGCTTCTTAGTTGTGTACGTCCGTCAGAAGAACCAACAAATGCTCCAACTGAAGAACCAACACATGCACCGACAGATGAACCAACAAATACTACAACTGATGAGCCAACACATGCGCCGACAGAAGGACAAACAAATACTCCAACCGAAGAAGCAACACTTGCACCGACGGAAGAACCAACAAATTCTCCAACCGAAGAGCCAACACATGCACCGACAGAAGAACCAACAAATACTACAACTGATGAGCCAACACATGCGCCGACAGAAGGACAAACACATGCTCCAACCGAAGAATCAACTCATGAACCGACAGAAGAACCAACACATGCACCGACAGATGAACCACCAAATACTACAACCGATGCGCCGACAGAGGTACCAACAAATGCTCCAACCGAAGAATCAACACATGCACCGTCAGAAGAACCAACAAATGCTCCAACTGAAGAGCCAACACATGCACCGACAGAAGAACCAACAAATACTACAACTGATGAACCAACACATGCGCCGACAGAAGGACAAACACATGCTCCAACCGAAGAATCAACTCATGAATGGACAGAAGAACCAACACATGCACCGACAGATGAACCACCAAATACTACAACCGATGCGCCGACAGAGGGACCAACAAATACTCCAACCGAAGAATCAACACATGCACCGTCAGAAGAACCAACAAATGCTCCAACTGAAGAGCCAACATATGCGCCGACAGAAGAACCAACTAATGCACCAACCGAAGAGCCAACTAATGCACCAACCGAAGAGCCAACACAAGCGCCGACAGCAGAACCAACAAATGGTTCAACCGAAGAGCCTACACTTGCTCCGACAGGAGAACCAACAAATGCACCGACAGTTGAGCCAACCAAACCACTACCAACAAAATACACTACGACCGAAGACCCACTGTCAACTCACGTATCAACCGAAGAATCTACTCCGGGGACAACGGAAAAACCTGGACCTGTCCCGGGATATTGTGATACGATTACTTGTCCTGAGGATCGAGAAACTATGTATTACCCTTACCCTGAAGATTGCTCCAGATTTTGTCAATGTTCGAATTATATAGCTTACGAAATGAGATGCCCACCTAGCTTGATCTTTGATCCTCGTATCAACGTATGTGTTAGAAAAAATGAGTACGACTGTCCATATTAAATAAACTCAAAACAAAAAATGAACGGTTTTCAAATAATTTTTTATTTAAAAACACGCAGAAAATATCAATTATATATAAACAATTTTCAAATTTTCTGTAATTTTGTTGCAGAAAATGAAGAATTTGCTGTTAAGCACGTTGTAAATTTACAAAATTCTGGCAGTATGTAAAACGGTAGTTAAAATGTGATAGTTTAGTTTAGTGTAGATTGAATGCTACAAATTATAGTTAGAAAAATTTTATCACATATTACAGATTATAAGGTTGATATTATTATATATTAATATATAAAATAAATGAGATGAGTTACTGTTCATTTAGGGGACAAAGTAGGCAAAGCTATTTTTGAAGAACCAAACACAGATTTTGNTTTTTATTTAAAAACACGCAGAAAATATCAATTATATATAAACAATTTTCAAATTTTCTGTAATTTTGTTGCAAAAAATGAAGAATTTGCTGTTAAGCACGTTGTAAATTTACAAAATTCTGGCCGTATGTAAAACGGTAGTTAAAATGTGATAGTTTGGTTTAGTGTAGATTGAATGCTACAAATTATATTTAGAGAAATTTTATCACATATTACAGATTATAAGTTTGATATTATTATATATTAATATATAAAATAAATGAGATGAGTTACTGTTCATTTAGGGGACAAAGTAGGCAAAGCTATTTTTTGAAGAACCAAACAGATTTTGACAAATATGTGACGGAACAAACACATGAAACACTAATCAAAGTTCATATTGTCAAAATGTCCGGAAGAATCTCCCTGTCGGATTTTGGACTTTTAGGTTGCTAATTATAATCTTGATCATTAAATGGAGATATTATTAATGCAAAAATGTTAAACAATAGCAACAACAATACAAGCCGTGGACTATACCACATCATGGAATCTGGAAAATTTATGAATCTGAAACATAATGTTCCTGCTAATCACATGAAAGGTACTAACCGTTGTTGCAATGAAAATTATCAATCGTAATATACTAATATTATTGATAGAGAAATCAGGATTAAATGGATATAGGTAAAGCTAGAAACAAAACTAAATCTCGAAGTGGTTTAACCCAACAGCGAGCCCAAACTTACACTTGGGACGAGTTAATTTTATTTCATGGAAGTCTAAATGTTTTAAAGGGATATGCTTGCGNAGCCCAAACTTACACTTGGGACGAGTTAATTTTATTTCATGGAAGTCTAAATGTTTTAAAGGGATATGCTTGCGGAAGAAGCCTCCATCTCTATCGTTAAAGTTTAAATGTACCTTCGGTTTTAATTGCCGAAAGCCCAACTTTTCTATTACTACACATGCGATAAATCTGACTTCGGTGTCCCGGTTCTTTCAGCATGTCATCCATACGGTTAGAACACCTGGTACCAAGAATTAATTTCCAATCTTCGACCAACAATCAAATTGTGTCAGGGGNATCCATACGGTTAGAACACCTGGTACCAAGAATTAATTTCCAATCTTCGACCAACAATCAAATTGTGTCAGGGGTTGAGCGTTCATTTTAATTAGAATTTTTTAACCTGGAAAAATTGTCATTTTCTATCAATTAATGTAGTTACTACTGTTTTGCTCGTATCCAAAGTGAACACAAAGTAACTTGTATAGGGATGTTATACAGAAACAGANTTGATATTATTATATATTAATATATAAAATAAATGAGATGAGTTACTGTTCATTTAGGGGACAAAGTAGGCAAAGCTATTTTTTGAAGAACCAAACAGATTTTGACAAATATGTGACGGAACAAACACATGAAACACTAATCAAAGTTCATATTGTCAAAATGTCCGGAAGAATCTCCCTGTCGGATTTTGGACTTTTAGGTTGCTAATTATAATCTTGATCATTAAATGGAGATATTATTAATGCAAAAATGTTAAACAATAGCAACAACAATACAAGCCGTGGACTATACCACATCATGGAATCTGGAAAATTTATGAATCTGAAACATAATGTTCCTGCTAATCACATGAAAGGTACTAACCGTTGTTGCAATGAAAATTATCAATCGTAATATACTAATATTAATGATAGAGAAATCAGGATTAAATGGATATAGGTAAAGCTAGAAACAAAACTAAATTTCGAAGTGGTTTAACCCAACAGCAAGCCCAAACTTACACTTGGGACGAGTTAATTTTATTTCATGGAAGTCTAAATGTTTTAAAGGGATATGCTTGCGGAAGAAGCCTCCATCTCTATCGTTAAAGTTTAAATGTACCTTCGGTTTTAATTGCCGAAAGCCCAACTTTTCTATTACTACACATGCGATAAATCTGACTTCGGTGTCCCGGTTCTTTCAGCATGTCATCCATACGGTTAGAACACCTGGTACCAAGAATTAATTTCCAATCTTCGACCAACAATCAAATTGTGTCAGGGGGTGAGCGTTCATTTTAATTACAATTTTTTAACCTGGAAAAATTGTCATTTTCTATCAATTAACGTAGTTACTACTGTTTTGCTCGTATCCAAAGTGAACACAAAGTAACTTGTATAGGGATGTTATACAGAAACAGAATAAGATTTGATGTAGATTCAATAACGGTTACCACAGGAAAAATTTTCTAACTAGGAAAAAATTCAGGTCAGGAACAGGTCAGAAACAGGAATAAATCAGGAACAGTGCTTAGTAAGATGATAGAAACAGGTCAGGAACAGGAACAGATCAGGAACAGTNGAATTCAGGTCAGGAACAGGTCAGGAACAGGAATAAATCAGGAACAGTGCTTAGTAAGATGATAGAAACAGGTCAGGAACAGGAACAGATCAGGAACAGTGCTTGGTAGGATGATAAAAACAGGTCAGGAACAGGAACAGGAGTTAGCAGGAATTGATTCAAGTATTATCCAGTCGATAGGTGCACTAAAGTGATAACAACTTGAAAAACAATAAAACTGTTAATAAAAAATAATTACAATTAAATTTGTATTGAATGTAATTAGAAAATAAGAGAGCGAAAATTTGAGCGACCTTTCTCCTTGAATTCCAATTGAACACTGATTTAATTTAAAGAAAAATGGGCGCTTATGAATAGCATAAATAATATTTATAAAAGAATAAATAAATTTCACTAGGTATTGTTTCGTTGACAACGCGCACTGAACAACTACCTTCCTCTAAGCAGATTCTTTCAATCTTACAGCATTAATTTTTTAATATTCTGTTCTGTTATGAATTATTCTGCAGTGGATCTACTTACCGAATATCAGCCCTTAGGGAATTAGAAAAAATTTCAATTGTTATAGTTAGGTTTTTGCCTATTCGTCTCGTTAACGATTTATCTCATCGAAGCAAGGTGACAAACTGGGACTAGAAAANCTCGTTAACGATTTATCTCATCGAAGCAAGGTGACAAACTGGGACTAGAAAAAATTTCGATTGAGGATATCTTTTAAAATTTAAAATTTCCAAAAATTTTTGTAAGGTGTTAGGGAATAAGGATTTAATTCAGGGCCATTATCTGATTTAAATCAAAGTTTGGATTATGAGTTTTAAAAGTAAAATTAACCCTGCCAAACTCGTTAATTAACTCTCTACCTAAGTAGTAGNAGTTTGGATTATGAGTTTTAAAAGTAAAATTAACCCTGCCAAACTCGTTAATTAACTCTCTACCTAAGTAGTAACTTTACACAGTGGCGTTTCTATATCTCAAACCATTCTACATCTTAAGGTAAGTTTTCATGATCGCTCGTATATGAGCTTCGAGCGATTTTTATGAGCGTCGAACGTCGAGCGTCGAGCTTCACGCATTGAGCTTTCGAATTTCGGCGTCCGCAGCAAAAGCAATTCTCATGAAAGCTCAAGCGAAAAGCGAGATACTGTCTTGAACAGCTGATCCTACTTTATTTATCCTTTTANCATGAAAGCTCAAGCGAAAAGCGAGATACTGTCTTGAACAGCTGATCCTACTTTATTTATCCTTTTAAATAAGACTTTTAAAATATTGAATAAAATTTATTTTATTCATTGAAATAAAAGAACTGAAAATTACTGAATTAATTTGTTACTGAATTAATTCATTTTTTACATAATTAATGAAAAAANAAATAAAAGAACTGAAAATTACTGAATTAATTTGTTACTGAATTAATTCATTTTTTACATAATTAATGAAAAAATTAATTTTTTACTGAATTATTCAAAATTACTGAAAATTTGAAAATTAAACTATTTAAAATTCCCTCCAAAAAGGTGTTTAGGATACCCCAGAAGAGTAAAAACGCGCGTAGTTTGACACAAGAAGTTCAAAATTATGAGCTTCCAGCTTCACGCGAACTTCGCGAGTAATGTTGACGCTCGTTTACTCGGGAACGTCTGAAGCGAGATCGATTCTCATGCAGACGCTCTAACATCTGCGAATTCGCGTAAACCGAACGCTGGAAGCTCATGTAGGAGCGGCCATGAGAACTTACCTTTACTGCCATCATCAATATAACAGGAGTTTCTATTTCTGACTCTAGCGCTATCTCTCATTTCGAAGTAAATACCAAAGTGTTGGTTGTTGCAAATTACGCTTCAACGTATCGTTGCATTACGTGCTACTGTAAGTAGACTTATGACAGCTAAAGCATGATATCTCTATCGAAAATGTTATAGCCAATCTTACAAATCTGATTCATCTGATACGAGTAACCTAAATGATGGACTTTGAAAGAAAATATATTTTGTCTCTAATGTGCATCGTTATAAAATTATGCTGTAAGTAAGTTGACTTTGCTTTAAAACAAACAATAAGATAGAGCAGAAAACTTATTATATGTCCCGTCAATATCCCTTCTAATATAGTCAATTCAAATTACCATTTTTCCATTCCAGATTCCCTGTCCCATCCTTGTTTGACTTCTGACCGTACCTGCCTTAGACAATACCACAAACCTGTAGCCCTGAAACATTACCCAAACCAATCCCCAGCATACCAATAATCATTCCACATAAGATGGGTAATATTTTTGCTAATTCCAACTTCGAGCCTTCAAATACGAGGTCAAGTTTCGCGTGAGAAGCCGAAGACCTCCACCTCATTAACATCCACCAGACAACATCCGCTATTGTTTCAAGGAGTCCTAGGACTCCATCGTACGTGACAAAACAACAATTTTAAGTTTACGAATTCCGATTCGGTTGTGAAGGAAACACTGCTTGTCGCCTGGTGGTGATTCCCTTCCCCCCTCTCTTATTTTCTGGTTATGTCATTGTTCTTGTACCTCTCATCCGACTCCTGATTCCACACCTCACCTTTCTTTCATTATTCTATTCTTATTTCTTTTGATTTTTAATTCTGGTTAAGTTTCATGTACTCCCTCAAACCTCATTGAAGTTAAAATCTGAGAAGAGACCGATATTTTCCGAAGTCCGAATCTGGAAAGTCAGTATTTTTCTTCCAATTCCCAGCCGTGTCTAATGTAAGATAGCCGAAACCATGGGTAGGCCAGTGAGCATAGTTCCAGATTTTATGGTAAGTTCTGATAACTCACCAAACGTTACTTCGTGGGATACCGAATCTGAGAAATTCCAGATTTCCAGGAGGGTATATTACTATGTCACCAGTCTCAGTCTCGTCAACATCTTTCCCAGAACTGTCAATTCATATTCCCATTTTTCCATTCCATGACTGTTTGAACTCAGTCCACACCTGCTCTAGGCCCTATCGCGAACTTCTAGTACCAGAAACATTACCCAAAACCATTCCTCACCATACCAATAATGATTCCCACATCGTCAAGCGTGTCTAGATATCCTTACATTCCTTTGGGTATATCTACGTATGTATGTGTAGCTCGTGTTTTCTCAAGAAGTGTTTTGCATGGCGCTATATCTCGCTTGTCACTATCGCTTTAGTAGTTTCGCGGTTTCTATATATTTCTACGTAATTAGTTTTATACGTCGTATCTCAACCATATTTTTTGATTTCAGTTGTCGTTTTGTGGGTGTCTCATTTTGTTCGTATGATTTGCATCTAGGGTTCAAATGTATTTGATGAGTTACATCTACATTTACTTTTAAATTGATCCATATTTTACTCGTTTATTCAAGCCATCTATGACTCATACGTCACATTTATAACCCTACCATGTTTATTTGGTAGATTATTGGTTGAATTCATATTCATCAAATGCTTNTCATACGTCACATTTATAACCCTACCATGTTTATTTGGTAGATTATTGGTTGAATTCATATTCATCAAATGCTTGAAATGTTGCATCAAAAATTTGCCTCTGTTCCTTTTATATTGTGTTCGTTGTTTCGTTAATATACTCATTTCAACTGTTGCATGAATGTGTTGGATGGAAATGGTGAAGCTTAGGTTNCATACGTCACATTTATAACCCTACCATGTTTATTTGGTAGATTATTGGTTGAATTCATATTCATCAAATGCTTTAAATGTTGCTTCAAAAATTTGCCTCTGTTCCTTTTATATTGCGTTCGTTGTTTCGTTAATATACTCATTTCAACTGTTGCATGAATGTGTTGGATGGAAATGGTGAAGCTTAGGTTTTGGTAGTATTTCGAAGAAGTGACTAGTCTTGGGTGAGACGGGGAAATTTTCATGGGAAAAATACGGAAATTGGGAAAGTCACTATACTAGAAGAAGCATGACGGGACTGACATTGG
This sequence comes from Holacanthella duospinosa, assembly GCA_002738285.1. NCBI lineage: Eukaryota > Metazoa > Arthropoda > Collembola > Poduromorpha > Neanuridae > Holacanthella > Holacanthella duospinosa. The sequence goes on from NIPM01000033.1 coordinate 593,004, forward strand.
GGAAATAGTACAGCATGAACAAATTTAATTCTGGCAGTAGAAAGTCGCTTTCACCAAAAAAAAATTTGAGACAGCAAATAAATAGCGCAAAATACAAAAGTTGGTGGGAATGAAGTTAGCGTGTGTTTGAGAAAACACTCCTCTGCAAAACTTAATTATTTAACAGGAGCAGCAGAGAGTTGAGAGAATGAGTGCAATAGAGTATGGTCCCTTTGCATCTACTCCACCTCACTTAACAGAGAACCTGTCGACCCCTTTCTCTACCTTTCTGCTTTCATCATTTGCACTGCTTTACAATAACTTGTCTAGGTAATCAAAACTGACTTCAATTTTTGTTTTAAACAAACTCCATTCTGTAATGCTGAAAGATGGGTAATTGAGAGAAATGACCAATGAGGAATCGAGTACCATCCCTTAGTATCTATTCCACCTGACTCAACAGAGAACCTGCTGACCTCTCTCTTTGTCTCTCTGCTTTGCTCTTTGTCCATCACTTTGCATCAGAACAGATATTTTATAGTGATTACAATAAAATTAACTTCACTTTCTATTATTTACTAATTGTGTATCGCCTGCCCCAAGCCGTTNTTTATAGTGATTACAATAAAATTAACTTCACTTTCTATTATTTACTAATTGTGTATCGCCTGCCCCAAGCCGTGTTTGGTGAAAGGCGAAGAAAGAATGCCCGGATTAAATTTGTTCATTGTGTACTACACCTTTGTGAAAAATGTACACGGAAATAAAAAAGCAAGAATTCGGATAGGCTTGGGAACATCACTTCAGTTGCCCCACGAGTGTACCTATGCATGGTTTGAACACAAGAAGAGAAAGAATTTAGCGAAACTGGAGCAAAGTTACTTTCTTACCCCACAAATGATTTGCCCATGTTTCATCAATGTCCGCGTCTTTATTATTANCCCACAAATGATTTGCCCATGTTTCATCAATGTCCGCGTCTTTATTATTATTCTCAACCCCTCCGTAGTCTTTCATCTTCCTACCAATCATTTATTTTTTGCTATATCCAAAAGTTGCCACCAATTTTGTAAAAATCATGTCGAAGCGAGCAGCATAGACTATGCTGCATAGTATATGAACACAATTTATTTATAACCTAAGTATCGATGTTTTAAACTAACAAGCATTGACAATAGCTCTTACAAACTCGTCAATTATTTTCAGAATTTTCATTACATATTAGTAAATTTGGAGATATTTCTTGTTTCTCGTTGTCTACATAATGATATTTCTCAAAAAAAAATGACATTATTAAGTGATATTAGAAAAACATATGGGGTCAAATTAATCCTCGATTAAATTTGGTATTTTCATAAAACCAGATGTATTTGTATGATTATTAAGTGACATGAGTTTATTTCTGGAAATTTTTGGTATTTCCAAAAAAAATTACTGGGCCAAATTAACTAGCGAGTAAATTTAACATTTTCCTTCTACCACATTTCTTTGAACTCTAAGGAAGTGATGAGCTTATTTCGAAAAAAGTTTCACGATTTTCAATGACAAAAAATCAATTTTTTTTGCGATCAAATTAATCCGCGACTATATTTGGCATTTTCCTGGTACCACGTAACACTTGTAAGGTTCTAGGCCGTACCATTCTCAATTAATGAGTAGTCGTTAATATTTTATTCGCGCGAATTTGGTTTTCCACAGGCGCGACAAATGGAAACACCAGTAAACTATACGTGGTGTCCTTATACTTTTCTTAATTACTAATTCCCTAATAATTCTCTGTAATATAAGCTATGAGAAACCAGTCGTATTGCTTTTATTTCAAAAATTTCTTGAGATTTGTAATGTGCATTTCCTGTTCTTTAAAAACATACTCGTATCTTCCGTTTCCCCATCACCTCTCAGATTTGTATTACTTATTTCACATTTTCAATTCCCTTAATTTCTGCTCCATCGCGGTTGGCAAAAGTTTCACCAAGGTTATATTATTCAATAGTACATAATAATTGTCGTGTTGCTACGCTTCGACTGGAACAAATCGATGCTGGAGGTTCCAAAGAAAGAAATTTTACTCATAGAAATTGTTCAAAACCATTACACTGGTTTCTATTTTCTGCAAAAAGTTGATAGCATTATTATAATATATGCCCAACTTGTATTTAAACAGTAGTAATTGACAACCTCACGTCAGTTGGGAAACATTCATCAGTTTGTTGTCTTATGGGTAATTATTATATAGAAAGTTAGAACTAAATCTCACACAAAAAATTAACAAAATTAACAAACCGTTGATTGAAATCAAGTCCCTAGTATACAGTTTAAGTTTCTCAACTAAGAAAACACGGTACTTCTCGTTAATGGTAATTTGAATTAAGATATTTTGAAAATTCCTAAGTACGTCTAACATAACCGAATCTAAAAAAATTTGACAGAAATTTAATATTCTGTGAGAATACAGAAATGCATTATTGTAATTTCTGATTTGTTGGAAGATCATTAAAAGCTAAACGTTTTTCGAAAAGTGAAAATATTGATGTCGCTTGAGTGTTATTATCTGATATAGGTATAGATAAAAGGTGTTGATATTATGAGTAAATGATAAAAATATAGGTATGGAGAAAAAAAATGAAACAACGGACAATTGGAACACTAGGAAAATGTTTCTACTAGCATGATATTTAACCATTTGTTTCAAAATTAGGTACCGAATAGAGTATTAAATCACGGTCCACTTTCTAATCACGTGATTTTTGTGATCGAATTGTGATAAATCACTTTAATGACGTGATCCTTCGTCATTTTTTGTGATTCACATAAATGCAAAAAAGCTTGATTCCGTTACCAAAAATTTTGATTTCTCACAGACGTTAGATGGATTGGCCATTGGGCTAATTTAGTTACTTGTTACTTAACTTACATATAATTAATTTTGTTTTGAATTTTCATGCATTCAGAATAAATTGAAATGAAATTGCGGAAATTATTAAATACAACTTTTGACGCACACTATAATCTTCAGTTGATGCCTCTAAAAATCAAATAAATTTGAAACAAACGAATACGGATTTAGCGAAGTTAGAGCTATTAAGAAATTCTAGTTTGTGAGTGATTTATTTTTTACTAACAATGTTTGTATTTGGTATCAGTTCCCCATTATAGTTCAATGTAATTAATGATAAAAAAGTTGAATTTTCGACGCTAACTAAATCCTTGTCTTCTAACCTTTTCCAATAAAATCAAACCATTCCTGTATAATCTTTTTTGAAAATTTTTTGCCGCCTTGGTTAAAACTTGACAGTCAGAGGAGCTAACAATCTCCAAAATAATTTACAAATATTAAACGAACAAGAGTTTGTATTATCTGGGGCCTGTAAAATGAAGTGATGATGAGGTGTGATGAGTGATAAATTCGTCACTCATCACACAGATTTGAGGAGATTACGTATTATAAAAATTTGAAATTGAGAATTGAGGTTTGATTCATGATGAGTGATTATTTTGATGATTTGATGGAGTACTCATCAAGTTGTGTATTACGGACCTTTTTACTGAATAAGATATTTTTGATGATTTATCAAATCCTCAGTAAAGTTTGAAGGTACACTAATTGAAACCTCAAAGTCAATTGAATTAACAATTAGTCCATTNCAAATCCTCAGTAAAGTTTGAAGGTACACTAATTGAAACCTCAAAGTCAATTGAATTAACAATTAGTCCATTTCTCTATCACTAATTTATTTGTAACTGGATTGGGAATGGAGTTTGACCGATTGTTCAGCAGTGATGAAGATTTAGACCATAAATTTCAAGTTGAAATATCATTTTTGTCCAGTATTCTGGAACATAGAGCGATCTTCATTTCCTTTGTCATCATTATTATTAAAATTAAATTTTAAAAACACGTGTGGCCACAGCTGACTCCTCAAATCCTCAAAAAAGCTCAGTCTTCACGCGAACTTTGATGAGTTCTAACAGGTCTTCTCATCAACTCATCAAAACTCATAGTTTCTCAATTCATCACTCATCAACCTCATCATCACTTCATTTTACAGGCCCCTGGTCTGTTTGCAGAAAATAATTCAGCTCGTCTCTTCAAGTTACCTTCAACTGTTGGGAAACCAACCTCCGGCCTCACATCACATGGTGAACGGAACTTGACTTCCGTTCACCACTAACAACAACAACACACCTGCTGTGTTGTCTTCTTCTTACCTTTCTTTCATTCAGTGAACCCTCCCTAGATATAGTTTTATTATTATTATTATTATTATCATACCTATATATATATAACTTACCTATTGATGAGTCTATCCCTGTGGATAGACTCAGACGCTTTCTAGACCTGGAATAAAACGGTCATTTTCTCTCTCCATCCTTTTTGATAATTTTATTATTTATTTATTATTAATTGTTAATTAATTTAGTTGTTGATTTTGATGATTCGGTGACTCCACTCCCTCAGGACATCGTGAGGACCCACCAATTCACGACACAAATTTATTTCCAAAAGAAATATAGGAAAAATCATCGCAGATATCAAATTCCGATATTCCAACATGCCCGACATAATATCTCTAAATGTGGATCATAGGTGGGACCAACCAATGAAGCTCTTGTTTCAGATTGGCCACTTACAAAATTCCGGAAGTTATAAAAAATGTCACAAAGTATTTATAAATTATGTAGCTGCTTATTTTTACATTGAAGGCAACAAGTACTTAAACAAATATAGCTAACTCTGCAAATCAATTCCAGCGTTGCGTTTGTTATAATATTATTTTGTTGAGTCAAAATGTTAATTAAGTTGACATACTATTCAAACTTCATGTTTCTGTTATCATACTCAGCACAACTGGCTTACACTAACACAGATGGCATCAATTTAGAACAACTTTTATTTCATACAATTAATTGTTGGACGAATTTAATATCATTCTCATCAAATCTTAATTTTATACCTCCAAATGAGCCGATCGCAGTATCTTCTCCAGGTCATCAGTACATTGGGAATTCCTTTTGTTCATACAACTATTCTCTGTCGCATGGGTGTGATTTTAAAGTAACTGAGATACACTATAACCAGACACAAATACAGTGTGTTGACGTAGTTGTAATTGGGGCAGGAAGCGGGCTGAATATAGAAGCAGCTTACTGGTACTTATATGAATATTGGGATTTACTAAAAACTCAAAACAAAATTATTTCTGCATTCCCTTCAAGAACTCAGATTCTCTTAATATTCACATCTGATAAAAATACACCGTCACCTGAAAGTATTTCAACAAAATCATACGACCCCCGGTTCAAAATATTTCTCAATACCCCATTCACCATTGTTTATATAAAATCATTTGAGACAACATTTGAAACTGAATTTAACATAAGCATCTACTTTTGCCATCCGCAGCATTTTTTCATTTCATCGGTAGTCAGAGAAACCATTTCTTCACAGTTTATAATAAACCGCGAGTTTCTAATAATGCATCAATTAAAATTTGAAAAAGAATCAATCCGTCTGAGACTGGTGATAAGAGAAGAGACGATGGGTACAAGTCACAACCAGTTAGCACTTGCATTATTATTAGCTCGTGAATTCAACGCTACAGATCTGCGCTACGAAAAACACAACAAAAAGCAAACATCTCCCGAGCGTGGTAGCCATTTTATATTTCTCGACGCACGTATAATTCGTGATCGCAGAGCAGCTTCTACTCATGTGCTCTTCTTACCTGTAAAGTATTATCGTGACACAGTAATTACTTGCGATGGGTTGCACAAATCGTTTAATTTCCATGATTATTTTCAACCTTATCAAAAAATGGTCTGGCTCACTCTCATGAGTACATTTGCATGCGCTGTTCTATTTTTATGCGTTATTTTCTACCACAAGAACGTTACTCATTCCCCATCACTTCTACTTTATTCCTTTTTAGTTGAAGTCCCTGTAGAGATATCANACTTCTACTTTATTCCTTTTTAGTTGAAGTCCCTGTAGAGATATCATCAAAGCTACAAATTGTTTCGAGTTTTAATACATTCTTTGGAATTTTTCTTTTCATGGGTGTTGTACTAACGGCAGGGTACAAGTCAGTTGTAACGACTGAACTTGTAAAACCGATAAAAGAAGTTGGGCTGGAATCGCTTCAAGAAGCTATAAAGAAGAATTACGCATTATACTATAAACCCTATGGAAAAGCGGGAAGATAATCGCGACAATTGCTGCAAAAGATACGGCGACATGTCATCAATCAAGTCTCAATACTGTCGCTACGAAGTGTTTCGCTTTTACCGTTTGTTTGAATTATTATGGGGGTCGATGTCCACCGATGTTAGTCAGTATCTCTTTATAGAAAAAGAAGTAGTTACTGCCAAAGGAATTATGCACTTAAATGCAGATAAAGCTACGAGAAGGCGGGACAAATTGGCAATCCATTTGACAAGACTGGCTGAGCCTATACAGTGTAATAATACTGAAACTCAGCAACTTTTCCGATGTGATGCTTCAATGTACATTGCATATGAGGAAGACATAAACAATTTGCTGTTTGAAGCCAAGTATGACCCCGCACATAAAAAAATCTATACTATCCCAGATACTTTTGAGAATGTTTCACCAATTTTGGTAGGAATCAATATAGTAAATACACAATTTCAAGAAGAATTAGTTCGAAAATGTGGCCGGAAATTTGTGGAATATGGATTTAATAGCAAAATCATAGATGATGATAAGTTTCACTTTATGTACAACCGAGTGAAAAATGTTCGAAAGTTACTCGGTACATTGCAAGATCCCCTTTTAATCCCTAAATCTTTGAATTTTGGCACAAGACTTAGTACAACTTTATTTGTTTTGCTTATCGGCATTGTCTTTTCTGTTTTCTCAATTATCCTAGAAATATTATATTTTAGCCTTAACACAATAAAATTTTTAGGAAACTGAAGGGATTTGGGATCCTTTAAGGGTCCTAAATCCAAGTCCTGTGGAGTTCGGGTCACCAAATTACCGAAAATCAATAAAATAATAATTAATAAATTATTAAATAATAATTAAATAATAATTAATTAAAGAATTAATAATAAATAAAATAATTATTAATTTTTCCAAAATGGAAGAACAAAAGGAGATCCGTTTTATTCAACGGTTAAATGATATCTGAGTCTATCCACAGGCATAGACTCTATACAGGTAAGTATATACATATAGGTAGGGATAATAATAATAATAATAATAATAATCTATATCTAGGGAGGGTAATGAAATGGAAAGGAAGAAGAGAAGAAGAACACAACAGCTGTGTTGTTGTTGTGTGTGGTGAGCGGGAGGTCCAGTCCCGTTCATCACATGAAGGTGAGGGTCTTCTCCACAAAACGTAACGACAAAATAAAATATACTTGCTTGATTATACAGTGTTTAAAGTATGAAAAACGCATAATAGAAACCTATAAGGATTATATCCGGATTAAAAGTATCTTGGAACATTAATATGACGATGATTTGAGCCGACCATTAATTTCTAAGACATTAGTTACATTTTTTCAAAAATGAATTTTATTGTATTCCTTCGACCACAATAACTGTTGACTCTATACCTAAAACCACACTTTCCATCCTAATTTCACTTCACTCGTTTAAAGCTGATTTAATTTTAAGTTTGGATATGAATGTTGAAAGCAGGTGTTGTTTTATTATAAGTAGCATATTTACTTGCAAATTTGTGAGGTGTTTAGTTACGATATTGTTCTAATCAATGCAGTATGTCAAGGGAGAAGGATTCATTTGCAAATAAAGTTATTTATATCTATTATTCAAAATATTTTTAATTAATTATTTATATCATATAATATGCATGCGCAGATACCGAAGGCTTTCTCATATTTATACTTAATAATTTAGATTCCCAGAAGCCATTTCCAGCACCTGTCTACCATTACATAATACCAACATCCTCATTCCAGACACCATATTGGTTCAGCCTCGTGATAGTTTACTCTCACAAGTGTAGCGGTTGGTTAAGTATAAAGTCTCGGAGTTTGTGGTGGAACAATTACCAGAAAGGCATTTGTTTCCATGAAAAAATTTCCCCATAAGCATTTCCTGCATTGGACAGTTGATCAAATACACAATTCTTCCGATGAACTTCTCATACAGGTTTTCATAAATTTCTCAGTTGCCCCTTTGGATCTTGGCATATCAAACAATGCAAAGGTTGTTTCCATTTTTACACCCACCATCAGTTGAAAATATAACAAAAATCTCTTCTTTCTTTTACACCTAAATTTATTCAAAATATTGGATTTCAATTTTAAAATTAGATCTTATTTCATTCTATGCAGCATATTTGTTTACAAATTTTTGAAGTTTTTTATTTTAGTATTTTCTATTTAAAATCTTTATTCGTCAAGGAAGAATTTCCTTATAAAACACCATTTGGAAAAATTAGTTTAGGTTATTGGCAGTTTTTCAAGCGCAAATGCTCCGGACATATTATTTTTCGTAATTTTGTTATTAAAAATGCAAAGTCGTATAATATGAGTGGATAAAGGCAGAATGATTTCAATTTTTTTTTTGTTTTTAGTTCGAATAAAACTTTTCCAAAATTGGCGATTTTTCCGATACTAAAAAGCGTAATACTCAAACGGATTCCCTTATCATCGGAATACTTGTGTTGTTACAAAAATAGTTGGGAAAATATACTGATAATGCACACTTATACTACGGTCATATTCATTTGAACTGAACAGGGTTCGTTACAGTTTCAGACAGACTTTTGTATAATTGTCTGAAATTTAACTCCTCATACTACACATGGGGTTAGTGAAGGTTAGCCTTTCAGATCAAATCGTCAATCGTGACTGTCTCGTCTCGATCCCACGAGCGGTAGGTATCTTGTTGATCACGGATTAACGTTAACGTAAGATCACTGTGGATTGCAATTACTCAATGTCATGAAAAGTTTGGATGAGGCTTTTGTTAACTTTAGTGCGTTTCAATGCATGCTAGTACACTTGCATACAGTTTAGTAACCATTTATTAAATTTTAATACAATTTTGTGGCCAAATGCAAAGTTAAATGTTTCTGCTTCTCCATTCGAAATCTTTTATTATTATTGTTGAAGCGTTTCCCCGACGTTTGTTTTAAATATTAAATATATTTGTTTTAATTTTTACTAAAGTAAGTTAAAAAAACAGAAGGTAAAAACTTAAATCTGTTTATACTTTACAGCTGATTCGGTATTCAGATTTGTTTTTGTTTCAAATTCAAAATTTTTTGCCTATTGTATTTAAGGAATGTTATAATGAAAGCCTAATCTTTTAGTCAGAAATATTTTGTTTGAAAACTGAAAGGATTTAATGGTTGGCATTAATGGTTTGCACCAATGCCACTGAGTCCGCGTGGATCCCACATAAGTAGGTATCAGTTCCATTCCACTCGTACAACCCTTCAATGACAACACAAAAAAGAGTATGAGTGTGGCTATTATCTCTTCCTATGCTATAGAAACTCACCTTAATTAAACAAATAACCTAAGCAAGAAAATGACGCCTCCAAGCTTATTAAACTATGAACAAGATGACAGATAAACGATCTACTCAGAAGGCTTTAAAACTCGCCATAAGTTGGAAAATATCAAAATGTATCATTAACTTTTTTCTGTCAGCGTTCCACCTTGCGTGAGAACCAACTCCAGTATTCACTGTTGTCCCAACCAAGGAATCATCAGTTCTACCGGCCGAAGATCTAACCAAACAATCAACATACGCCTCCATCCAACAGCCATGACCTACTGACATACAAACTGAAGAATTGACACAGTGGACAACCGAGAAACTAATACCTGTTTCGGGGTATTATGATACCATTGATTGTCCCTAGGATCGCAACACTGTACTATGTTTCAAAACTTAAGTTAATGTAAATAAACTGGCGTTCTCAACTCCTGTATTTGCTAAAGTAATGGACTTCTCCAAAATGTTTAAATTATTCATCGTTTGTCACAGCAATTTATTGAAAAGTATTCGGCATGGATAATTTTTTGTCGTTTTGTTTGGAAGAAATGCAGAAAAAGGATGTTTTTAAGTAGATTAATCTACAAAACTTTCACCATTGGGCTAATTATAATAATAGTATTTGTAAGAAATTTTAGCAAAATTAGCATGAGGATTACCTGCCGCACAGTAAGATTGGTAGGTAGATGCGTTATGCCATCCTGAACAATGTCTAAATAAGGGTCAAGTTAATTGTAAAAACAGTTTCCATACTACTTGGTTTCAAATGTTAATATTACGGGTATTTTTTGATTGGTTCAATTGATAATCCTGATATAATTACTGGTAGATGGATGCTACTTGTCATGTTCAATAATGCTTGAATGAGAGATAGCTCGATTGGTTGTATAGATTCGGAAGGGCACGTTTCCATAATGTTTTCATTTGGCGCTAATTAGTGTAGAAAATACATTTAGATTAGGCTAATCCCCTTACAAACATTGTCAAGGATGACATACAGTATCTGTTTATCAGGTTCCGTGTCAACCGAATCAAAAGACAGAATTCTTAATCGTAGCTTTCCAACTACCTAGTGCAGAAACCATATACAGTGCACGACGGTTGTAAGAGCTACCCTCCGTCGCCTGAAAATGCTGGTCTTATAACCGTTTGTTCTTACAACGCTTATAAGAGCAGGATGTTCTTATAAAAAGTATATGGCAAAAAAAAATTTTTTTTTCAAAATTTATAAAAATAAAATCTATACTATAATATAGATCTTAAATAAAGTTATCGACCGTAACTATCGTCGACAATTTCGTCAAAAATTGCAATTGTCTAATTCCTATTTAAAGTTTTGTAAAGATTTTACAAGAACGACATTTCAACTGAAATGATTTCAAGTGGTTACTTTTAGAAATTGAAGATGTAAAAAGATTATTTTTGTTTGAAATTTGACTTTTGCTCTTATATCCAACTCCCGCTTCAAAAATTATCCAGCAAAAGGTAGTCCTTATAACCGTTTTGCTCTTATATAGATTGTTCTTATAACGTGTTAATGTCCCATGCTAAATGCATTAGAGCAAACCAAACCTTCAAAACTCTGCTCTTATAACCCGAATGTTCTTATATAGGAAGCTCTTATAAACGTCGTGCACTGTATTTAACAATTCACTTTTAGTTCCATTTAGTTACAGTTTAGGTTGCAACAAGAAACCTACTCAACAGGTTTCATGTCAATTGTACGAATGGCAGGCACTACACATCCTACATTTCTCGTCTACTGGACCTAAACATAGCCATACAGGGAATCAATTCATTAACTTACCTAGAGGTATCTATATTCACCCCGGGTCCAAACATACCGAGCATACCCAAGCAAAACCCAAAAATTATTCCTTATTCAGTAAAGGGGTTGAGAAAATACTACTTACCTAAACCTTAGGTAAGCTAGGTTACCTCTTGGTTGTGTAGTCGGTGAGAAAAGTGGTATGGAAGGAGTTCACGTCATACAAGAAGTAATATGTGTATGGGTTGTGAGTGGAAGATGTGGGGTAGTGGGATTTGGAGGTATTTTTTTCAATCTCTTTATTACAAAAAAAAATTATTTATAATCCTTAACTTTTAAAATATACTAATCAATTTGAAAGTTTTAGTGACAATTGATCAATGGTTTTGTGGAGTGGAATTAATCGTTAGAGGTAAGAATCTATTCGGTTAATATTTTATACAATTAATTTAACTAAAATTTTGAAAGTCAAACTGAAAGGAATCACTTCGGTAAACCAAGAAGTTTGAGTAGATCAAGTCACTTGTTCTAATCAAAATTATGTTGACTTGAGTGATTCCTTTCTCCTAAAATGTCACAATTTAATTTTTCGCAAAATATTAAATAATAATTGTATTCAACATTCAGCAAATTGATTTGGAAGTAATTTGAGTCAACTCCGGTACCTGCTGTGACAACACCAAATTACTTCCCTATCGATCTACACTTTGACGTCCAGTAACTCATGGCCTCTTCATCAGTGCTTCTTGTTCTTTTGGATGTTTTGTTGAAGTATCGCTTTTGTATGTTTTGTGTTGTGGTGTAGTCAGCAAATTGTTGCTGTGGAGTTAACTCACAACACTAACAATTACTACATAACGGTGATAATACTCACCGAATGATCAATTGACACTTCAGCTGTTGAAACTTATTGTTTACTAAAACAGTAGAACTAAAATAGTTTAACTAATACTCAGTAACCCTGCTCAAGAGCAGGAGAACTTTTTCGGGTGTATTTGAAGGTTTAGGTAAGTTTCTATGCCTGTTTTCTTTTTAGAGCATTAACTTCGACAAAACCTAGGGTTGTTAACCCCAAACAATTCTTAAAAAGTTGGGTATGTTGGGTAAGTTGAGAGGTTCTGTTGACCTCTTTCTAACTCTCGTCCTGAATAAGGTTTTCACAAACCCGGAGAAGTTACCTCCAACAGACTCCGGGTTTGTTCCCTAGGTTTGTTAGTGGATTGGTCGCCAGAAGAAGGCGAAAATTCCGATGTAGAGTTTTAAGAACTCTCACAAATTAGGCTCTTCCTACACTTTTTCAACCTAAGAAAATTTAACTAAACTTTTGTAGTAACGGTTTTCAGTAACGTTAGCAGTTCATAATGTATGAAAAAGTGACATGTAATCAATTTTTTATTTTTCGCAAAACCATTTCTCAAAAAATTCGCCTTCTTATTTCAACACACTGTTACTTGGCATAATGATAAAAGTTGCTCAGATTTACCTCCTGCACACCATATATATTTTAACATTTTTCATCTTTCCTTAGGGATTGATAAATATCTATTTGGACACCGTAGATAATTATGAAATTTTTTTTTATTCTTCCGAATTTGACTCAATATTTTTTTTTAAATAATGGTTTTTCATCAATTTTTTTTTAACCATTTAAATTCAAAATGCTATTAGCTACACTCAGTTAATTGCTCTGTTAGAACGCTAACGCTAGTTTTTTGCATTCGCGAATCTAGTTTTCACAATTAGACACAAAAATATACTAATGATGAAAACGAGGTATTGTTTATGAAACCATAAGTAAAAAGAATATAAAAGTACGATCGATCACTCTCTTATTCACTTCACATCATCTGCATTCGATTTTTTTTTTGGTTTTTAGTTTTTTAAATTAATGTGTTTTATCACAATTTTTAAATTTCCAGTTCTAAAAGGTTGGACTATTATTAGGATTTCCTAATAAAATTCTAACCTAACAACCTGATAAAATTTATAAAAACTGTAAAAGTTCATTTTAAAATTTTCACTTTTATTTTATTTATTTTTAAAGTACTTTCATTTTTTATAGTTAATTTTAACAGAATTACCTAAGATATGTCTAACTGTATTTTCATTGTTCGTTGAATTCAACAATGCCGATAATTGGTGGTAAATAGAGATAACCTCTGTAAATTTTCAGTTGTGCCGTCTGGTTTGGTAGTACTTGGAGTATCTTTATAGAAAACAATGTTAGAAAGATATATAATATATTTTCGCTAATCTGCCTGATTATTTTTAAATTGAAATTTCGGACAATAATCTATACCAGGAATATTTGTGCTAGATGATTGGCAGGATTTAAAAAATAATCCGTAGCATATACATATTGAGAGGATTCTTTGAGAAGTATACCTATAATCACAAGTAGAGTGATACTTACTATTAGTTTTTATAATTTTCTTAAGGTAAATAGGTTCTTAGATCTTACTCTATGCAACTGATAAAGGATTAGATTTAAAAAAGATAGTTTAAATGAGTTTGCCAACTTTACTTAAATAATTCGGGTTTAGACTGGGAAGAATAAATGACTTGCTTGACATCTTACTCCTCTCCAGTCGGGTAATCCAAATAAATGGTAGAGAAGGTGAGGAAGGATGTAGTTTTGAAGAAAGTTTGAAATCCACTTTTCTATCTAACAAGCAAGATACGGTTAGAAAACCGATATTTCTTGTAACCGAAACATCTTTGTAATCGAAGTACACTGTTTGTCTTATTTGATAAAAATCATGCTTGAGAAGCAATAACTGATATATTGAAGCTGGGTCGTCTACAAAATTTTGTTATATGTAGTGGCGGGTCATTCTTGGAATTTTTAGAAGAATTGCAAGAATACTCATTATAGATTATCAAAGTAACACCTGTTTTGCTATTGAAGTTTTTGTATAAACTAACTTAAACCATTTTAAAAACATTTTGAGAGCAGATCACTAACAAACTTTAAAAATTTTTCAGTAAAATTACGCATAATTTATTTTCTTTATGCCGCATTATTTCATTTCTCAGCACATTTTTTGTTACTATTTAGCACTTTTAAAACAGATTTTTCGAAAAATTTTCATACTTATATTTCGTAGCCCTATTAACTAGCCATACTTGCTATGATACACAGTTTGTTTTAGAAGTGAACGCATAAATAAAATATATCTGTTAACATTTGAAATAATTTAAAAACTTTGTAAGTGAATTATTTACTGTTTTGTTAAACTAAATAATAATGTATGTTACATATGTATCGAGTCAAGGATGTAGCGGTCGGTTTAATTAAGTTATGTCTGAGCGTGCCATTATACACAAATTCTCTATCATTGTGTCTACGTCGCACAAATTGATTGGTGGTAGCCGGAAGCTAATTAAGCGAGAGTTACTGTACATGAATACAAGCAAGTTTGTGAGTTGTGAATATGCACATGCAGGAATTAATATGAATAATATTCATACTAAAAAAAGATGCGCATATTAAGTTCATTTTCTTGAACTAAACTCTTCCCATTTTTCTCTAAAGAAAAAACATTTCGAGATAAAAAGATGCATTAAAGTGAACCATTATGCAATTAAAATTTTTTGTAAATAAGTTAAGCAAGTTAAGCAGATAAATCCTTAGTCGTATTCGTATTCATATACAAGGTTGTCCTATTTGTATAATACATTAAGGAGTTTATCATATTTTTGTAAACAAGTACCTTAAATTTACATAATTATTATTCTACTAATGAGGTATATCGATACTGAGATTTGCCATGTCACTCTTCATTCAGTGCGTTGTCGTGGAGCATCTTTGTTGTGACAAATATACAGTAACAAATAAAACTGTGAATTTCAGGTATTCTAATTAAAATGCGCACATTAGATATATTGTGGTATGCAGGGCTAAAAGGGTCAACGTACACAATTGCTGATATGAAGTGTCCGTGGAGTAGCTATGTGAATCCAAATTTAGAGAAAATAAGAGGATTAGCAAATCAATGGCTAAATAAAACTATAAAAATCAATGAGGAGGGAATAACAAAAATTGCAAAGCACCAACTCGATTACCAAACAGCTCTATTATTTCCTTACTTTGGATCAGAAAATTTACTCAAAGTAGCAAAGTTTTTGGAACTGACATCTACTTGTGATTCATTCGTGGATGATTTCAGAGGAAATGTAAATATACTTTCAACACCAAAGTATAGAGATATAGAACAAAGATTCTATGACATGCTTGCCGAAGCTGGAAAAACATTTGATTTGAACGAGTTGCAGCATGAACGATTCAATACATATTTTAGCGGTTTTGTCAAAACAAATTTAGAAAAAGAAACGATGAAGAAATACAACCAAATATTAACACTCGAAGAGTATCCTGAATTTAGATTTCGTAACTCTGGCATCATGGTATTTGTCATTGCCGAAAGACAGCTAAATATTAACCTAACAGCGTACCAAGTCAATCATCCGGCGTTCAAGAAAATGATAAAACTCTTTGCTCTATACGCGTGCTATGCAAACGACATTTTTAGCTTCCGTGCCGAATACTTTGATGATCATTGGATTAATGTTGTCACCGTTGCCATGGTAGAAAAAAGTTTTGGGCTGCAAGAAGCTATTGATTTTGTTAATGATGTGGTGCTTCATGATACCTTGAAGTCAATTCTAAAAACCCAGTTGGAAATAATGGAAGATTCATTATTGTGGACAAGTGACATGGCAAAATGTTTCATGATGTATCAAGTATTTGCTGCGGGGAACATTACATACGGCCTCCAAGGTAGCAGATTTCATGAAAATATGGGTTACGACCGATCTTTTCCATTACAAGTGAATTTACAAAATTAACACGAAGATACATTACGTGCTACACCAAACAGTTTGTAAAATAATAAACCTTACTGTTATAAATTATTTACAGTTTACGTATAAAATTCAACTAAAAAACTATCTACTACAAATTTTGAAGGATTTGTCATTTTTGTAAATTTATGCTAATATCCATCTGCTGCAAGTCATTCTAACATTGAGTTTTCTAAAAATTCAACTTCATACACTTTAAAATAAATATGATAAGAGCAAGTAAGAAAAACTGGAAAATTATTTCTACATACAATTACTGGACTGAACTGAACTGGAAACCCTTTTTCAGGAACTGATAAAAAAACATATGTGGACAATATCCTTCCAGTTCCTAACACTGATGAATGAGTTCACTTAACAATTAAAAAAAAAATTAATTTTCACAGTAAAAAAAATCTACTTCAAAATTGTTTCGAAATATTTTTTTTCTCAAAGTATGTAAAAAGACAACGGAAGATCTCATATGTCTTGACAAGTATCCCACATTGGCGGAAGTTGCGTTTGTGAACTGTGCAATTCAGGTTGTACATATAAAATTTGCATTAGAACTATAAATAATGTGTATATTTCGATAATCAATTCACCTGAAATTGTGTAAACTTCAAAACTGTTTCCCATCACTTGCCAAATGAATCAATATAAATCGAATATAAATTGAGTTAGGTATCATAAAGGAAATTGTACATCATTTATAAAAATACTCCTACAAGTGGAAGAAATACACGGTCTAATTATCAAAGCCCACAAAAAATTAAGGGGTTGTGGAGAGTAGAACAAGAGAGTGGAAAGAGAAAGTGACGACTTTAAGAGAATCCATCTTCAAATATCCTCAAATTTTGATGTTTTTCCTTTCACTTTTTCATTTGAAAGACTCTGTTTTAGGAAAGTGTTGTTCGAATCGGGAAAATTTCTTGAACTACTTGCCTAAATACATGAACTTCTTGACCATATGGTTTTCTTAGATACGGGCTAGCGGTATTTTACAATTATTCTTTTGCTGTCTGTCAGCTTTGTTTCTCTTTCTGTCTGTCCTATATGTATAGGGTTGTTATTCATCAAAAACTATAAGCAAGAGCGGAGAATCCCTGAGAACAGGTTACAAAATGCAAGTTGGTTATGAATGGATAAATGCAACAAGTAGACAGGACCATACGTAGGCAAAACATTTACAGTACACATACTAAAAGTAGGNTTTTTGATGTTTTTCCTTTCACTTTTTCATTTGAAAGACTCTGTTTTAGGAAAGTGTTGTTCGAATCGGGAAAATTTCTTGAACTACTTGGCTAAATACATGAACTTCTTGACCATATGGTTTTCTTAGATACGGGCTAGCGGTATTTTACAATTATTCTTTTGCTGTCTGTCAGCTTTGTTTCTCTTTCTGTCTGTCCTATATGTATAGGGTTGTTATTCATCAAAAACTATAAGCAAGAGCGGAGAATCCCTGAGAACAGGTTACAAAATGCAAGTTGGTTATGAATGGATAAATGCAACAAGTAGACAGGACCATACGTAGGCAAAACATTTACAGTACACATACTAAAAGTAGGATGCAACATTTCATGAGCGCAAACTCTCCATTTTAAACTTTTTGACTATTACTTGAAACGTGTACAGGGTGTTTGGAAAAAAAGATAACTGACTTTCTTTATGTCAGCAGCAGAGAAAAAAATATTACTCAAAACTCAAGTTAATGTAAAAAACTTTTGATTTCTTCTATTTATTAAGGAATTCTCTATAATATTCAAAATGGTTGGACCACAAATTAAATTAATTAAGCTACGACATAGTTATATAAAATAAACTCATACATTGAAAGAGGAACATGAGAAACACGGATATGATAAAATTGAATCTAGTCCCCACAAGCAATTGGAATTGAATACAGGAAATTGAGATGTGACAATTGGTATTGAATAGTGGAAATTGTGTTATGATAAACGCTAATCAAAATAACCGCAATTGGTAACAATTAAGAATATCGGATATAGGTAAGTGTAACCCATCTCCAGTGTTAATTAAAAGTTTAGACACTTTCAGTTGTAACATAAATCATGAAAGTGTGTGTATTATGCCTATTTATCTTAGCTTTCTCATTAGGTGAAAGGTCATGGGGATTCTCAATTCCCAGCCTCGGTTCTTTCAACATAATACCACATGTTGACGTTCTATTTTTAACAAACCAAATCCTAGAACATCTCGGACTTAACTTTTTTGATGGAAACAAGGATACAACATTTGCACCGATGGGAATTATCCACCTTCAGAAGCCTCCAATGAAGAAAGCTAGGTATTTGGATAACTTTGGAAAACATTTCAATTAATATATGATGTCGCAGAAACTTATAAATATCGATCATTATAAGCGTAACTCTGGAACACATAAGTTAAGCTTAATATATGCAAATTACCTCAGCTGGTAGATAGATTAATACACGAATTAGATTCATTTGCGATGAACGGAAAGATCATATTTAACGAAAACGAGTTTACTTAAACAAAATATTATAATTATGCATGGGCTGTCATAGTATTCCACAATGTTGAATACTATTTTCGGCAACGAAAATTTCTTGCCGTTCGGTTTGTAAGATTTTCACAGAAAGTATGTTGTTACGTAGATCAATCTAAATAACTTTCATCATTAGGCCAAGTAATTTATCATAATACAATTGCCACCGAAGACTCACAAAATTAGAATGAGGATTCGATTCGATAGACATTACTCTTGGTAGGCGGATGCGTTATGCAAACTCGAACAATGTTTAAATAGGGACCAGGTCAATTGCATGTACAGTTTTCGCATTAATTGGTTTCAAATGTTAACACTATGGGTTTCTTTCGCTTTGTTGGATTGTCAATGCTGATATGATTGGTGCTTATAGCCAAGTTGAGTATTGTTTAGATGAGAGAGATTGCTTGCACAGATTTCGAAGTGTACGTTTACACAATGTTTACAATTGGAGAAAACCTGGTGTCGAGAGTACACTTATAAACGTTATCTAGGATTGCATATAGCGTCTATTTACCAAGTTTTCTGTCAAACGGATCGAAAAGCAGATTTCCGTAACAATAGTTCTCCCGCTATCTAGCACGGAAAATATATAATTACCATCCAGTTAGTCTTTTTTTATATACTGACTTGTTTGACATAAGAAACCTACCCAACATGTTTTATGTCAATCCAACCGAACGGCAGGTACCACACATCTTAACTTTGTCGCATTCTGATGCTAAATCTAAGCATGTATGTTACTTGGCATAATAATAAAAGTTGCTCGGATTGACTACCTTAACACTATATATATATTTAACATTGTTCTTCTATACTTAGGGGCTGATAAATTTCTATTGACACATCATAGATAATTGTAAAGTTTTTTTTACTTTTCTAGATTTGACTATCATAGTATTCTTTATGAATTAGTAAGTCTCATACTCACAAGTCGTGTGATTGTTTTTATAGTCCGTTATAGATTTATAATTCTTAGGTTGTTTAGATCTTCTAGGTTGTTTAGATTTTGATTAGAATTTGAATTAAATTAGCCAGATTTCGACAATTTGATCATTTGCGAATTTTGAACTATTGACGAAACCACAACTTTTCAGAATTAGTATTTGAAATGCTGATACTTGGTCTAGGAATTAAAGCTAGTGAATAGTTGTTGCCTAAAATTTGATAGTGGGGCTACTTTGCTTTAGCACAACTAGCATACCCTTATCTCAAAAATTAGTTTTGCGGCATATGTGTGAATACTTACACAACGTTATTCACAAATAGTCCCAACCAAATTATGATAAGTTTCAACGACTAACGAAAAAAAATATAAATAATTTGACCAATTGACTTCCGCTTGTTGCGATTGTTCGTGTTGCATTTCGCTGCCGATCGTGTCTGCAAAATTGATTGTTGATTAAATTTCGCTTGGCGCTCGTTTCTGTAGAAAGGTTCACCGTTCCACAACTGTTTCTGCTGTTAGCATGTTCTTCGCGTTTGCTTACTGTCATCCTTTTGTCTGCTTTATCTGCTAAGTGGTTCTAATGATTTGTTCTTAATTTTAAGTTTGACAAATTTACTAAACGTCTTACATACTTTTCATGCCATCGGCTATACTTAATATTTTCATTATGCCTCCAATAGACGCTACATCGTTTTTGCTGCAGCAGCATACTGTGATGCCCAATTGGAAAATTTATCCTGTGACGCATGCAAAAAATTTGGACCGTCGGTACAGTATTTATTTTCTGTTGTCAACGGGAACGTAAAGGCGTATTTTGTTGTGGATCACTCGTCGAAGGAAATTATTCTAGCATTTCGCGGAAGTCAAGACCTAAAAAGTATCGTCGACGATATGATTATGGCTCCAACAAATGTTGCCGGCGATGAACAACTTGCTATTGAGCTCCATTCTGGGCTATACAAGATGACACTTAATATTTTTGACAAAGTAGAGGTCAATCTGGCTAACCTCATTCAAAATTTCCCCGGATATAAAGTCATCATTACGGGGCATGGAATCGGTGCTGCCGAAGCTGTTATATCATTGTACCTTTTTCAACGACGTAATTTGTTTCCAAACATACAATTTGAGTTGTACACATACGGTGGACCAAGAGTCGGAAATAAAGCATTTGCCGACATGTTCAATTCCTTTCGTATACCAGTTATGCGTGTTGTGGAGCTAGCGGATATTGTGCCACATGCAGTACCTGCATACCTTGGATTTATACATCATGCCAACGAACTATTCATTTACGATATAGATGGCTCAGCAAGATATTGCTCTGATGTGTCATATGAAGATCCAACCTGTTCCGATTCTCTTGGCCCTGTCTACTCGATAGTTGACCACAGCAGATATTTTAATGCTGATCTCAGCGTTTGCTGGGTAAAACTGGAACCAGCAGAAAGATTGATGCAGATAGTTCATCCGTTGAAAAATTACTTAACGGGTAGTGTTGTCGATTCTTTTAAGAAACTATCCTTAAGAAATATGTCAGTTATCCCAACTATTTCGAGTTGGTTAGGCTAAATAACATTATTTTTAATTTGTAAACTTACTCGTAAAATTTATTCATATCTATGCGACGATAAACTGAAGAAGCAAATTCATCGACCTATATGACATCTACAGTTTCAAAATCTAAAATCATACCCATGTTATAAGTGTGGTAAAAGGTGCCTTAAAATTGACACCATGTCCGTGTCAAAAACATTAATATCGGCTTATTAAGAAATATATTTTTGTACCTTTGTTGAAGAATTTGCTTTTTTGGTTATTGTTCAATAGTGTCAAAACGATTTATTATTGTACAATAAATAGTAAATTCGCATCGTAATCAGTTTAATTTGCAAAACTCTAATTCTCTTTGGATGGAAATACTTAAGGATAATAAACAAATCAATAAGAACTGAAAAATTTAATTTATTCCTCGCAAAAATGTTAAGATACCATTGATATAAAATTTTACGTAGCCAGTTGCCTTCATTTGCGTATCAAACAATAATATCAAGTTGAGTAAAGCAAAACACCAATGTTGGTTTTTGGCCCTCCAGCTCGTTTGGCTTAATGGGAAAGTACTAACATTATTTTATTTGTGGCATATCATTGATTAACTTTAATTTGGAAAATATATATAAATGAGTTTTCACAATCTTAAGTGTTATTAGAATTGATTGATCTCATCATACAATGCCATTGCTCGATACTTCACTTTAACCTTTAGTTATGTTTGATATTTTCAACTTCAAGTCCTATTGTTTCAAAGCAGAAAGTTGAGGAAATACTTTTAACAAAAGAAAGACACAGACACCAGCGGTAAACCATTTGGTTATGCAATTGATTTTATTTGATTTAGTCGGTATCGTGACTAATTTCAACAAAAAAATTTTCGGTTTTGCGGTTTGCTATGCATATCATCGTAAGCAGCGAAATTGACTTGAGTTGATATTTAATTAAGAAATAGATAGGGAGACCGGCAGGAGCTTGATGTATAACCTGTACTCATTATGAGGTGGATTTTTCCATTTCCAATGAATTTTTTTTCAATTTTTTTTTCTAAATTCAACGGAATTACACAATTGAAATATCACAGCTACAAGCCGCAAAAAACAGTAAATTTTATACCAAATTTATGAACATATGCCTGCTTTAATTTGTCTCAGTTATCGATTTTAACGGATAGTCTCTCTTGGTTTTCACAATGGACACAATACAAAAGAGTGTCTTAGTTTTCAATCCAAAATAAACTATCTTCTATTTGTGTATCCGAAACTATAAGGAAACCATTCTGGAGGGTAACAACTGAAAATTTTCAAGCAAGAGAAGTATATACTTATCAATTCAATTTGAAGTGTATATGTGTGACTAATATGAAATTTATGTAATAGTTTTATTTATATTATGTTTCAGCAATTGTTCCCTTAAAAATTAGATGCAGGATATTGTTATCGTATCCGGAACGTTTTTGGATAAAGTCAACCCATCATACAAACCCAAAAAAGTTTTAGTTTCTATAGCTTTATAGGTTACTATTTTTATTAAACTGTGATACGAAGCAGAATTATCGTTAGGCATTGAACAATATGACTTCATATATATGATGCCAAATTCAGTGTTTTTACATGCTTTATTTTGAATGGATTCGGATTTTAGGGATCAGATTCCGTTTCAGACGGATGACCGGATAGTTCTCCTGATCCAACAAAAATCAATCAAATTTACTCAAGTGGAAGTGGAGTGGCCGAATTGGAGTGCCTAACGGAATTAACATAAATTCATGTGATGTGAATACCAACTTCAAGAGGTTGTATCTGCAGAAAATTTGAAAATATTTTACAACTAGGGATGTTACAGTTAGTATATCGGGCAACTTTGCCGGATATTGGATATTCACCATTTTTTTTTGTGGGATATAGGATATCCGGCACAAATGTCCGGCATGTTTATCCAAGAAACATGCTTAATGAAACTCGTATTGAACATAATTTTTATCAAAACATGAACCGTTTTGACACATTATAAGCGAATGTGTTAGGAATAGGAGTCGATTTTTAAGACACTAATATATTATATTTTGGCACGTACACAATTCGCACAGTAACAGATTTAAATTATTTCATTTTACGAAACAAACAATATTTGCCGGCCGACATTCGGAGGAGTCAATATATAAATCAGACGTTAAAATTCAGCAGAAAATGGTTAAAAAGTGTGTACAAGTTGTAAAATTTGGTGAAAAAACTGAAAACTAAAAAGATTCTTCAATGCTTCAAAAAATGTATCAAGTTTTATGCTAAATCCAGTGTTTTGAAAACCGAATGAATTTGAAATTTGCCTTCACATTATCAATAAATCATTATTCTGTTTAAGTTTCCAGAGCTTTTAAAAATGGTTTATTTAAAAATTTTTTAATTGATCATTTAATTTTGGTAGGACAGTTTCATCATGATTTTTCTTAAGTTGACCTAAGTTTGCTATTTGGAACTTTGGAAATGCAACACGGAAATTCCGACACCTTCGTCAAAATTATTGTATGATCAGTACTTTTGCAAAAACACTCCAACATTCATGTGGAATTGATGAAAGTGGAGTGTTTGTTGAGGAGGAAGTAAGCACAGGATCAGTTTATTATTTACCCAGCTTCTCTGTGTACATTCGTATGGTCTAGTTGAGTTTTGCAAAATATGTCAACTGTCAGGATTAAATGTAAATTAGATTTAAAAAGTTTCACGATTCTATGACTTAATGAATTCAAACTTACGATGTTTTATCATAAAAGCTACACGCAATCCTGACAGTTGAAAGTTACTTTGACAACTATGGCATACGGTGCTAATACAAGCAGGTTGGGACTTTACAAGTTGCCTGCTTGTAGTATGCATAATTACGTACTACAGTTAACTGGAAAGTTAAAAGTAGAGGTATTAAAATGAAGGAAAAAGGAAAAATGTTTGTAAAAATTTCTTCCCATGAAACGAATTAATTTTACTTTAGTGAATTGCGTCAAGTTATAAGACCTCTGTTATTGAGGAAAGCTATATGGCCAAATACTTTTACACCACAACGTGTATTTCAATCTTTCATCTAAAAACAGTTTTTGCATGGAGATGAATTGATAATTTGTATTTGTTCACCGTTTTCCCAGCACAGAGCATGAGCCAAAAGTAGCTTTTTATTTAAAGAGACCTACGTGGTTTAAAAGCTACATAAATTAGGGATATCCTATGCAAGGAGTGATTACATTCATGTTAAAATTATAAAAAATAGTAAGAATTGACAATTCAACCATTTTAATGCTTTGAGATTGCTGAATACAAAATATCTATCACCAAGTAAAGAGTGAATTGAAACTTTTAATACAGAATATACAAAGTATAGTTTGTTTGAATATGCAAAATTTGCTTCTTGTCCTAGAACCTATTCCTAACAGTCATTGTGGACACAAAATTGGAAATTATCACAAATGTTATTCCCATTATTGTCGACGCAGTTGTTGCTTGTATAGCAGTATTTTCCAACATCCCCACGACAGTATCGAAAGCAAGCTCCACCCTTGCATCCCGCTGATCCACTTCCATGTCCAGATTCTGCTTCCATAGGCAACATTATAATAAATGTAAGAAAAACCAACGAATAAATTACTTTTGAAGCCATTTTGGATTAAGAATGTGTCTCAATTTCGTACTGATTTTTTATAAAAGAGCACTGTTGTTATATAAAGGAAGAATAATATCAATGAGGTCTGTATGAGTCAATAGTTAATTAGCTTAAATTAAGGTCAATTATATTAACATAAGGCATATCTGTGTCATCAGGTTATTTTCAAATTGTTACGTAAGCAGCACAATAATAGTAAAAACTTTGTAAACCATTTTTGTATAAAACCGAGCAATAGCGAAATGTTGCAAACTATAGAATTTGATTAATGAATTGTGAATACAATTTAATGTCTATCTCTAAATAATTATTGCAAAATTGTGTCTACTACATCAGATGCATCAGATGCGGAGGGATTTTGACAACCGTGTTTTCTGTTATGTGCCAAGATTACTTGCATGTAACAAACAAGGTGAGTTGTGAGCCTTGAGACTTAAGTAAACTCGAGAAGTAATTCTTGCTTTGGAAGAATATTTGAAACGATACATGAGGCCTTAAATGCTCCTAATTCAACACAAAATTTATGTCATAATACAAATTCACATCTTCTTTTATTTGACATATAGAACAGATTTTATCTGCCAAATAGTAGAAAATTACAACTTAACTTGTGACTTTTTTATGGATTTATCTACATTTAAACAACAATAAAGCTTTTTAACTTTCAGTATTTGACTACCAAAATTTCTAAATATTTGGTTAGATATCCTGAACTTTTGGAACTAAGAAACATTTTCAGACTTTTTATTCTTAAATAGTTGATAAATGAAACTTACTGTTTTTCACGTCACATTCAAAATGCTTATAATAAACATTATTAACAGTATTATACTTCGAATTTAAAGTTATACTTATGTATGTCTCAATACTACTGTATCAAAATTTCAACATCACGTTTTAAAAATTAAATTATTTATAAGAAGAACATGAATAACAGTACAATTTGGTGAAATATTATGGCCGCGATTTGTTTTTGTTGAAGTATGAAGTTTTTAACAATTTGTTTAAGTTAAAATCGCTTAAACAAGGTAGCATACCATATATAGTGTTAAAAATATTAAATTTTAAACCTTGACTCCTATATTTGGTTGAGTTAACGCGTATAATGAATTTTGTGGTGGAAGAAAGTTGGTGAAAATTTTTGGCCGCGCATCATGCTAACACCTGTAAAATTGTTAACTTCGTCAATTGAGCAATTTTTATTTCCTCAATTTCGACTATTGATGATGTAAATACATGCTTACATTAAAATTTGGCAATATTCGCCGGATAACTAGAATAAAATTTATTTAAACTACAACATGCCGACGGGAAATGTTTATCGTCAAATGAGAACGGTAAAACTGATTCAATCATAATAACTGGCATGTCAATAGGAAACAAAATTGGAAGATCTAACAACTTTATACAAATTTGTATGAAGTTCAAAGCAACTCCGTCAAGGAATAAGAAACGGACAGCGAAGCTAAAACTTTCTCCAGGAGATAAACGGGTCATATTCATAAAAAAAGTAATAAGTATATTTCCACAGCCAAAATTAACCATAACCTGAACCTACTTATGTCACGGTGGGCAGTTAGAAACATATTTGTCTCATACACAACTGAAACCCGAACCAAAGTGTACATATGGTCACACTATAGTGTGAATTGTTTTTGATGAACACAAATGTATGTCATCATATAAGTCATATTCTATTGAAACTGTTTCATTTGCCCCACAAAGTCTCCTACTCCGAATTTGCCCATGCATCAAGGGTGTGGGCTATGTTTGTTAGTAAAATCTCATTATAACTTGATTAAATGCACATTTGTAGAAAGTTGCGCAACCCAATTCAGCATCTACCACAAATTCTACTAATAACATCGCAACCACACCTTAAAATTTGAGTCTAATAAATATTTAGTTGTGGGATATCCATACGTTATAATTATCCTGCTATTGTCATCTCGATTCCTATGCATTTCACGCAATTTGATTATGAAAAAATTGCAGACTATTTATGTTCATCTCTATTTCTATCCAAAAGGAAACAGTATTAAAACATTATATTGTTGGTAATTGTTGTAATTGTTGTAATCGTTGAGAACGAAGTTTTATTTTAACATCAAATATTCAAAGTTTGTGACAATGTTTGACATAAATCAACATTTTACCCACTGAACGGTGGAAATCCCGACGTCGTGGTCTTCCAAAGCGAATTTGAACCTACCCCGGTAATACTTCAGAACGGCATTGCAGATCATCACATATATCTCACTGTACTTTTTTGACTTATTTGAACTTTTGGCAACAATCAGTAATCACATGTGTTGGACAGAGAAGACTATACAAAATACGTCTGTCGATTGGTATTTTGAAGTATTTTGATTAAAAAATGTAATTTAAAAAAGGACTGCAGGCATCTTGGCCGTCTGATAACAAGCGGTATCAAGTAGTTTTTATCCTAGGACAATCTGACATATGTCCTCACATATTTCATACCAATTAATTTGAACTGGTTGGATTCGTGCCGATTTCCATAAAATAATCATCAGCCTTATAATCTGTAACATGTTTTGCTAGGTAGTTGGCGACGTGCATTGGTTTGATTATGTAGCATAATGGCGGCATTAATTCCTTTGTCGATGTACATTGACGAAGCAATGTGTAGTCTGCTGAGAAGCAAATAGGCTACAGGAGCCAGCAATTGTTTCATTGGCAAGATTTCTTCTTGAAACATCGACTCTTGCAACGGTGTATTTAACAAGTGAATTCATCAACTGGTTTACTCTATTTCCTGCTCCTCAATGCAAGGTTATTTTTATTTGAATGTATGAGGTTTCGAATATTGATGTCACTTCCACTTTCTACTTCTGACTTCAGCTTCCTTGTAATGTTTCATGCGGAGACTAACCAGTCAAAATATTCCAAAAATTCGAAATTCAGCCATATAAAATTAAATCAATAGCGTCGTCAAAGCAATTTACTAAAATTTTTAATGGTCACTCGTTGAAGTTCATTTTTAAACTGATGAATATAACAACGGCGTATACAAAACATAGTTACTGGTAGTATCTATACCTTTAGGTAATAGTGTTACAGCACTAATATTTTGGGGATGTCAATAGTATATTGGAGTGATGAATAGACATTGATAACTATTATGATATTAAAATCATAATTTTATCTAAATAAGATATAATCTTGAAATTTAACATATTACTTATATTAGACAGTAAAATCTTAATTTGTTGTACTTGGAAGTTAATTTTGGCATTTTCAAATTTGAAATTCACTAGTGTATGATACTTTTTTGTTCTTGCGGTTTGGTAACTTTGGTAATCTTGGATGGTCACAGTCGAATTTTGAGAGGGGCACTTCCTTACTAAAATTTAGTTTCTAAAACAATGTTTTTGCGTTGATATTCTGGATTCATTGCGTACGGTTGATAATATGGTATTCCATTCGTCACTGGGATTATATGATATTCAAGATTTGCTTTGCTGACTTGGATCAGGATGGTTTCCATGTTTGTCAAACGACAAATTCACTTTATATTTACACTTCCGCAACCTTCGCCATTCAAAAATACAACAGCATTGACAGCCGCAACGTTGGAAGAACTTTGCCCGCAAAAGAATTTTTCATTACTTTTCGAAAAAAACATCTCAGTTCTTTTGATCCTTCACCCGATCCCAGACGCAACTGAGTTGCGTAAGTTTTAGGAGTTAGCAACTATGGTAAGATAGAACAATTCAATCTCATACAGCAAATTTGAAACGGGAGTATTATTTCAGACAATTATGATTTCATTGTTTATTTATTGTGACATAATGCTGAATATATAACTCAACTAGGTAAGTTGTCAAACACTTATTGTTTCTTTTATCAAATCTGTTAGATATGTATACTAAAGTGTAGCACCAATAAAGGTTTTGAAATGCAATTAAAAGAATACAAATCTTTTTGGCACGTTGCATCGAAATAAATCAAGATAAATTCTATGTGTTGCAATTCTATGTAAATCAAGAGTTGCACTAGATCCTATCAAGGGAACCTAATATTATGGCTCAAAATAGCACAATTTCGTACATTGTGTCTGAAGTTAAATCAGAACCTATCGGTATGGGAATATAATTGTGCTGTAGACTTAACAGAGTTTGAGTTTAACATTTGCATTCAATGCACGAAAAATTGCATTTACAAAGTTTACTATAAGAAGTCTTATCAAGTTGTAAAATATACACAAGCGGAGGACATTTTGGTAATCGGTTGCAAAGTCAGCATGATTGAAATCGTAGTTTGATCAACTAAGCAACAAATGTCATATTACTATTTTTATCATAGACGAACAGACGAACTTATAAAGTAATCACATAAACTTTTCTGTCGTTCTAGGCCAATAATCACCCAAATTTTGTACATGGCTTACAGGTTGGTAATGAAAATAACTAAACCTTTTCAAACTCTACAATTAGTTGGAAACAACAAATTGTACCTAGAACAAATCGTGCTTTATCTTGATAAAACTGGTTTATCCGGATTAAATTTTATAAGACTATAAATCTACTTATTAAAACTTGACATTTTAGATCAACATGGAAATTGCGATGAAACGGTGTTTCAAAAACAAAATTGTATAATTATCATAATTTGAATTTTACTAATCAATTGTAAAGTAGGAAATTACAATTAAAAATTTACGACAAAATACAAATACATTGGCTACCTTTAGTCACTTTATTCAAATGTCTTATGCCAAAAATGATACTAGTATAACTTAAACTACGATGTCATCAATAATTTTGCATCTTAGTATAAAATATGTCTATAAACAATTTTGTATTCAGGTGGCTAATTAGAGCAATTTTGGTTCTTTAATTGTAAAAATATATTAAATTCAAAGTTTTGCTATTTCCAAATATATCTATTAAATTCAACAATTATAACCACAAATAAACTACAATTTAACTGATTGTAATGAATCTTGAAACGTAAATTTGTAAAACTATAATAACTCTTTCTAAAATCCTGAAAATGTTACACTCAAATTCAAAATTTAGTAGTTCTTTTTCTTTTAAATTGTAAATTTTACATTCTTGCAATTATTTATAAAACTATTGCGCAAAATATTGTCACAAGATTCAAATTACGAATACTTAAACTTTATGAAACACGGAGTAGAATTTATTCTAACTGAACTCTTTTAACGCTTTAACTTATATGATATTTAGAGAGTTTTAGTTTGCGACAATCTTTGATAGCTGCATCACCTGTTCTATTTATTTATAAGCCACTTAGCTCTCGTACCTTTGTATAGGTGAAGTGAAATATATTTTCTTATGTTTTTACAGCCATGAAATACACAATTTAACGGAAGTTTAATTGCTGCCGGCAGCAATGTTCAGCCAGCCGTATGACGACCATCACCGTAGTCATGATTTGACGGCTATGACAGAAACAATTTGCTTCATCTGCAACAAAAAATATTTTACAAATATTATTTCTTACCAGACGCAAACGAGATTAGCTGAAGCATCGAAGGGGAAAGCATTTACACTTTGTCAAGTATTCAATTTGAACAACGAGGTGGAGATGGAAGAACTACTTCTCCTTGCCCAGTTCACCGACCCATTCTGTCTCAATTGCTCACAAAAGATAATACAAATCCACGACTGGGGTACACAACTGGAATTACTCCAGAAAGGAATTGAAGGTCTCAAAGCAGATATTGGGAAACTAATTATACAGTCATTTCCACACTCTCACACAATTGGTGGAGCCTATCATCTCAAATCCAAAATTGCGAAATGTAAGAGTTTTATGTTAATGTTAGCAAGCTGGACGAGCTCAGCATCATAGAGGAAAACCCTACCTGTTCCCCGGGGGGGGGGGTCCTTTTGGTCAAATATCAAAAAAATTAGTGGGGTCGTTCGAACTGCTGGTAAAACAAAATTAGTTTATTTTCGTATGGGCTGGTTATTTGGGCTTTATGCCTATTTGCTCCAGGATTCGGAGTGTGTCTCAATTTAGGTGAAAGGTTCGCCACAAAGACAATCGGGAGTTTAATCGTACTACACAAAGGGGATGGGTTGCTTCTAGTGATGCAACCGTTTCGTTTCGTTTTTCAGAACAAACGGAAACGAAACGAAACGGATTAGATAGAAACGAAAACGAAACGGTATAAATGTAGCCAAAAACGGAAAGAAATCGAACCGAAACGGAAAACTAAAAAAATTAGGTTGAGCAAGTCAATTTATTACTGCAGAATAATTATAAATATAGGTTAGAATGAATTCATGATCGACTGTTTGAATCTTACTCTGCGTCGCCAGTCACGAAGCAATTAATTTTTAGAATAATTACCGATAGAAGGTTTAGACAAAAAAAAACTATTTCATTAAATGTTTTAGTAACGGAACAACAATATTGATTCGAAACATTTGTAGAATCCGGGTAAGTAATACGTCAATCTACCAAAAATTTAGCGTCGATTACGGATCTGATATACATTGTTAATAGTAAAGCAAAATTTTGTATAAATTTTGCAAATTAGTGCAATAGAGTTAGCATATGACTTATTAGTAGGGATGTCCCGAATAGTGGTGTTCGAGAAAATTTCGAATATGAATATTCGTATTCGAAATGAAACCGAATACGAATAGTTCGGACAAATATTCGAAAGCAAATGCGCATTGGGTGTCTGTCGACTCGTCTTAAATAGCTTGTTCAATTAGACCTCTCAAAAACTAACAGACTCCGCCCTATAAGGAAAGAATTTAATTTAGAAGTTCAGAAGCTTGTGCAAGATGTCCCTACACGTTGGAACTCGTGTTATTAAATGTTAAATCGTCCTTTGAAACAAAAAGTTGCCTTCACCTATTTTTCAACGAAAGCGGCAAGAATTGTGAATTTGACCCAAAATCAGTGGTATTTGCTGGAAGGAGTGTCCGAATAGTTTTGCATATTCAAATTTTTGAATATTCGGGGCATCCCTACTTATTAGCTAAATGTACCGATTTAGATTTTAACGAGTACGACATCAATCGATCCATAATATTGTCTAGATTGTGGATATGACATGTGCTTTATGCTGAATTAAATTTATCGAACTTGAAGTTACTTTTGTTCCATGCTCTTTGCTAAAAAAGGAGTTCGCTAAATCTTTTTTGCAAAGAATTGGAAATATGCGTTCAATGGTTAGAAAGTGACAATTTGGGATGTTCCGACTATCCTATACTGAAATTCTGCCGGATAGGCTAACCGCCGAATACTGGATAATTTTAGTTGTCGGCACGTATAATTTTCTAAAAAGTGTTTTCAGAAATTTTAAGAAATGAATCAATAATTTTATTAACAAACGAGCTCCGAAAAAGTCGAAGTGCTACATGTGGTGTTATTAAAATCGACTGCTGCACGTTTGCTACAAAAATGTCAAACCGCCTTTCTTTGATAAAAATTATATGCAATTTGAGTTTCAGTAAGCAAATTAGCCGGATATCCGATATTCGGCAACCAGGTATTACCGGATACTTGATATCCGGCATATCTACAGGATATGCATTGTAGAACTTGCTCAAAGGCGGATCGGTATATTTAGGTTGATTGATGTATTGCTTACCCAGATTATACAAATGTTTCGAAATAAATAGTTTTGTTCATATGCTCCAACGTTTAATGAAATATTTGTCAAAACCTTCTATCGTTAATTATTTCCAAAATTAATTACCTCGTGACTCGGGACCAAGAGTAAGGTTCAACTAATATTGAACCTTTTGAAAACAAAATCCTTTCCCAATCCCTTTATCCTAATTAACTAAGAATAGCAGCTGGGTGGGTGTCTTCGAAACATAAATAAACCTCTACTGGCGGAATAAATGGGAGTAAAAAAAGTGTAAGAAAGATATATCAAGTCCACTTTACTTTTACTTTAAAGTTTACTTCACTTTAAAGTTTAACTTTAAGAAATTTCAAATTTTTTCAAATGCAAGATTACCATGTGGCACATCCACGTGACCGTTTTCCGTTTAGTTTCGGTTCTTTTCATTTTTTACTCCAAAACGGTAAACGAAACGAAATGAGACGGATAATTCGTTTCATGAAAACCTAAAAGCGGAAACGAAAACGAAACGGAAAACGGTTTTTCCTTTCGTTTTGAAAAGCAACGGTTGCATCGCTAGTTGCTTCGCCTCGGAAAGGAAGATGGTTTGAGTAAGCAGCAACTCTCGGACATCCTCATCCAATAATTAGAATATTTATTGGAATAATTATTAAATATGAAATTAAAAAATAAAATATTTAAAAAAAAATTAAAAAAAAAAGGAACATTTGTAGCTGTAGTGCCCCCCCCCCCCCCCCCCCCCCCCCCCCCCCCCCCCCCCCCCCCCCCCCCCCCCCCCCCCCCCCCCCCCCCCCCCCCCCCCCCCCCCCCNTTTTGCAAAAAAATTCTAAATTTATACTAAAAAAATTCTTTAAACCTAAGAAGAAAACCAAACAAACGTAAAAAAAACCTAAAAGGAAAATCTAAAGAAAACCATAAGAAATCGTATCCTCTGCGTCTCATTGCATGTCATATATAAATATGTAAATTCAAAAAAAAAATGTGAAAAAATATTTTGACCGCTGTTAAATTACTTGACAGCCAATAATGCATGTCACATTCGTAATCTACGCTAAATTTCCAGTCAACTAACGTATCATTACCTGAATTCCCGAGGGGGAGGGGCTATTCGACAAATAAGCCAAAAAAAAACTTCAAAATATAAATAGGGCTTTGTCCCATGCCGTGTGCGANAAAAAAACTTCAAAATATAAATAGGGCTTTGTCCCATGCCGTGTGCGAGCTCATGATAATTTTGGGTTATCTGAGACCACCCCAGGACAATTTGCAGATGCTTCGCGTCTGCAAATTTTTCTGGGGTGGTCCCAGAAAAAATTTTTCCCGGGGGGTCCCTGTGCATTGACGAGCATTGGGGTTTTCCTCTATGCTCAGTATAATATTATATTATCCCTATACCCAAAGGTACACAGAGACATTTTCAGAAATTTGAATAAGGTGTAATATGCGTAATTAATGGTTTTAAAGATGGGATAGTAATTATTTCGCTCGTGCCTATGACGGTTAGAATTTCTGGACATTGGTTTGAGCACCAGAAATCTGTGGTAGCTCAAACTAAATCTTGAGTCAGCTAGGTATAGCCAGAGTAAGACCAGAGTTATATCAATTTAGCAAGAAGAGACAAGTTTGTTCGCTTGTCTGTTTGAGNGGTATAGCCAGAGTAAGACCAGAGTTATATCAATTTAGCAAGAAGAGACAAGTTTGTTCGCTTGTCTGTTTGAGCGCTTGCTTCTATCGTCAAAGAATGACATTCGAAGAAATTTCATATTTGACTAAATCTCTGCAGTCGTAAGAAACATGAAGAATAATATCTTTTGAATTCATCCTCAAAATTGACATAGGGCCATATTTAAATAACTGTTCATGTTTCTACTTCTAGTATTAAGAAGTATTCGAAGAGAAAGCATGGTTTTTGAAAACTCTTTACTCGATGTCAAAGTAGCTGAACAAANGGTATAGCCAGAGTAAGACCAGAGTTATATCAATTTAGCAAGAAGAGACAAGTTTGTTCGCTTGTCTGTTTGACCGCTTGCTTCTATCGTCAAAGAATGACATTCGAAGAAATTTCATATTTGACTAAATCTTTGCAGTCGTAAGAAACATGAAGAATATCTTTTGAATTCATCCTCAAAATTGACATAGGGCCATATTTAAATAACTGTTCATGTTTCTACTTCAAGTATTAAGAAGTATTCGAAGAGAAAGCATGGTTTTTGAAAACTCTTTACTCGATGTCAAAGTAGCTGAACAAAATAGAATATAGAACTAAATTAATTTTTGGAATACTGTACATCAATTTCCTAGGAGTTCATTACAAAATGTTTGTAAAAATTAGAGTTTCCCAGTGTACTCGGCTTACTTTTTGGTAAATAGCTAACCACTCGTACTCAGACATTTGAAACAGAAATACTCGAACAATACTGTGCCCATACGCCGAGTATTAAAATTTTGTAATAAATAGTCGATGCATTCGAGCAAAATTGTACAAAGTCTATAATTTAATGTCAAACACACGTTAACGTGAATATTCAAATGTAAAATAGTAGAAATTCGTCGCTTCGCAAAGACAGCTATTAAAAACAGAATGATTCAACGATTTCAACCCATCCATTCAAAAAATTGTCATCTATCTCTACCGGTGCCACTTGTTGAACTGGACTAACAATGTAGTGCTTGTGTTAGAGCTGTTTCAGTCGCAGACTACCAGTGTTCGTGATTAGGTGTCTAGAACAAGGGCATATAAGTTTTTCTCAGGATAGAAAGATAAATGTAAGTAAAGTGTGCGTAGTAGTAGGATCACAATACCAGANGTGAATATTCAAATGTAAAATAGTAGAAATTCGTCGCTTCGCAAAGACAGCTATTAAAAACAGAATGATTCAATGATTTCAACCCATCCATTCAAAAAATTGTCATCTATCTCTACCGGTGCCACTTGTTGAACTGGACTAACAATGTAGTACTTGTGTTAGAGCTGTTTCTGTCGCAGACTACCAGTGTTCGTGATTAGGTGTCTAGAACAAGAGCATATAAGTTTTTCTCAGGATAGAAAGATAAATGTAAGTAAAGTGTGCGTAGTAGTAGGATCACAATACCAGANGCATATAAGTTTTTCTCAGGATAGAAAGATAAATGTAAGTAAAGTGTGCGTAGTAGTAGGATCACAATACCAGACACCTGAAAATGTTAAAAGTACACGTAATACCAGCGAGGCCTGGTTCAAAACAGCATAAATTCTAAAACCGTATTTGTGATATTTCTAGATAAAGTGTCTTATCTTCCGTGCGTCTCCTCTTGAATCGCTGAAGCCCAAAAAGTTAAATAATTTAACCTTTTTTTTANAGTGTCTTATCTTCCGTGCGTCTCCTCTTGAATCGCTGAAGCCCAAAAAGTTAAATAATTTAACCTTTTTTTTTTAGATTTTTTTTAATGCTGTTACGGTGAGGCAATGTTTTCTGAATCAGAATTTACTTCAGAACATAANTTTTTTTTAGATTTTTTTTAATGCTGTTACGGTGAGGCAATGTTTTCTGAATCAGAATTTACTTCAGAACATAATTAAATTTATAAAAAATTGTGAAAATTGTAGGTTTGTTAATCAAAAATGAGAATTTAGAAAAATCACATCTTTAAGTTGTCATGCTTTATTTTCATATTATTTTGCAGATTATACTGGTTCTGATTTTCACATTATCAGTANATCTTTAAGTTGTCATGCTTTATTTTCATATTATTTTGCAGATTATACTGGTTCTGATTTTCACATTATCAGTAGCACCAATAGAGAGTCATTCCAAGAGGTGATCAACGAAACAGGATCTGAGCTGCTGATTTCTAATCAGAATTCATCTGAAGGACATGATGACTGCAGCGAGGATCAACATGACATGTGCCAAAATCCGACNATTTCTAATCAGAATTCATCTGAAGGACATGATGACTGCAGCGAGGATCAACATGACATGTGCCAAAATCCGACTTCTGGTTCAGGTTATTCGCCTTCAAGCAAGCAGCTAGCGTCAAAGAGGAAAGCTATTCAAAATCCAAATGAAATGAGACGAAAGAAAAAAAAATTAATTAACTCAGCACCAAAGCAATGGTAAATATATCTTGGCATCTCGCCTATTCTTATTTGATCAATTTACACGAATTTGATAGAACATTCAAAATGACACAGGCCGTAGGTCGGGGGCTGCGTTTGACTTCAGGAGGTCACCAAAGGTCAACTTATTTATTTCAAAAGAAACCGCCGAGTTTGGTGCCATTTGATAGCTCTTGATGAACAGCTTGCCTTTACCTCCAGAGTTCACATTTTCNGAAACCGCCGAGTTTGGTGCCATTTGATAGCTCTTGATGAACAGCTTGCCTTTACCTCCAGAGTTCACATTTTCGGCTTAATATAACATAGTGACGTGTTTAGTATCACTAAAAAGTAGTGTTGGCGCGATGCATCGGCCGCCGATGCGAGTGACAGTCGAATTGGCTGGATCGGCCGATGCTTCGGTCGATTCATTCTGAAATGTATACTTGAGTGAAATAATCCCAAATCGGACTCTTTCTTTTTGGGATATGTGCTACGAAATAATTTAAACAATTGAGTAAGTGCAACGTGGAAACATAACACAATTAGAATATTATTTATAAGCAAATTTAATTTATATATACTTACCGCTTGGACCTGACTCTGGCTGGGTTTCGTCTGTATTTGGGATCACTACAATTTCGTCATTTGATTGGCTCATTTTTACCAAATTCTTTAAGATTTGCGTAACTAAGATTACAAATGAAACCGAAATTCACGATGTTTCCTGAGCAGAACGTTATTTAGTCGACTAAACATTGCTTGTTGTGACAAAACAGTTTGGTGTCAATGTATCGGCTGCATCGACCGATGCATCTGAATCGCCGATTCGAAATGACACTGAATCGGCGCATCGGCCGATGCGGGTTTTTGCTTGCATCGGGACAACAGTACTAAAAAGGTCTTCGTATTACGAACCAAATAGTCATATCCATAACATTATTAGTTTTATTAGTTTTCGAAAAGTAGAAACTTCAATAAATAATGAGGTACAGACAGGGGAAAGCTCTACCCTTTTTAGGCGCAAGCTAAAATCCCTGTAAAATATTTCTGCCTTAGAAGATTACAAACCAAGTTCGGTTCCACAGGTCACCAAACGTAAATTTTTCTGACTTGTGCAAGTGAAACTAATAATTTTATGAATATATGGCGATATGGTTTGTAATCAGCATACCAAGAGCTTTCTAGTGATACGAAACACGCCTATATGATTCATAAAGCCGAAAATGTGACCTTTAGTGACCTCTGAAAGTCAAGCCAAGCAGTTTCTGCTTAAACATGAACTTGCTCATTCACGAGTTCATTAAGTGCTTTCAAATGATACGAAACTCAGATGTTTCGCATCAACCAAACAGTTTACGTTTCGTGACCTGCGGTACAACTAACTCATGCGGCGGCCTGCGGCATATGTCATGTTGAGCAGCATGCTTCTGATTACTTCTGCTGAAATTTTCATCAAATTCTGTCGGACCCGTGATGCGCTAGCCTATTGTACCGACGTCTTTTCTCACTTTATATTGAGCTATATCCTCTACAAGATAATTAGACTTAGGGCTATCAACGAGTCATATCATATCATGTATATACTATGGTCACTACACGAAGCGATAATTTTCCTTGCCGACACGACGCGGTACGATATGCTTCTGTNCATGTATATACTATGGTCACTACACGAAGCGATAATTTTCCTTGCCGACACGACGCGGTACGATATGCTTCTGTTGAATACATAAAAACGGAACAGAAGACGGATACGACAAGACTACTTCATAAAATAGTGATTATGTTTAATGACCTACCAGCTTAGCATAACTAATCGTTACCCAGGATTTTGTCAACTAACTATAGACTTTTAGAAAATTTGCATCCAGATTTTCATTTATGTAATATTTAACATTTTAAAAAGAACATCTACCATTCCGCTGAAGAATATACCAACTCATAGTCAAGGTATTTTAACCGGTTGCCTGGTTGCTTCTGATTTGTAAAATTGCAATTGTAGCATACGCTACATTTGCGCTTCACGATGCACATGAGCCAAAAATTTGAAAGAATTGCCGACTTTTTCCACTAGGGGTACTCAATCTGAGGTTTGTAAACTTACAATTTTGTAAGTTTACAAAATTTGTAAACTTACAATTTTGTAAGTTTACAAAATTTTTAAAGTTACAAGAGAGGAATTTGGCGGGAAACAAATTCTAGCATCCTCATAGGCCCGTAACTTTACAAACCTTTTGTAAACTTTACGAACCAAAAGGGCATGTTTTTAGTTTACAAAATAGAAGTTTCTGATTTGCAACTGCGCATGTGCGAGTTTTGTAAACTTACATAGTTGTAAGTTTACAAACCCAGATGGAGTACCCCTATTGTTTCGACATTGTTTTGACATTATTGTTTGAATGAGGAAAAAACAATTTCCGAGTTGGTATATTCTTCGGCAGAGGGTCTCAGATATTGTTACCGCATAAACTTCGTAATTGACATCAAAACTTATAACATGAATTCAAAGATAATAATATCCAGCGATTTGCAACGTCAGTTTGTAACAGTGTTCCATAACATTATATTTTTCAGTGTCAGCCAACGGACTCTTCCAAAAGGCGAAAACCAAAAAGCAGTGGCTGACGGACAGTGCCACCTGTGTCCTAAAAAATTTCCCAATCAGGTTGCACTTTCTAGACACATCAAAAGACAACATTCCGGTTAGTTTAATCGTGTATTTTAAATACAATGTTTCATTTGATGGAAAAACGTAATTTTTTTAGGGATCACTTACCCTTGTCGCTACTGTGGTAAGGAGTTCAACTGCTATTCTAACAAGTGTCTGCACGAAAAGTCAGTTCACATCGCCCAATCTAAGGATTTTATCTGTGACAGTTGCGGCAAAGCCTTCAAAACAAAAATTCTGATGAACACGCATGTCAAGATGATTCATGAGAGACATATTAGTAGGAGTCAGCAAAAGATACCATCGCAATGCAGTGTGAGAAACTAACTAACATGTGGAGACGGGACAATAGATTATCTGTATGATCATTGGGGCAACAGACCTGTTAGTGCACTTCTTATTTCAGAAGCCAGTATGGTTAATATTGTGCTTCGTGAAAGTGAAAAGGCTCTCTTTAAAAAAAAACGCAGAAGTAGTCTTTTTTTCAATGTAGTTGATATTTGAATTGGAATGCTCCGCTACTTTGCAGAAGCTGATGGTTTCTTTCCGGTTGCTTCCCTTAAAAAATTCTCTGCTTATCCTTTAATTTTGTTTAGTTTTTAACCCAAGTCAAAAATTTCGTAATTGCCATCAAGTTGGTCTGCTCGTGTCGGATTAGTTGCTTCAAGTTTGCTCCTGACCACAATTTGGTCTAAACAAGTACCGTGCAATTTGGTTATAAGACTTGGTGGAAGTCAAAAAATTCAGGTCTTGCAATCGTGCAGTGTAACAGCCTGCTCAAATCCAATGCGACCAGGAATTAATTAAAGGCTTGGTGCCCGTGGTACCACCCAGCCGAAATTGAGGTCGAGAACTTTCTCGGTCAAACTAGGAGGGGAAAAAATAAAATAATACAAATAAAAACAAATAAAAACAATAATTCTATCAGTGATCCTGTTCCTTATCATACTTTCACGTTATAATTGAGGCCTGTTGCTGAATGTTGCGCCTGTAGTTCAATATTTTTTAAACAAATGGAGTTAGCTGTTAATCTTCATTAGTTTGTATTCTCAGCTCTGGAACAAAGAAAAAAAAATTTGCAAATAGTTGTACAATGCAAACTAAGCAACTAATACCAAATTGTATTCAAAATATTGTTTCTACAAAGAAATTAAATTGAAAATGGCGTCAGTTTGACCCCCCTAAAAATCAGCCAAAATTTTGGCTCGATACTCCGGTTAGAGTAGGACTATTAAATAACCTCTGAATGCGACATGTTATACGCTGGATCTAACAATACAAAAAATTCGGATGTTATAACCGAGTTGGTCTCTTGTCGGAAGATCTTATAACCAAAGTGCAAAGTTTTTATGCTCCACTTTTAACTAAGAACTGGCCATTGAAAATGCGCAGGTTTTTATAACTGATTTATCCATATTATTTATGGTTATTTATTTCAGGAGTGTGGACTAGTGTATGATTCGCACAAGTTGCTCTACAATCACGTTCGGAACATGCACATCCTTTCTCATTCTATCCTTTGTACCATCTGTGCACGCCCGTTCAAAACCAGCTCAGCAATGGAAATACATCAGAAAACACATATATCTGCATGGGAGGAAGGGAAATTGCCTCTTTTCTATCAGTGCCAAATCTGTGCACAAGATGAACAACTTGGGTTCAGCTGTAAAATTGACCTAGCGAGTCATTATAGACAACAACATCCCACTCTACCCCATGCAAATACCTATGTCAAGGACTACAAGAAACCGGCGAAAAAACCTAAAAAATTTTTTTGCCCAACTTGTCCAGACCATCCTGGATTCTGCGAACGATTTGCACTGAAAGTTCATATTAACTCAGGGCATAAGCGAAAATTTCTCGATCCAAAGGAGTGCAGAATTTGTGGGAAGCCAAATATAGCATGGACTATAACAAAAATTCATGAACAAACACACCATCCCAAGGGCTTCTGTTGTGAGATTTGTCATGATGTCACACTCCGTCCAAAAGAAATGATTGCTCATTATATAACTATTCATCCAAATATGAAAGTCCCGGCGCTAAACTGTTTGGATTTGCGAAAGGATATTTTTAAATATTTTTGTACGGATTGTCCAACAGATCCAGGTTTTAGAAATAAGAAAGCTTTGAGCCGGCACTTGCGACAGGCTCATATTTTCTCATTCACAACAGCAAATGGAGAAAAGTTGGACGCTGAGGTAAAACGAACAAAATATTTTTGTACTAGTTGTCCCAGTCACCCAGGATTTTTGGAAAAATCAGCTCTCAAAAACCATACCCAGTCAGCTCACAAACGGAAATTCTTGGTTCCCAATGAGTGCAAAATTTGTGGAAAACCTAACATTGCCTGGTCAGTAACTAAAGTTCATGAACAGA
This sequence comes from Holacanthella duospinosa, assembly GCA_002738285.1. Lineage (NCBI taxonomy): Eukaryota > Metazoa > Arthropoda > Collembola > Poduromorpha > Neanuridae > Holacanthella > Holacanthella duospinosa. Next base: position 634,510 of record NIPM01000033.1, read on the forward strand.
CACATCATCCCAAGGGATTCTGTTGCGAAATTTGCAATGACGTGACAACTCGCCCGAAAGAGATGACGAAACACTATAAAGAAGCTCATCCAAGTGTAGAAATTCCTCCATTGGAATCATTGGACCTTAGAAAGAATATTTTCACACATTTCTGCTCAGAGTGTACAAAGCAACTCGGTTTCAGAAACAAGAGGTCTCTAGAAAATCACATGAATCAGGAACACAGAAAGATACAATTAAAACTGGGACGAAAGAGAAAATGTTATGTGGAAAATTTGACATCTGAAGACAATAAACTACAGAAGTGTGTGAGTATCTTAAATTCAGAAAATGACATGAAAGTTGAAGGACAGATGCAAAGGACTGAAAGGAAATGTGTCTATATACCCGGAGGGCAAGAAGAAGCTAATAGCAGCCCTGAAAATGTAAAACTAAGAGACTGTGTCTTAAAGTTGAAACGAGTTGATAGAAATTGGCCCTGAGAAAAAATGGTCAGGCTCACAGCAACTCAGAATGAAGTTATTATTGTGTGTTCACCTTCGATTTTTACAGGGCAAAAACTAGAAATAGAAAAAATTATGCAAATACCTAGAGCAAATTGAACAGAACACTATATAAACTCTTCAATCTACGAGTACTAAATAATCTGACTTAAAAATACGTTTTCTAGAATAATAAGTATACTTAATTTATGAAATTCATTAGCTAGCACAAATTTAATTTCTTAGCTATTTTTTACAAAATAAAGTTTGGATATAGTATTCTCCAGAATCCTTGTTTTTGAATCTTCGCATTGTGGTTGCCCAATTATAGAAATGCCAAGTGCCTTCCTACCCTAGTCAAATTGACGCTATANTGAATCTTCGCATTGTGGTTGCCCAATTATAGAAATGCCAAGTGCCTTCCTACCCTAGTCAAATTGACGCTATATAATTCATCGCCAAAACTACGAGGCAATTTTGTAGTTAAATATAATCTTATCAAAAATGACCGTTCGCCAGAATTAATTTTCTAAAATATTTTCCAATTTGTATTTCACTTTGAGAAAGTAATTCCTTTGAAAAGCGGAAGTACTCCGCCTATACATTAGCCTATTTTTACAGTACAGAGAGACAGCCCCGGGCTTCCTTTGGTTCATGAGCCGCGGGTTTCGAAACTTTTGTTTGAAGAACTTTATCTAGTATTTTGAGTAGTCAAAGAACCCGAGTTTAAGAGATCTTATATTCTCAGAGTTTTCGGGCTTTTCCATGAACTACTTAAATTTTTGTGTATTCAAATACTTGTCCTACGCAAACATATATATGAGAATGTGTTGAGGCCAATTTTTTCTTTTCCATTTCCAGCCAAGTCCATGACCATGACCACTAGGTAAAGTAATGTTCAGTCTGTGAAACAAAATTAGAGTAGCAAGTGTATTTCTACACTGGACAATGTGTCTCCTTAATTCACCAGAGAAATTTTAACTGATAATTTTTATTCTCAATATGAATCAAAGCCTCTTTTGGCTATTGTGACAGTACGAGTCTCCTCGCATCTTACCGCTAAGCGATTCAGAATCCTTCCGACATGTCAAATCCAGTCTTTCTTTTATCATGCCCCGGTAGAAAATCAAGAAATTCATTCGAAGAACGTAATTTGTCTTCGTGCACACTTTGAAGTTATTAGATTTGTGTAAACTAACTCCCCAAAACAGTAAGCACAAAATAGTTTAGCCCCAAAACAATTAACCCAAAAAATTATTAGCTGAAGGAGTGAATTTCCCAAAATGTACTTAACTTTATAGTTGATTGTCCCCAATGTACTTAGCCCCAAACTGTAAAATGTTAGTGTGTAGATGAAAATATACTACATTATTTACTACACATTTCATGTTATCATATAATCTTTACAAAATTTTCCTTAGAAAGGCAATTAGTTAAAAGAATATAAGGAAGCAGCGAAGCACGCTAATAAAACAATCGATTTTGAAAGGAGAATTCTTGTCTCAAAGCCTTCATGGTCTTACAACAAATTTCGTCTTATTTAAAACATACGATAATTTTTTATGGAATAAGCGGCTAAATTTAATTATTTGACGGGAAGTTCAGTAGTTTAATGAATAACCAATGTCTTCAATCAATAATCAATCTTTATATCGTGCCCACCTAGAGAACTGGGACCTAGCACATTCGATTCAGCATCAAATTTCAAATAGGAATCACTTACAATTTAGTAATTTAAATGACTTTCTAATCAACTTATATCGAGATGAGTTGAGAACTTGTTAATTAATTTCGTGGAAAATGTCTTTGTCGTGGTTTTGGGCACATATCTTTATATGATGACCACCTAAAAAGCTCGGTCCTAGCGTATTCGATTCAACATCAAATTTCCCACAGGAATCGCTTAAGATATAAAAATTTAAGTGACTTTCTATCAACTTATATCGAGATGAGTTGGGAGCATGTAATATAATTACGTGAAAAATTGTTTTTGTCGCGGTTTTGGGCATATATCTTTATATCGTGACCACCTAGAGAACTGGGATATAACGCATTTGATTCAGCATCAAATTTCCAATAGGATCACTTATCAATTCCCAATTTAAGTAACTCTCTATTAAGTTATATGGAAATGAGTTGGGAACTTGTTAAAAAATTTTGTGGAAGAATGTTTTGTCGTCGTTTTGGGCATATATCTTTATATGGTGACCACCTAGAGAGTTGGGACCCAGCGCATTCGATTCAGCATCAAATTTCCAATAAGAATCACTTATCATTTACCAATTTAAGTGACTCTATATCAACTTATATCGAGATGAGTCTGGAACTTGTTAAGTACTTAAATTCGACTGACCAAGAAACCTTTTGTTCTGTTTTCCAGTAATGGTAATTCGCCACATTTGAACTCTTATCTCTATGACGTTATCGAATCTTCCAAACGACCTGTGGAAATTCCAAAATCTGCTTAATTTACTCAATTAGTATTTGTTATTCCTATTTGTATACAGTGTGTATTAGTAACGAATGAACGGGGATACCCACTCTAACCAACCCGCACCGAATCCCACCATCAGTTATGGGCAACGATTAGCAGTTTGATTTTCAAATAATCGTTTTATTGTTGTAATATTTAAGTCGAGCGGAAACGGATGAAAATCAAAATTTAGTTGACAACCGGTATAAGTATTAACTAATAATTTCTGTCTTTTGCGAATTAGTGATTTTGGAGTTTTCTTTGTTGTTTCTTATTTATTCGAACCGTGGCGCTTCCACCAAATCTTTGTGTAATTATTATAAAATTTAATTACCGCTATCCAAACGAGTCATATCAACAAATAATGGATGCTGCGAAATGTAAGACAGGGTTTTACGATCGACTGAATCATTGTTTGGGAATGGATGAGGGACACTTCGAACAAATCATTCATTAACGAGAGGTAATGTGGTAGCCTTAATTTAAGATAATCATAAAATACGACAGTAACAAGGGAATTCGTGGAAGTGTGGAATGGAAAAGCGTTGGTTAAATTTGGATATAAATGTTCAGTTCAGTGTATCATCCCTTCCTNTAATAATTTCTGTCTTTTGCGAATTAGTGATTTTGGAGTTTTCTTTGTTGTTTCTTATTTATTCGAACCGTGGGGCTTCCACCAAATCTTTGTGTAATTATTATAAAATTTCATTACCGCTATCCAAACGAGTCATATCAACAAATAATGGATGCTGCGAAATGTAAGACAGGGTTTTACGATCGACTGAATCATTGTTTGGGAATGGATGAGGGACACTTCGAACAAATCATTCATTAACGAGAGGTAATGTGGTAGCCTTAATTTAAGATAATCATAAAATACCACATTAACAAGGGAATGCGTGGAAGTGTGGAATGGAAAAGCGTTGGTTAAATTTGGATATAAATGTTCAGTTCAGTGTATCATCCCTTCCTGTTAAGTCACTCCCTTAGTCAGAGTTGTTGCCCATAACTGGTGGTGGAATTATGTGAGGGTTGGTTAGAGTGGGTATCCCCGTTCATTTGTTACTAATACACACTGTATATTATCTAAGCCATTTCCCTCTTTCACAATCATTTTCACCATTCAATCCTGAAATGATTGCATCTCTTTAACATAGGTGTTAACATAACAGACACTTTGAATTAGTTGTGTTATCTTATTCATATCGAACATACGATGTTACTCGACAGTTCTAAGAGTACTCGAATCTTTTCACACTTGGTCAAAAATGTAAAATAACCTCTAACGTACCAGTTGAGTACAGGAACTTTGGAATCATAATTGACAACCATAGCTGGTAAATTATTATTGGAAGTAACGTGAAAATTAACAATGTTCAAAATAAGAAAATAGAAACTATATTTTAGATTTTGTTTGGATGTGTTTAACTCAGAAATGATTTCGAGCAAGAGACTTTGAAACCACACCCATTTCGAATTCATGGCACAAAATAATGTTTGCCATTTCACTATGGTTCAAAGATAAAGTTAAAATTGCAGCGTGCCCAAACATGCGTGAATGTTTGTTTGCTTTTCTGCCTCGCTGGAAATCTTAATGGTCTGCATGTATGACTTATTTGCCCACTCTAAAATGGCACAGCCGAATGTGATANGGAAATCTTAATGGTCTGCATGTATGACTTATTTGCCCACTCTAAAATGGCACAGCCGAATGTGATAAATAAACCTCCGATTTTTTATTAAAAATTAAACCTGGACATCACTGAGGCTTTAAAGTGCTAAAGTTTTACCGATACTAATTCGATATTCATTTAACAGTAGTAAATGTTACCAAGAACGTCGTATGTAGTAGTACATATATGTGAATGTTTATGCCATATTAAATTTATAATTTTTGAAATTTCGTTTTTGGTATTCTGATATCGTTGCAGCAGAATTTGATGCTCGAGATCACCTATGTTCATATGTTGACTAGGTTTAATTTAATTAATTCAAAATTTACTAAAATATTTTGACACAAAAATGCTGTTTTCTTGAATTTAATTCACTTGACGCAGGTGTAGCAGATTTGATGAACTTACCAAATTTATATCAAAAATTTTCTATGTTAAGAAATCATGAAATTACTATAGTCTATTTGCATTGCTACACTCCAGAGGTTTTCATCCTTGGTTACAATGCGACTATACATTTCAAACTATATAATAACACAAATTTACCATCTTTGCTAGTTTTCATATATGCGTAATATTTGCGTGAATAGAATGAGTTTTTATAATATTGTTCCACTGAACTTGACAAAGATCTTTGGTTTTTCAAACACTTATAATTGGTTTATTAGAAAGATATCTTGTATGTCAATTATTTATACCACAATATCAAGTATAATTAAGCCACTAACAATGAATAACACTTATTCATTACTAGTATCCTGCTACCACTGCAAAGAAGATACAATTGCCAGTGAAAAAAATAATAATAAGTATACCATTGCAGTTCACATTGCACCTAATTATTCATTTACTTTTCCTAAGGCATTACATAAGTTTTCACAACCTAAATTCCAATAACTTGTGGTTTTGAAATTCTAAATTGAAAATTTGAAATGAAATGCACGATTATTGGATACACACAGATTTTACATTATACAAAAAATTGTTTAAATGTGGGATATTTAACGGACTAGGAGTTTATCTAAATTGTGAGGAAACATTGGGCCAGAGTGAATCTATGTACAACATGATAGCATACATTATCAAAAATTAGATAAAGAATTTGCTTTACATCACATTCTAGATAAGTGTAAATTGAATTGTCTTCAACATGCTATCAATTTCAATATTTATTTAACACTTTTCAATACTTGTGCTTTATCACTTGATTTATTTTCTAAGCGTAGTAGTGATAGTTTAGATTTCTTACAATTTTCTTCACTAATATGGCTGGAGAATTTGGTTGGTTTGACTACACTGTAGTTGGTGGAACACTACTTTTTTCTATTCTAATTGGCGCATATTATGCAATTTTTGCGAAACAAAAAACAGAANTTATTGTGGGATATTTAACGGACTAGGAGTTTATCTAAATTGTGAGGAAACATTGGGCCAGAGTGAATCTATGTATAGCATGATGGCATACATTATCAAAAATTAGATAAAGAATTTGGTTTACATCACATTCTAGATAAGTGTAAATTGAATTGTCTTCAACATGCTATCAATTTCAATATTTATTTAACACTTTCCAATACTTGTGCTTTATCACTTAATTTATTTTCTAAGCCGAGTAGTGATAGTTTAGATTTCTTACAATTTTCTTCACTAATATGGCTGGAGAATTTAGTTGGTTTGACTACACGGTAGTTGGTGGAACACTACTTTTTTCTATTCTAATTGGCGCATATTATGCAATTTTTGCGAAACAAAAAACAGAAGATCTTTTGGTTGGTGGTCGGAACATGGGAGCCGGTCCGATAGCTGCATCAATGCTTGTGACTTACCTATCAGCTATAACAGTGCTTGGTCAGTATCGAATTATTTCTAAAATTTATATTATTATTTATAAGGATGTATTCTCCTACTCCAGGCTATCCAGCAGAAGTGTATGCATATGGCAGTCAAATTTTTATGAACAGTATTGTTTTTGTGATATTTGTTCCGTTCAGTTGTTATTTCTTCATGACTGTATTTTACAAGATGCAACTAACAAGCGTGTATGAGGTATTTGGTAACAACTTTATCCTGCCGTGGTCTGAATAATTGGCAAGCAAAAAAGTTTGTTTGTTCGTTTTGGTTTTACAGTATCTAGAATACCGATTCGATTCACGATGGGTCCGATGGCTCGCTTCATCAATTTTTATTATCCAAATGTCTTTCTTCATGGGAGTTTGCCTCTATGCACCGTCCATAGCCCTTGAATCCTTCATAGGACTCAAAATGTGGCATTCTGTTGTAGGGCTTGGAGTTTGTGCCACTGTGTACACTTCAATTGTAAATGAAATTATGAAGAGCTTACACTTTATAAAAATAATTACAACTGTGCATGTTTTATAGGGTGGACTTAAAGCTGTTGTTTGGGAATGAAACGTTACAAAAAAAACTTGGACTGGCTAGTTTGTTTGGCAATAGCTGAACCGGTTTACTTGTTATTAGGGTGTCTATTGCGGATTCCAGTTTCAGTAAGATGGGTTGTAACAGATCTCCGCATATAATGAACTATACCCCTCGGTCCTGGGTGAGATGATGCAGAGTTTACATATTAACTTTTCCGGCTGTATTGAACCAGGTTATATTAAACTTACGACTAAAGGGTGCAGCGGAAAAAAAGGGACTGATGTAAATTTCATATTTTGATCAAGTCCCTGCAAATATAAATTCCGAATGTGATTCCATTCGATAAAGCATAATATTTGCCTTACGGTTCCACTAATGGTTGATAGAGTATGGTCCATTTTCGGCACAGGCGCGCAATAGTTTGCGAACTTTCTCAATACTTCTTCTGTCCACTTGTTTCAAGCAATTACTTCACTCTTATCATTAAAGCAGTAGTGTCAGTGGCTTTCCAACCACCTCTGTACACTAGTTGATCTAAATAACCAAAAAAATCTTCTATTGGACGGGCTTGGGGTAAGTTGGTTGGATTTTCTTCCTTTGGTACAAAATGAACGACTTTCTCTTGGAGAAAGTCAATCACGGATTTCGCGTAATGAGAAGATGCTTTGTCTGGCCAGAAGATGTAATTGCCGTCCGAATGATATTTTTCGATGAATGGGATGAGTCTCTTTGCAAGACACTGAGTTTTATAAATATTCTGATTAATGGCGAGGCCTGATGGGATGAAGTAAGGAGTACTGATTCCATCCGGTGAAAGTGCAATCCAAATCATAATTTTTTTTTCAAACTTGTGTCTAAATTTTAGTTTTATCTCTGGAATAGTACTCTGCCTGTCTGAGGAGTAATATTTACTGTTTCTAGGAATAAGAGCTTTGCTTAAGGGGAAGTAATGTTCGTCGTCAATGATGAACTTTTTTTTTGAGAATTTCTGCATAATCTTCGGCACTGAGTTTTCACTTTGAGAATTTGCTCTTCCGTGTACTCCGGGGATCGACTTTTCTGAAACATTTGATGTTGGTCTTGTCTTGTAGTGTCCGTAGAATATGTCGATGACTGCATTTGAATTTTTTTGCTGCGTCCCGTTGACTAATCTTGTCGCTTTCTTCAAAAAGCTTTTCCAGTTTACGGACTTTCTCTTTCGTCGTAATTTTGGGCTTTTTGCCGGAACCAACTTTTTTTTTCCATTGGGATTCCATTTTCAACCCTTTTGGTTATCCTATAAATTGTTTCCTTACGAATATTTTCCAGTTGAAAATGTTTAACAACCTCCAATTTTGTAACACCCGGGTTGGATTCAATCAGTCGTCCGACACGAATTCTAAGAACTTCTTGTTGTGATGCTGTCATTTCCTCAGTGGTATTACTAGGGAAATTAGGAAACCCGTTTTCCACAATACAATATCCCGCTTAATCCAAAAAAATACTACTAATATGAAATTCGCGCGATTAGTAATAGTAAATTCTCAATTTACGTCAGTCCCTTTTTTTCCGCTGCACCCGTTATATTAACCCTATGTACTCGGTTCCCTGTCACAAAACGTGGGTTTCACTAAAGCAGAAGCTGTATTTATATACCCACTGCATCGTTTAATAAGATGGTACCTACAACCTTGGCAAACACGTCTAACCCCAATGGAAATTAGGATTCTCTAGTTTCGCTTCTCCATTCCGCAAACATTGACTCATTATGTAAGCGACACAAAACTATTTATTTTGAGAAGAGTTAAAGCGGTTTTGCTTAAAATTTAATGCCATGAGAAATAAAACTATTACTGGCCCTTACAAATCGTAACTCCAAATTTTTCAGAGTTATTACAAAACTCGATATTAACTTTTACTTCTAATAATTTATGAAATAGCAACAAGACAGAGATTTAGCTGGATGCGAGCTCGGGACTTTACAAATCGTTTTATCGGTGTTTTTAAAAAACAAGTAAACGCTAGAGTTGTAGAGGGAGCAATTTCAATTGTGCAAACATGCGTCTAAGATAATGTACTAGATGTCACCATTAGCTACTCCACACACTTTAGCGCTTTTGATAGCCAAATGCAACTTCTTTAAATAGTGCTCTGTGCGGCTGGCGACAACCATACTGGCTGAACTAAGTTGGATTAGTTTAGCTATGTCTATACTAATATCATCTTAATGTTTTACCTCCTTTCTGAAGAAAATATCTCGTCATTTTGCTAAGCACTCATACCGAAGTACGTATAAGCTGTGATACAGGTCTTTTTTTACCAAGATGGTATGAAACATGGACATTTACGGCGTTGCAATTTATTCAAAGGATGACAGTGGGAAGCANTTTTTGAGAATTTCTGCATAATCTTCGGCACTGAGTTTTCACTTTGAGAATTTGCTCTTCCGTGTACTTCGGGAATCGACTTTTCTGAAACATTTGATGTTGGTCTTGTCTTGTAGTGTCCGTAGAANTAGTTTTACCTCTGGACTAGTACTCTGCCTGTCTGAGGAGTAATATTTACTGTTTCCAGGAATAAGAGGTTTGCTTAAGGGGAAATAATGTTCGTCGTCAATGATGAACTTTTTTTTGAGAATTTCTGCATAATCTTCGGCACTGAGTTTTCACTTTGAGAATTTGCTCTTCCGTGTACTCCGGGGATCGACTTTTCTGAAACATTTGATGTTGGTCTTGTCTTGTAGTGTCCGTAGAATATGTCGATGACTGCATTTGAATTTTTTTGCTGCGTCCCGTTGACTAATCTTGTCGCTTTCTTCAAAAAGCTTTTCCAGTTTACGGACTTTCTCTTTCGTCGTAATTTTGGGCTTTTTGCCGGAACCAACTTTTTTTTTCCATTGGGATTCCATTTTCAACCCTTTTGGTTATCCTATAAATTGTTTGCTTACGAATATTTTCCAGTTGAAAATGTTTAACAACCTCCAATTTCGTAACACCCGGGTTGGATTCAATCAGTCGTCCGAAACGAATTCTAAGAACTTCTTGTTGTGATGCTGTCATTTCCTCAGTGGTATTACCAGGGAAATTAGGAAACCCGTTTTCCACAATACAATATCCCGCTTAATCCAAAAAAAATACTACTAATATGAAATTCGCGCGATTAGTAATAGTAAATTCTCAATTTACGTCAGTCCCTTTTTTTCCGCTGCACCCGTTATATTAACCCTATGTACTCGGTTCCCTGTCACAAAACGTGGGTTTCTACAGCCTTGCCACAGCCCTCCCGCAGTTCCGGCAGCCCTTGCGTGGGCTCCCACAGCCCTCCCCTGGGTTCCCGCAACCTTCCCGTTGGTTCCCTCACCCCTCCCTTAGATACCCACAGCATTCCCATGGGTTTTTGCAGCCTTCCCGTGAGTTCCCGCTGTCCTCTTATTAGTTCCCGCAGCCTTCCGGTTGGTTCCCGCAGCCCTCCCGTGGGTTCCCACAGCCTTCCCGTGGGTTCACACAGCACTTCCGTGGGTTGCCACAGCCCTCCCATTTGTTCCCACAACCCTCTCGTCACTTCCCATAGCCCTTTCGTGGGTTCCCACAATCCTCCCATTTGTTCCCACAGCCCTCCCGTCAGTTCCCACAGCCCTCCCGTGGGTTCGCACGACCCTCCCGTGGGTTCCCGCTGCCCCTTTATGACCTAACAACCTAACCTAACAACCTAACAACATAACAACCTAACAACATAACAACCTAACAACATAACAACCTAACAACCTAACAGCCTAACCTAACAACCTAACCTAGCAACCTAACCTAACAACCTAACCTAACAACTGTATCAAGTGTGACATTTGTCACAACGGTGACAATTGTCACAAGGGTGACATTTGTCACGACGGATGACATTTGTCGCAAGTGTGACATTTGTCTCAAATGATAATTAACTCAATTGTGACTTTTGTCGCAAGTGTGACATTTGTCGCAAGTGTGACATTTGTCGCAAGTGTGACATTTGTCGCAAGTGTGACATTTGTCACAGGTGTGGCATTTGTCGCAAGTGTGACATTTGTCGCGAGTGTGACATTTGTCACAAGTGTGACATTTGTCGCAAGTGTGACATTTGTCGCAAGTGTGACACTTGTCACTAGTGTGACATTTGTCACAAGTGTGACATTTGTCGCAAGTATGACATTTGTCACAAGTGTGACAAATGTCGCATAGGGTATTTCGACATAAGCCCTTTAGTTCATTCGAGCATAACTTTTTTCTATACTGGCAACGCAAATGGCAACATAGCGGTGAATGAGCGGGAACCGGACGTTTTTCCATTCGTGCAGGCCACTTGGATTGTCAAAAATGTTACACACAAGTGCATGGATTTTAAAGTTTTTAAATTATTACGTCAAATTGATTACTTTTAGACGTCAAAAAAGTTAATCAGCAGATGAAGAAGACTCTTTTGAGCAAACTCGTAAAATTTCAAAATTTAATAAAAATAAACTTTTATGTAATTACGATTTTAAAAACAACCGGATAAAAATCCGTTCGTGCAGTCTTTTGCGAGTTAAACAAACTCAAAGTTCACTAAAGCAGAAGCTGTATTTATATACCCACTGCATCATTTAATAAGATGGTACCTACAACCTTGGCAAACACGTCTAACCCCAATGGAAATTAGGATTCTCTAGTTTCGCTTCTCCATTCCGCAAACATTGACTCATTATGTAAGCGACACAAAACTATTTATTTTGANTATGTAAGCGACACAAAACTATTTATTTTGAGAAGAGTTAAAGCGGTTTTGCTTAAAATTTAATGTCATGAGAAATAAAACTATTACTGGCCCTTACAAATCGTAACTCCAAATTTTTCAGAGTTATTACAAAACTCGATATTAACTTTTACTTCTACTAATTTATGAAATAGCAACAAGACAGAGATTTAGCTGGATGCGAGCTCGGGACTTCACAAATCGTTTTATCGGTGTTTTTAAAAAACAAGTAAACGCTAGAGTTGTAGAGGGAGCAATTTCAATTGTGCANTCGGTGTTTTTAAAAAACAAGTAAACGCTAGAGTTGTAGAGGGAGCAATTTCAATTGTGCAAACATGCGTCTAAGATAATGTACTAGATGTCACCATTAGTTACTCCACACACTTTAGCGCTTTTGATAGCCAAATACAACTTCTTTAAATAGTGCTCTGTGCGGCTGGCGACAACCATACTGGCTGAACTAAGTTGGATTAGTTTAGCTATGTCTATACTAATATCATCTTAATGTTTTACCTCCTTTCGAAAGAAAATATCTCGTCATTTTGCTAAGCACTCATACCGAAGTACGTATAAGCTGTGATACAGGTCTTTTTTACCAAGATGGTATGAAACATGGACATTTACGGCGTTGCAATTTATTCAAAGGATGACAGTGGGAAGCACAGCATTGTTTGAATAAGAAGTCTTTTTCATGTTTTTGCAGTTTGACTTTTAGACAGGTTTAAATATTAGGATAATTGTTGAAAGAAAGATATTTCCCATTGTTTTCAGTGAGGTTGTTACGAAAGTAATAATGTTAGATAATTTCTACAATATGCCATATAACTGTCCAGTCCAANTTTTTTACCAAGATGGTATGAAACATGGACATTTACGGCGTTGCAATTTATTCAAAGGATGACAGTGGGAAGCACAGCATTGTTTGAATAAGAAGTCTTTTTCATGTTTTTGCAGTTTGACTTTTAGACAGGTTTAAATATTAGGATAATTGTTGAAAGAAAGATATTTCCCATTGTTTTCAGTGAGGTTGTTACGAAAGTAATAATGTTAGATAATTTCTACAATATGCCATATAACTGTCCAGTCCAAGTGTAGAATCGTCTCAATATATAAATTTTCTAAAACCTGCCTACATAAAGTTAACGAGTACAATTACCGGGGATTGTTTGCCATCATCATCGAAGGATTCATGAAATCAGGGGGATTGCTTGAAGCATTTGAAAAAACAGGACATCATGGACGCTTAGAACTATTTAAGTATGCCAAATGTTTTTTCAACTTTTCCAGTATTCTACCTATACGAATATTTTCAAATGTGCTTTTTTAGTTTCACGATTGACCCGTTTATGCGGCACAACACGCTGAACTTTATACTGGGTCACGGNAATGGCCGGATTGTTTGCCATCATCATCGAGGGATTCATGAAATCAGGGGGATTGCTTGAAGCATTTGAAAAGACAGGACATCATGGACGCTTAGAACTATTTAAGTATGCCAAATGTTTTTTCAACTTTTCCAGTATTCTTCCTATACGAATATTTACAAATGTGCTTTTTTAGTTTCACGATTGACCCGTTTATGCGGCACAACACGCTGAACTTTATACTGGGTCACGGATTCACAATTTTTTGTCTCTATGGGACACATCAGCCACAAGTCCAGAGATACTGTAGTCTACCGTCACTTAAACATGCAATAAAGTTAGCACCATGTAGTTTTCCCTTATAACTATTTACCTACCATTAATACTCACAACTTCACTATTGACTGCTTTATTTTCCAGGGCCGTCATTTTTGCCATGCCGTTAAGCATATTCACTGTTGCTCTGTGCTTATTATGTGGAATTGTAATTTTTGCAACTTATGCTGAGTGTGACCCAATTACACTAGGGCATATTCGAGTAGCNTTATTATGTGGAATTGTAATTTTTGCAACTTATGCTGAGTGTGACCCAATTACACTAGGGCATATTCGAGTAGCAGATCAAATTGTACCTCATTTTGTGAAAGATCAACTGGGATTTATTCCTGGGATGATGGGACTATTCACCGCTTGCGTCTTCTCTGCTGCCCTAAGGTAGTTCTTTATAAATACANGATGATGGGACTATTCACCGCTTGCGTCTTCTCTGCTGCCCTAAGGTAGTTCTTTATAAATACAACAAATATAGGATGTAAGCCTATAATATGAGTTTCAATATTTTCCTATTTTTTTGTTATTAATTATTAGCACATTGTCATCTGGATTAAATTCAATTGCCGCTGTGATTTGGGAAGACTTCTTTGTAAAGATACCAGTTATGAAGTCAATGACGCAAAACGGTCAAGCGAATTCAGTTCGTGCACTTGGTAAACCTCGGTTATAGCTATGGTTTGGATACTATACTTAACTTTTTTTGTGATCTTGTAGCTGCTGTCTTTGGCTTCGTTGCTATTGGTTTAGCATTTCTTGCTCCTCATATGGGACATATTTTGGCAGCTACAATTACAGCAATGGGTGCTTTNCAGTCATGAAGTCAATGACGCAAAACGGTCAAGCGAATTCAGTTCGTGCACTTGGTAAACCTCGGTTATAGCTAAGGTTTAGTTACTATAATTAACTGTTTTTTGTAATTAACTGTAGCTGCTGTCTTTGGCTTCGTAGCTATTGGTTTAGCATTTCTTGCTCCTCATATGGGACATATTTTGGCAGCTACAATTACAGCAATGGGTGCTTTCAATGGTCCACTTGGTGCCGTATTCTTTATGGGACTTTTGATGCCGTTTGTGAACAAAACTGTGAGATAATATATCTTTTTTGTTGTTTAGTTACTGTAATTAAGCTTTTTTTAGGGTGCGTTATGTGGAATGATAACTGGTTTTATTTCAATGTCATGGATAACCGCTGGTTCATTTATACTTAAAAAATCCCATATTCCGCTTCCATACAGCGTAGACGCATGCCTTGATGCCTTACCTGGTAGTAACAACCTAACACTCCCAATGAATATTCAAAATATAGGGTCCACAGAAATGTAAGNTACAGAAATGTAAGTTTATACAAAATATTAAATTTTTATAGTCAAATTATGATGACGACATTTGTTATTTAGAGAATGGCCAGAGAAAATCTTTACATTGTCATACGTTATGTACCCGTTTGTTGGTGGAATGATTACTTTTTCTGTAGGAATTGTTGCCAGCATATTGTCCGGAGGTAAATCAAACTCCTTTTATCAAAAATTTTGAAATTTGAATCAAAAATTCAACATATATACTAGCCATTTGTATAAGTCTAGGCTTATATGCAACTACTAAAATTTGAGGTTTACATGTGGTTTCGCCCATTAAATATTTCTGTTGGTCCACGGAACATTACCTTGTGTAAAAAAAATTTTAGCCAGACCTGTTTTGAACACAATAATAGTTGTTGGGTTAAATTAAACTTACATTAACAGAATTGAGACGTACGAATCAAATCCTACTTTGAGTTGAAATATCTCATTCACCGCACGATATAGTTGCAACGAAGTTACTCATCGGGCATGTCTAACGCCTTCAACTGAGATAAAATCATGATATGGATTTTGGCAAAATAAAAGATATTTAATAAGTTTGAATGCTTTTCTGAAGCATTAACATATCGTCTTACGGAACATGCATAAATTTGAATTGTCAAATTGTCGTAACTTTTGTGTTGGTAACAATAGAGACTTTATATTTTCTGTTTCATACTATACTTATGAATGCTTCATGTGAAACTATAAACACTTTCAAAGAAAATTTTTTTTCACGATAGTGATTTTGCACAAATTAATAGGGCACTTTCTTTTTCAAGCAAATGGTGTGCATGCCAAAATTAGTTCCCTTCTGCGTTAAAAAATAATATATGCATATATCTTGCTGTTTTACACCAGATATTTTAAGCGATCAGTCACATCTTGTAATGGTTAATAGCTTCAAACTCTCTGACATCAATTTGAAGATATTGTGAGATAAAAGTTAAGGAAGATAAAGTGCATGGTTTTCGATTTGCATGGAAGAGATTATCAAAGTGGAAGTAAGTAATAAGCAAAAGGTGAATATATACTTAAGAAAATCAGTGTTTTACTTACTTAAATACTTGCCAAAAAGTGACGAAATACTGATAAAAATGTATCAAATAATTAACAATACTTTATTATTTTTGTTAAGTATTTACAATTTTTTAAATTAATTCACTTAATCGAAGCCTNTGCCTTACCTGGTAGTAACAACCTAACACTCCCAATGAATATTCAAAATATAGGGTCCACAGAAATGTAAGTTTATACAAAATATTAAAATTTTATAGTCAAATTATGATGACGACATTTGTTATTTAGAGAATGGCCAGAGAAAATCTTTACATTGTCATACGTTATGTACCCGTTTGTTGGTGGAATGATTACTTTTTCTGTAGGAATTGTTGCCAGCATATTGTCCGGAGGTAAATCAAACTCTTTTTATCACGTCGATAATCAAAAATTTTGAAATTTGAATCAAAAATTCAACATATACTAGCCATTTGTATAAGTCTAGGCTTATATGCAACTACTAAAATTTGAGGTTTACATGTGGTTTCGCCCATTAAATATTTCTGTTGGCCCACGGAACATTACCTTGTGTAAAAAAAATTTTAGCCNCATTGGAATATTTCTGTTGGCCCACCGAACATTACCTTGTCTAAAAAGTTTTTTTGTCAGACCTGTTTGAGCACGATAATAGTTTTGGGTTAAATTAAACTTACATTAACGGAATTGAGACGTACGAATCAAATCCTACATTGAGTTGAAATATCCTAATTCACCACACGATATAGTTGCAAAAAAGTTACTCATCGAGCATGGCTAACGCCTTCAACTGAGATAAAATCATGATAAGGATTTTGGAAAAATAAAAGATATGTAACATTTTTGAATGTTTTTCTGAAGTATCTCTTAACATATCGTCTTACGGAACATGCATAAATTTGAATTGTCAAATAGTCGTAACTTTTGTGTTGGTGACAATAGAGACTTTATATTTTCTGTTTCATACTATACTTATGAATGCTTCATGTGAAACTATAAACACTTTCAAAGAAAATTTTTTTTCACGATAGTGATTTTGCACAAATTAATAGGGCACTTTCTTTTTCAAGCAAATGGTGTGCATGCCAAAATTAGTTCCCTTCTGCGTTAAAAAATAATATATGCATATATCTTGCTGTTTTACACCAGATATTTTAAGCGATCAGTCACATCTTGTAATGGTTAATAGCTTCAAACTCTCTGACATCAATTTGAAGATATTGTGAGATAAAAGTTAAGGAAGATAAAGTGCATGGTTTTCGATTTGCATGGAAGAGATTATCAAAGTGGAAGTAAGTAATAAGCAAAAGGTGAATATATACTTAAGAAAAGCAGCGTTTTACTTACTTAAATACTTGCCAAAAAGTGACGAAATACTGATAAAAATGTATAAAATAATTAACAATACTTTATTATTTTTGTTAAGTATTTACAATTTTTTAAATTAATTCACTTAATCGAAGCATGCAAAACCCGATTGTGTGTTAATTAGAAGCTTGGAAATCGAATGGTTTGATTTATTAGTTAAAGATTGATTAGTTGGAACACTGGAATTTTTGGAGAAACTTTGTTTTACGAAATTCATTGAAATATTTTTTGAGATACGTGTTCAAACGTTCAAATGGAACAGAGTATAGCAAAGATATATCTTTAGTTGTTTTTATCTTCACAAGAATCAACCGTTATGTATTATTACATTATACAACCTCATATATTTTATATTAAAGGCGGCGGAAAGTGAAGAGACATTGAAATACAACTAATTTGAAGCTGAATCTGAATTGTATATAAGTTTAAGACAATCAAATTATTCCCTGATGTTTGACCTGTTCATGCCTAACCCGAACCTCGTCTACCACGAACAATTTGAGTAAATCTCGGATAAGCCGAAAGCCAATGGACCGAAATATTNATTTTTTGAGATACGTGTTCAAACGTTCAAATGGAACAGAGTATAGCAAAGATATATCTTTAGTTGTTTTTATCTTCACAAGAATCAACCGTTATGAATTATTACATTATACAACCTCATATATTTTATATTAAAGGCGGCGGAAAGTGAAGAGACATTGAAATACAACTAATTTGAAGCTGAATCTGAATTGTATATAAGTTTAAGACAATCAAATTATTCCCTGATGTTTGACCTGTTCATGCCTAAGCCGAACCTCGTCTACCACGAACAATTTGAGTAAATCTCGGATAAGCCGAAAGCCAATGGACCGAAATATTTGGTTACAAAAAATATTACGAGTAATTGATTCATCATAGCCGAAGTATTAGAATAATTCATACTGTTAAATCTTTAAGACAAACATATAACTAAAAAAAATACATTTTAAAAGATATTTCCATTAAGTTTCTCCTGAAAAAAATTTTGTTTTTCCAGAAAGTATACAATTATTTAGCGCTCGTGTTAACCAAACGCATCTGTTTTTTTGTAACTGGGACCGCGAAAAAGCGTTTGTTGCAACTGAAGGTTCGGCTTAATTCTTCGGGGCCTGCCTAGACAGTTTGGTCCGATTGTATTTCGGTTTTTCGGAATTCGTACCGAAAATTTAATGGACACATAATTTAATTTTCAATATACTTCTTTGAACAAAACTGTGAAGTTTTACGCTCTGCAGGTTATTATTTTGACTCATCGGCTAATTCAGAGCGAATGTGGGGGAAATTGTTCCCGAAAAACGATTAATACATCAAATTACTTGACAAAGTACGTTTTAATTACTTAATATGTGAAAGTCTTTTCGAAAGTACTTTCCAATGCCTAAAAACTAAAAATGCTTAAAATACTTTTTTATAAGGGCATTCCATTAATCCTCAAATTACATGAATCGGAGAGATACATACTTACAGAGGTGTATATGCAATTTCCAAAAAAGAAGTAGATACGTAAGTATTCGCCCTCTGGCAATAAGTAACTACTTTACATATATCAAGGGATACCTTAAACTCCACCAAAATAATGCTTATACACTTACAGATCGGTTGCGCCAACAACAAATAGTATAAATGCAGCAGTCACGCCAGAATTACACCAAACTCTATGAACACTCCAACACTTTTGTGTGTGTGGACTTTGGTTAGTATATCACATACGCTATGCTGAGTGCTTGGCGTTAGATGTTCATGTTTTGCAACTTAATTTTTAGATTTCCAATGTTTGTAGGTTAAATAGTAAATGGTTTGATGACGAACTTGAATAAGAGCTTATGAGACTTAATTGAGTACAATATTGATAAATTCTAATTTTTCTGGGATTTATTTGAAATGATGAAATCAAGTTAAACGACTTAGTAGAATGAGAGTCAATTTAAGAATAAGTAGAAGTTAAGAAAGGAGGGAAGTTAATGAATAGAGAAAAACACTAATTGAAGGTGAGTTGGAGTCTAGGCAAACTGATGTCTAAAAATTAAAGTTTCACTTTGATTTTAGATTAGGTTTTACACTTGAAAAAAATTTTTAGTCTAATATTTTTACAATCATCCAATGTTCTGCAACAGTTAATTAATTGTACTGATGCAATCAATCAAATTTTTGTTTAAAACGCATTTAATCCACACTAATTTTGAGGATGTTTAATTTAATTATTTGATATCGCTAAAATTCTAAAAAGTGAACATTTTAATAGAGATGGAATTATGGCTAGCCATGTAACAAATACGTTTATCGATCGTAGTCAAAGGAGTCACATTGAATTTTGTGAAATTCATTTGAAAACTCAAGATTACGTACGTTGTGATAAAATTTCAGCAGTTCAACAGTCAAAGAATAAATGAAATAAAAATTTGACTTGAATTTGCTGTTCGGCTCGGTTAGCTTTCACAGTTAGCCAAATTTGTTTCACTTTTCGCCAAACTTGGTTCAGTTTTCACCAAATTCGTTTCAGCTTTCACCAAACTCCTGCCAGTTTTTGCCGAACTCGTTTCAGATTTTATCAAACTCGGTTCAGGTTTCACCAAAGTCACAACAATCACGAAACTCCATATTACGGATTTGAGAAATAAGCATATTTTCAGCAACAATTTCGTTTTTTGCAATATTTTTCATTGTGTTAAATTTTTCCATAATTGAAGTGATGGTTTGTACTCGCGCAATGGGAAATTGAATTCCAATTGGCTCCAGGTTATATCGCTGCTTAATTGATTCCTGAGATCCGTTCCAATGTTAATTTGTAAGCTCGTGCCTGAAAAGGTTGCTTCATTTTAAACCCAGAACATCACTATTTCTGCAATTCTACCTTTTTGTCACCACTTTTTTCAAAAAATTTTACTTGAAAAACTGTAAAATCGTATGACCATGTAAATTTTTTACTTTATTTGGCTTGACTGGTGCTTTAACATGCAATCGGGACCAGAACGGCTGAATTAAACCCGGCCAGTTTATAAATTGCCAAATTAGGTCCATAAGCATATCACTAGTCAGGGCCATAACATCAGACCCGGTCTGGGTGCAATCCTACTCGTCTACCTTTTCGTCCCACCAGTTTGTTATGTTACCAAATGTATGTTAGGACTAGGTTTTACTTTGTTAATGTTATAGGACAGCAGCTAACCACCTAGTCGTACACAAAACTCGTCCATTCCTTCCACCCACGTACCTTTTGTCCACATCTCTCCCGCCGATATCCATTATGCTCTCGTCACTACTCCCCACTTGCCTTCCTCCCTCGTTCCTTCTGCCCACATTCCTCCCGCCTATATCCATTACGCCCACGTCCCTTCTCACCACATCCCTCTCGCCCATGTTTCTTTTGTGCACATCCCTCCCGCTTATATCCATAACGCTCACGTCACTTCTCGCCACATCACTCCCGTCCAACTTCCCTTCTGCCCACATTCTTTCCGCCTATACCCATTACGCCCACCTCCCTTCTCCCCACATTTCTTTCACCCACGTCCCTTCTGCCCACAACCCTCCCATCTTTATCCATTACGCCTACATCATTTTCAAATCACGCTTACTGAAAATAAGGTAACCGGCGTCAATCAGCGGTTAAAATCACCACTCACGTGGGTGTGACATAAAAGCACCCTGGCAGGAATGGGTATAGGACAAATTGTGCAGTGATAGTCGTGATAATAGAATAAAGCGCGCAAGGTGAACTATTTCAGTAATACTGTTGAGATTATGATCCAATCCTTTTTCTCATTTGCAATTTCAAAAAAAAATAAGTTGTGGAATAAAATACTAAAGAGCATCTAATGACTGGAGCTGACACCTGAGCTGAGCCAATCTGAGTTTTCCGACAGCTGAACGTAGCCGAGCTTGGCTGAGAACTGCGAATTGAACTGAGACCCGAGCTGAGCCTAACAAACTTAAAATACGTAGTTTGTTAAGTTGATAAGCAACAACCTTTGGGCATTGCCTCAGACAAGGATTAAACGAACAAGCTTGATCCAATGGAAAATTTTATTTATTGTTAACTAAATTGTCCTTGTAGCAAATGACTGTGTTGAAATTTTTTGTTTAAATTTTCAAATGATTTTAATTTCTAATTCGTTTAGGTTGTAAACAAGCGAGGAATGTTGAAGAGAGGTATCTGCATCCACTATTACGGCAGAAAAAGAGCAAGGATATTTTTGCGGACATTAACTTTAATTCTCAGAACCATGTGGACAGATTAGCCAAAACGTCTTCAATAAAATCTACCGCTATCTGCTATTACGATCCACTTTCCACCAACACTCCAATAAGTTCTCCCGGTGTCGCATCACAGAAACCGTTCTTATATTAATGGCACCATGGATTTAGAAAAAGAAAAAACCAGAATATGGGTTGCCATTAAATGAAGCCGTCATGAATATTTTGCCCATATTTAATAATTTAATTGTAATTTTATAGCACGATGTTCAATATAGTGCAGGAAGACAAGAGGGAAACCTTCTAAAAGAAGACAAACAAAATGAAGATAATTTGGAAAATGAAAATTTATTTGAAAACAAATAAAACCGAGGTGTAATAATGATGAAAGCTGAAACATGAGACGTGTTGTCTTGGTGTCTGCCTGAACTCTTTCACTTTTCCTTATGTAAAAGGCGCACAAACGGATTTATTCCTCATTAATAATACTCAAATGAAAACTCAAGTGATAACTGAAAGCGTTATTGACCTCAGTATTTGTCAAAATGCAAATTCAGATTCGCTACAGACTAATTTATCTACACCACATAGATTCGAGCTATCAATACTCATAATTTCACTACAGTAGACCCTCTCTTAATGCACATGGATCCCTCCACCCGACTTGAGCTTTTGCCGTGCAGTTTTACCCTTAACCGCCAAGATATTGGAGGGAAAACTTTTCCCTCACGTTTTAAAACTTGTGAAAAAGTTGATTAAAATAAATCGTACGTCTTCGTGATACTTTACGGTATCACAAAACATAAGGGATACGGATACTATCATTGGGCCATAAGTGCATTAAGAGAGGGTCTACTGTATACGGAAATTGGTTTAATGCATTGCCTTAGTAACATGATCAATTTGGTGTAGAAATAAATACTAGGATTTGTGGAATTCCAATCGGCCGTGTGAAACTTTTTCCTAATACTTCTTGGAAGACTTTTTATAATTCAACTCCTTTAAGTATGCAATTTGGTTCCTTACAAGATCATCTTACTATCAGTTCCAACCAACCTATCATTATTCCTCAATTTGGCAATTGTACTAACTCATGAGTCATTCCTTCCTTCTTTTAGATGATTCGCACAGAGAATGTTTTCCTCTTTATCACCTCTTTAATCCTTATCGATTTTTATTTGAGCATCTATCTCCGCCTCTGTTATCCTGTTTTTAGAAATTCAGGACTTCGACGCCTGCGGATGTTATGTTTGGACGATGCGTTTAGAATTAGATCCACAGGATGTTGCTCCTGACACCGAATATGTTAACGTCTCAAGCCCTCAATGTGACCTGAGATGCTCACAAAGGCTGCCCACCGAAAATGGACGGAACCTGTTTGGATACTGCAAAGTTTTCGTCAATTATGACGAAATATGACCCGTCTACTTATTATCCCGCATACGAATTCTATCTAGTTAACCAACATTGATCGAAACCAGCTTTACCAGAATATCCTCTTACACGATTAATCTTACATTTTTATGATCCATTACAAATATTCTCCTACCCAACCTACTTATCCACTAATCCGCAAGAAGTTCATGTGTGCGGTACCACCAATGATAAAGATGGATAAATTTATATTTTGTTTTCCCTTAACAATTGAACAGTTACCAATTTTTTTTTTCGATATGTGACGGTTTATCTTAAACCATATAATATACAGGGACAGGCAATAACAACTGACAACTGACACTCCTACTCCTATCCTAAACCATAAATGGGCAAAGAATATTCCACTTGTTAGATAATTTAATATCAATTAACATTTCATGTTGATTGATTTTTAGTGTAAAAAAGGGTGTGTGAATAACTTAAGCTAATTAATGGTTGGCGGAAGGGTGATGAGTGTGACATCGGAATAATCTGTGTTGTAAAAGATAATAATTATCTTTTATCCAATTATTGAATTAAAACTATTCGCAGTATTAACAATTTGGTGTTTCGTTTTTCTGTACATTCGTCCATTGTTAATGCGTCATGCGAATACCACCAAACATGTGACTCATTGTAATCAAGTACCACTACCGACATCCGGACGACTCCCGCGCACTACGCAAATCTGACTAGAAACCTTTTGGATTCAATTTGGGCAAACAAGTGGATCGGAAAGCAAGAGACTGCGGAGTGGTCAGTTCGATCCCCGGACTTAAATCCACTCGATTACTTTTTTAGGGGTGTATGAAGTCGACAATTTTTAATCCTCCTCGCGCAATTAATATTCTTCAACTGAAGGATCGGATTCAGAACTTTGTTGATACTTTAAATAACAATCCGCAGATGCTACAGAACGTTAGAAGGTTATTTTATGACCGCCTTGGCCATTTCATTGAAAGGGGTAGTGGTCATTTCAAGCATATGATAAACTAATTTAGTGTACAGACCTATCTTTAAAATTAACTTTAAATTCCAAAGGAAATTAATAAATTGTTTGCCCATTTGTGTAAGTTTGAGAGGGTGCTTGGTTGGAGTGGGGGTATCCCCTGTCAGTTGTTATTGCCTGTCCCTGTATATACTGTAGATTTCGACTTAGCACCCCTATAATTTTGTAATACAATATTGCTCGCTTATGGTCGAATCGCGGAAATAATTTTGTTCAACATTCTGAATAATTCGCCCTCCACCAATAAATGTGAACTCTGCCATCGCAAAACCTCTAATTGTTATTTGACCTCTAAGTATCTTTACTGCCACACTTTATGTTTCACTTTATTGACGTATGACAAGTATCAGCATATTGGTTTCGGTCTCATATCGGCGTTGGTCCTATACAAAGTTAATATATCGACCGTGTCAATGCCATCCACTTTAATCATCCTGGCCGTCGCATAAGTGAACATATGTTATTATGAACATTTGCACTCTTATTACCAATACCACTATGAGCAGACTACTCTCGTTCATTCAAGTTCGTCATTCTATTGCAGCTTACTTTCGTTTGGATAATCAGGTTACTCGAACTTCTTGGGTAGTTGGTGCACTTGAAACTGCCATTCATTCATGAGTCGTGCAATTTCCGAACATCATACTCAGGTAAAGTGTCCCCTAATTTGTGTGCTAAATAACACATTGACACAAAAATTCATGCTTATGAGTGTTTGCCCAAGCAGACCCAAAGCATTAGACAAGAATTCTTTTGGTGTCAGCTTACCCAGAAATATGTTCATACTAAACAATATATAACTCATGCTGCCTGTGACCTTATGTATCTTACCAATACTACCCTTGACGAAGAGGTTTTAACCAAATTGACTACGAATAACATCTGTACATACTATTGGCCAGCCACTGAATACCATTGGTTAGTTGTCAAAACTCATACGGTATACAATTATTGTATACGATTGGCTATTGATGTTAATCAATCTTCAGTTGTTATTGCCGATCCTAGCACAGAATTCCTTGAACATTGTCGTCTGTCTACCCAACTTTATCTAACTGAATTGGGTTTTGTTTATTGGATAACTGCTCGTGTTAAACTCGCTTATCAGTGACGTCTCACTTTCTTTCAATCTGATTTCGCTATGCTGACTAATCTTTTTCTCTATGATACTAACTATCACTATGTAGTTAGATCTAATCAACATCCCTCCAATTGTGGCACTAAGATTCGTTGTTATGATTCGTTTGACAATCAATTCTGCCGAATTTTCACATCGCGGCAAAGCAGTTAGTTTTACCGCCCACCTGAAGTTTAGCACTCCTCTCAGTGCACGTGCAGAATTACATCGTCTATACTATATTGTCACCAAACAACTTGATATGTGTTCCTTCTTTGTGTATATGGCTCAGAATGATGATTACAAACATTATTTGGTTGACATTACATTACATTTCCTTCTTCTTCCACATACTCTCGTTTTACCATCTCCACATCCCCGGACTCCAGCAACGACACATAACCTTCTGCTGTTCCCATCATTGTTGCTTAATTAATTTCGTGGAAAAATGTTTTTGTCGTGGTTTAGGGCATATATCTTAATATCGTGACCACCTAGAAAGCTGGGACCTAGCACATTCGATTCAGCATCAAATTTCCAATAGGAATTACTTATGATTTACCAACTTAAGTGACTCTCTATCAACTTATATCGAGATGAGTCTGAAACTTGTTAAATAATTTCAAGAAAAAATATCTTTGTCGTGGTTTTTGACATATATCTTTATATGGTGACCAACAAGAGAGCTGGGACCTAGCGCATTCGATTTAGCATCAAATTTCAAATAAGAATCACTTATGATTTACCAATTAAAGTGACTCTCTATCAACTTATATTGAGATGAGTATGGAACTTGTTAATTAATTTCTTGGAAAAATGTCTTTGTCGCGGTTTTGGGCATATATCTTTATATCGTGACCACCTAGAGAGCTGGGACATAACGTATTTGATTCAGCATCAAATTTCCAATAGGATCACTTATCAATTCCCAATTTAAGTAACTCTCTATCAAGTTATAGGGAAATGAGTTGGGAACTTGTTAAAAAATTTTGTGGAAGTATGTTTTGTCGTGGTATTGGGCATATATCTTTATATGGTAACCACCTAGAGAGTTGGGACCTAGCGCATTCGATTCAGCATCAAATTTCCAATAAGAATCACTTATCATTTACCAATTTAAGTGACTCTATATCAACTTATATCGAGATGAGTCTGGAACTTGTTAAGTGCTTAAATTCGACTGATCAAGAAACCTTTTGTTCTGTTTTCCAGTAATGGTAATTCGCCACATTTGAACTCTTATATCTATGACGTTATCGAATCTTCCAAACGACCTGTGAAAATTCCAAAATCTGCTTAATTTACTCAATTAGTATTTGTTATTCCTATTTGTATACAGTGTGTATTAGTAACGAATGAACGGGGATACCCACTCTAACCAACCCGCACCGAATCCCACCATTTGTTATTCCTATTTGTATATATTATCTAAGCCATTTCCCGCTTTCACAATCATTTTCACCATTCAAACCTGAAATGATTTCATCTTTTTAACATAGGTGTTAACATAACAGACACTTTGAATTTAGTTGTGTTATCTTATCCATATCGAAGATACGATGTTACCAGACAGTTCTAAGAGTAGTCGTATATTTTCACACTTGGCCAAAACTGTAAAATAACCTCTAACGTACCAGTAGACTACAGGAACTTTGGAATCATAATTGATAACCATAGCTGGTAAATTATTATTGGAAGTAACGTGAAAATTAACAAGGTTCAAAATAAAGAAAATAGAAACAATATTCTAGATTTTGTTTGGATGTGTTTAAATCAGAAAAGGGCGCCTTTAAAACCACACCCATTTCGAATTCATGGCACGAAATAATGTTTGCCATTTCACTATGGTTCAAAGATAAAGTTAAAATTGCAGCGTGCCCAAACATGCGTGAATGTTTGTTTGCTTTTCTGCCTCGCTGGAAATCTTAATGGTCTGCATGTATGACTTATTTGCCCACTCTAAAATGGCACAGCCGAATGTGATAAATAAACTTCCGATTTTTTATTAAAAATTAAACCTGGACATCACTGAGGCTTTAAAGTGCTAAAGTTTTACCGCTGCTAATTCGATATTGATTTAACAGTAGTAAATGTTACCAAGAACGTCGTATGTAGTAGTATCTGTAGGTGAATGTTTATGCCATATTAAATTTATAATTTTTGAAATTTCGTTTTTGGTATTCTGATATCGTTGCAGCAGAGTTTGATGCTCGTCATCACCAATGTTCTTACGTTGACTAGGCTTAATTTAATTAATTCAAAATTTACTAAAATATTTTAACACAAAAATGCTGTTTTCTTGAATTAAATTCACTTGACACAGGTGTAGCAGATTTGAAAAACTTATCAAATTTATATCAAAAATTTCCTACGTTAAGAAATCATGAAATTAATATAGTCTATTTGAATTGCTACACTCCAGAGGTTTTCATCCTTGGTTACAATGCGACTATACATTTCAAACTATATAGTAACACAAATTTATCATCTTTGCTAGTTTTCAATTATGCGTAATATTTGCGTGAATAGAATGAGTTTTTTATAACATTGTTCCACTGAACTTGACAAAGATCTTTGGTTTTTCAAATACTTATAATTGGTTTATTAGAAAGATATCTTGTATGTCAATTATTTATACCACAATATCAAGTGTAATTAAGCAGTTCACGTTGCACCTAATTATTCATTTACTTTTTCTAAGGCATTACATACGTTTTCACTACTTAGATGCCAATAACTTGTGGTTTTGAAATTCTAAATTGAAAATTTGAAATGAAAGTCACGATTATTATATACACACAGATTTCACATTGGACAAAAAATTGTTTAAATTTGGGGAGGGATATTTAACGGACTAGGAGTTTATCTAAATTGTGTGGAAACATTGGGCCAGAGTGAATCTATGTATAGCATGATGGCATACATTATCAAAAATCAGATAAAGAATTTGCTTTACATCACATTCTAAATAAATGTAAATTGAATTGTCTTCAACATGCTGTCAATTTCAATATTTATTTAACACTTTCCAATACTTGTGCTTTATCACTTAATTTATTTTCTAAGCCGAGTAGTGATAGTTTAGATTTCTTACAATTTTCTTCACTAATATGGCTGGAGAATTTAGTTGGTTTGACTACACGGTAGTTGGTGGAACACTACTTTTTTCTATTCTAATTGGCGCATATTATGCAATTTTTGCGAAACAAAAAACAGAAGATCTTTTGGTCGGCGGTCGGAACATGGGAGCCGGTCCGATAGCTGCATCAATGCTTGTGACATACCTATCAGCTATAACAGTGCTTGGTCAGTATCGAATTATTTCTAAAATTTATATTATTATTTATAAGGATGTNTACCTATCAGCTATAACAGTGCTTGGTCAGTATCGAATTATTTCTAAAATTTATATTATTATTTATAAGGATGTATTCTCCTACTCCAGGCTATCCAGCAGAAGTGTATGCATATGGCAGTCAAATTTTTATGAACAGTATTGTTTTTGTGATATTTGTTCCGTTCAGTTGTTATTTCTTCATGACTGTATTTTACAAGATGCAACTAACAAGCGTGTATGAGGTATTTGGTAACAACTTTATCCTGCCGTGGTCTGAATAATTGGCAAGCAAAAAAGTTTGTTTGTTCGTTTTGGTTTTACAGTATCTAGAATACCGATTCGATTCACGATGGGTCCGATGGCTCGCTTCATCAATTTTTATTATCCAAATGTCTTTCTTCATGGGAGTTTGCCTCTATGCACCGTCCATAGCCCTTGAATCCTTCATAGGACTCAAAATGTGGCATTCTGTTGTAGGGCTTGGAGTTTGTGCCACTGTGTACACTTCAATTGTAAATGAAATTATGAAGAGCTTACACTNTTCTGTTGTAGGGCTTGGAGTTTGTGCCACTGTGTACACTTCAATTGTAAATGAAATTATGAAGAGCTTACACCTTATAAAGTTGATTACACCTGTGCATGTTTTATAGGGTGGACTTAAAGCTGTTGTTTGGGAATGAAACGTTACAAAAAAAACTTGGACTGGCTAGTTTGTTTGGCAATAGCTGAACCGGTTTACTTGTTATTAGGGTGTCTATTGCGGATTCCAGTTGTAGTAAGATGGGTTGTAACAGATCTCCGCATATAATGAACTATACCCCTCGGTCCTGGGTGAGATGATGCAGAGTTTACATATTAACTTTTCCGGCTGTATTGAACCAGGTTATATTAAACTTACGACTAAAGGGTGCAGCGGAAAAAAAGGGACTGATGTAAATTTCATATTTTGATCAAGTCCCTGCAAATATAAAATTCCGAATGTGATTCCATTCGATAAAGCATAATATTTGCCTTACGGTTCCACTAATGGTTGATAGAGTATGGTCCATTTTTGGCACAGGCGCGCAATAGTTTGCGAACTTTCTCAATACTTCTTCTGTCCACTTATTTCAAGCAATTACTTCACTCTTTTCATTAAAGCAGTAGTGTCAGTGGCTTTCCAACCACCTCTNTTCTGTTGTAGGGCTTGGAGTTTGTGCCACTGTGTACACTTCAATTGTAAATGAAATTATGAAGAGCTTACACTTTATAAAAATAATTACAACTGTGCATGTTTTATAGGGTGGACTTAAAGCTGTTGTTTGGGAATGAAACGTTACAAAAAAAAANATAATTACAACTGTGCATGTTTTATAGGGTGGACTTAAAGCTGTTGTTTGGGAATGAAACGTTACAAAAAAAAACTTGGACTGGCTAGTTTGTTTGGCAATAGCTGAACCGGTTTACTTGTTATTAGGGTGTTTATTGTGGATTCCAGTTGTAGTAAGCTCGGTTGTGACAGATCTCCGCATATAATGAACTATACTCCTCGGTCATGGGTGGGATGATGGAGATTTATGTTGGAAGGAAAGTGACCTTTCTCCACTTTCCCTCGCGTCCCTCTGTTTAACTGTCCAGACGACAGACGCCCTCTCGAGGCGCCTGAAGTCTGGTTCCCATGCCTTACAAAATCTAGTTTCTTCATCCTGGAAATCACAGATTTCCAGGAAGGTAGAGAACTGTCTCCCTAGCCCTCGTCCCGTCAACATCTCTCCCAAGACAGTCAATTAGGAATCCCTTTTTCCCAATTTACGTCCCGTGATAGTTTGACCTCTGACCTAACCCTGCCCTTTGATAATTCCCCGAACCCTATCCTAAACCCAATCCCCACCATACTCATATCCGTCTAACATTTTACATATTAACTTGTCCGGCAGTATTGAACTTCCGCTTACGGCTATCTTAACCCTATGTACTGGGTTCCCTAAGACAAAACTTAGATGTGTATTAAACAAACACAGAGTTCACTAAAGCAGGTGATTTATATACCCACTGCATCATTTAATAAGATGGTGACTACAACCTAGGCAAACACGTCTAACCCCAATGGGAATTAGGATTCTCTAGTTTCGCTTCCGCATTTCACATACATTGACTCATGATGTAAGCTTCACAAAACTATTTATTTTGAGATGAGTTTTTAGCGGTTTTGCTTAAAATTTAATGTCATGAGAAATAAAACTAATACTGGACCTTAAAAATCGGAACTCCAATTTTTTCACAGAGTTATTACAAAACTCGATATTAACTTTTACTCCTAATAATTTATGAAATAGCAACAAGACAGAAATTTAGCTGGATGTGAGCTTGGGACATTACAAACCGTTTTTTTGGTGTTTTTAAAAAACAAGTAACCGCTAGAGTTGTAGAGGGAGCAATTTCAATTGTGCAAACATGCGTCTACGATAACGTACTAGATGGCACCATTAGCTAATCCACACACTTTAGCGTCTTTGATATCCAAATACGATTTTTTTAATAGTGCTCTGTGTGGCTACAACCATACTAGCTGAACTAACTTGGACTAGTTTAGATATGTCTATACTAGTATCATCTTAATGTTTTACCTCCTTTCTGAAGAAAATATCTCATCATTTTGCTAAGCACTCATACTGAAGTACATATAAGCTGTGATACAGGTCTTTTTTACCAAGATGGTATGAAACATGAACATTTACGGCTTTGCAACGTATTCAAAGGATGACAGTGGGAAGTACAGCATTGTTTGAATAAGAAGTCTTTTTCATGTTTTAACAATTTGCCATAGACAGGTTTGAATATTAGGATAATTATTGAAAGAAAGATATTTACCATTGCTTTCAGTGAGGTTATGTTACGAAAGTAATAATATCATAATTTCTACAATATGCCATATAACTTTTCAGTCCAAGTATAAAATCGTCTCAATATATAAATTTTGATTTTGGACGGATGTATTTCAATTGCTCATGTTAATGGCCGGATTGTTTGCCATCATCATCGAGGGATTCATGAAATCAGGGGGATTGCTTGAAGCATTTGAAAAGGCAGGACAT
The DNA here is from genome assembly GCA_002738285.1 of Holacanthella duospinosa. NCBI lineage: Eukaryota > Metazoa > Arthropoda > Collembola > Poduromorpha > Neanuridae > Holacanthella > Holacanthella duospinosa. The sequence goes on from NIPM01000033.1 coordinate 665,867, forward strand.
CATGGACGCTTAGAACTGTTTAAGTATGCCAAATTTTTATTCAACTTTTTCAGTGTTCTACGTATACGAATACTTCCAAATGTGTGTTTTTAGTTTCAAGATTGACCCGTTTATGCGGCATAACACGCTGAACTTTATACTGGGTCGTGGATTCACAATTTTCTGTATCTATGGGACACATCAGCCACAAGTCCAGAGATACTGTAGTCTACCATCACTTAAACATGCAATAAAGTAAAGTACTTTTCCCTTATAACTATTTACGCTACCATTAATACTCACAACTTCACTATTGACTGCTTTATTTTCCAGGGCCGTCATTTTTGCCATGCCGTTGAACATGTTCACTGTTGCTCTGTGTTTATTATGTGGAATTGTAATTTTTGCAACTTATGCTGACTGTGACCCAATTACACTAGGGCATATTAGAGTAGCAGATCAAATTGTACCTCATTTTGTGAAAGATCAACTGGGATTTATTCCTGGGATGATGGGACTATTCACCGCTTGCGTCTTCTCTGCTGCCCTAAGGTAGTTCTTTATAAATACAGCAAATATAGGATGTAAGCCTATAATATGAGTTTCAATATTTTCCTATTTTTTTGTTATTAATTATTAGCACATTGTCATCTGGATTAAATTCAATTGCCGCTGTGATTTGGGAAGACTTCTTTGTAAAGATACCAGTCATGAAGTCAATGACGCAAAACGGTCAAGCGAATTCAGTTCGTGCACTTGGTAAACCTCGGTTATAGCTGAGGTTTAGTTACTATAATTAACTGTTTTTTCTAATTAACTGTAGCTGCTGTCTTTGGCTTCGTAGCTATTGGTTTAGCATTTCTTGGTCCTCATATGGGACATATTTTGGCAGCTACAATTACAGCAATGGGTGCTTTCAATGGTCCACTTGGTGCCGTATTCTTTATGGGACTTTTGATGCCGTTTGTGAACAAAACTGTGAGATAATATATCTTTTCAGTATTTTTTGGTGTTTAGTTACTGTAATTAAGTTTTTTAGGGTGCGTTATGTGGAATGATAACTGGTTTTATTTCAATGTCATTGATAACCGCTGGTTCATTTATACTTAAAAAATCCCATATTCCGCTTCCATACAGCGTAGACGCATGCCTTGATGCCTTACCTGGTAGTAACAACCTAACACTCCCAATGAATATTCAAAATATAGGGTCCACAGAAATGTAAGTTAATACAAAATATTAAAATTTTATAAAGTCAAATTATGATGTGGATATTTGTTATTTAGAGAATGGCCAGAGAAAATCTTTACATTGTCATACGTTATGTACCCGTTTGTTGGTGGAATGATTACTTTTTCTGTAGGAATTGTTGCCAGCATATTGTCCGGAGGTAAATCAAACTCCTTTTATATTACGTTGATAATCAAAAATTTTGAAATTTGAATCAAATGTTCAACATAGTGTGAGACAGAAAAGTAGAGTAGCCGGTGTATTTCTACACTGGACCATGGGTCTCCTTATCTCACAGGAGGGTTTTTACTCATACTTGTCATTGTCTCTGGGGATTAAAGCCTCGCTTGGCTACTGTTAGAGTACGAGTCTCCTCACATCTAACCACCGAGCGATACAGAATCCTTTCCACAATAGCTAGCCATTTGTATAAGTCTAGACTTATATGCAACTACTAAAATTTGAGGTTTACATGTGATTTCACCCATTGGAATATTTCTGTTGGCCCACCGAACATTACCTTGTCTAAAAAGTTTTTTTGTCAGACCTGTTTGAGCACGATAATAGTTTTGGGTTAAATTAAACTTACATTAACGGAATTGAGACGTACGAATCAAATCCTACATTGAGTTGAAATATCCTAATTCACCACACGATATAGTTGCAAAAAAGTTACTCATCGAGCATGGCTAACGCCTTCAACTGAGATAAAATCATGATAAGGATTTTGGAAAAATAAAAGATATGTAACATTTTTGAATGTTTTTCTGAAGTATCTCTTAACATATCGTCTTACGTAACATGCATAAATTTCAATTGTCAAATAGTCGTAACTTTTTTGTTGGTGACAATAGAGACTTGAAATTTTCGGCTTCAAACTATACTTTTGAATGCTTTGTGAAACTGTAAACACTTTCAAAGAAAAGACTTTTCACAATGGTGATTCTGCACAAATTAGTAGGGCACTTACTTTTTCAAGCAAATTGTGTGCATGCCAAAAGTAGTTCCCTTTTGCGTTAAAAATAATCTCTGCATATATCTTGCTGTTTTGCACCAGATATTTTAAGCAATCAATCGCAGCTTGTAAAGGTTAATATCTTCAAACTCTCTGACATCAAATTTAAGATATTGTGAGATAAAAGTTAAGGAAGATGAAGTACATGGTTTTCGATTTGCATGGAAGAGATTATCAAAGTATAAGAGAGTAATAAGCAGAGGGTGAATATATACTTAAAAAATAGCGTTTTACTTACTTAAATACTTGCAAAAAAGCGACTGATAAAAGGTATAAAATAATTAACAATACTTTATTATTTTTGTTAAGTATTTACAATGTTTTAAATTAATTCAATTAATCGAAGCCTAAAAACCCTGTTATGTGTTAATTTGGAGCTTGGAAATCGAATGGTTTGACTTATTGGTTAATAATGTTATAACTATTCTACCGTCTTGAAGTCAAAACAATTCTTTTCTTCCTGTTTCTTGTGAAATTCAAAATATTCTTTTTCGATTACAAAATTCGAAGAAATATCCTCTTCTTGCTTACTGTTAGGCTATTCCAAAATGAGCTTAAAGTACTTTTCCATTCATTAGCCATTTTCAACAATTACTCCAACCATTGCTCGTTGGAAAAGAAGGAGTATAAGTGAGAAAGGTGGAAGAATTTTGAATAGGGTGAGGTCTATATTGCCTTTAGACAAAAGTATTATCATATCATATCTCTTATACTACTTTTGACAATTTTCCCCTGTTTTTCCATCCTTACCTCTTCCTTGTTTTTAATTTATTGACATCATTAGAGGTTGCTACAAGCTTAAATTACTTAACCACAAAGTTGGCTCAAGGAAATATCTTTACTTAACATTTTTGTATGATCAGTGTATAAACATTGCTAAATTCCAAAATTGCTATAAACAGATTTGAGAAATAAGCAAATTTTCAGCAACAATTTCGTATTTTGCTGTTAATTTTTTGTAATATTGTTCATTATGTTAAATTTTTCCATAATTGAAGCAATGGTTCGTATTCGCGCAATGGTAAATTAAATTCCAATTGGCTCCTCGTCATATCGCTGCTTAATTGATTCCTGAGACTCGTTCCAATATTTATTTGTAAGTTCAACGATGTTAGCTCGTGCGTGAAGAGGTAGCCTCATTTTCCTCCTGCAGGAACACTGTTACTGCATGTATACCTTTTTCAAAAATTTTACTTGAAAAACTGTAAAATCGTACGGCCATGTAAATTTTTTACTTTGTTAAGCTTGTCTGGTGCTTTAACATGCAGTCGGGACCAGGCCGGCTGAATTATACCCGGCCCGTATATATATTGTCAAAATTAGGTCCATAAGGATAGCACTACTTAGGGTCATAACATCAGACTCGGCCAGTATGCTTTTTTAGTCACCCGAATTCTACTCGTCTACCTTTCGTCACACCAGTTTGTTATGCTGCCAAATGTATGTTAGGACTAGGTTTTACTTCGCTAATGTTATAGAAAAGCAGCTAACCACCTAGTCGTATGCAAAACTCGTCCCTTCCGCCCACATCCCTCCCACCAATGTCCCTTATGTCCACATCCCTTTCGCCTATATCCATTATGCGAACGTCACTTCTCCCCACATCCCTCCCACCCTCGTTCCTACTGCCCACATCCCTCCCACCTACATCCATTACGCCCACATCATTTTCAAATCACGCTTACTGAAAATAAGGTAACCGGCGTCAATCAGCGGTTTTAATCACCAGCATGTGGATGTGAGATAAAGGAACCCTGGAATAAATGATGGAAGGAAACGCACAAGGTGAACTATCTCAGTAGTACTGTTGAGATTGTGATCCCAATCTTTTCTTCACTTGCAATTTCAGAAAAAATAAGTTGTGGAATAAAATATTAAAGAGCATCTAATAACTGGAGCTTAGACCTGTGCTAAGCCAATCTGATTTTTTCCGACAACTGAACTGAGCCGAGTTTGGCTAAAAACTGCGAATTGAACCGAGACCCGAGCTGAGCCTAACAGACTTAAAACACGTAAAGTTTGTTACGTTGATAAGCAACAACTTTTTGGGCATTGCCTCAGAAAAGGGTTAAATTAACAAGCTTGATCCAATGGAGAATTTTATTTATTGTTTAATTTATTTAAATAGTCCTTGTAGCAAATGACTGCCTGTTGATATTTTTTGTTTAAATTTTCAAATGATGATTTTAATTTCCAATTCATTCAGGTTGTAAACAAGCGAGGAATGTTGAAGATAGGTATCTGCATCCACTACTACGGCAGAAAAAGAGCAATGATATTTTTGCGGACATTAACTTTAATTCTCAGAACCATGTGGACAGATTAGCCAAAACGTCCTCAATAAAATCTACCGCCATCTGCTATTACGATCCACTTTCCACCAACACTCCAATAAATTCTGCCGGTGTCGCATCACAGAAACCGTTCTTATATTAATGGCACCATGGATTTAGGAAAAGAAAAGAACCAGAATGCGTTGCTATTAAATGAAACCGTCACGAATATTCTGCCCATATTTAATAATGTAATTGTAATTCTATAGCACGATATTCAATATAGTACAGGAAGACAAAAGGGAAAACTTCAAAAGGAAGACAAACAAAATGAAAATTTATTTGAAAACAAATAAAACCGAGGTGTAATAATGATGAAAGCTGAAACATGAGACGTGTTGTTTTGGTGTGTGCCTGAACTCTTTCACCTTTCCTTATGTAAAAAGCGCACAAACGAATTTATTCCTCATTAATAATACGCAAATGAAAACTGTGATTGCTGAAAGCGTTATTGACCTCAGTGTTAGCCAAGATGCAAATTCAGATTCGCTACAAACTAATTCACTCTAACATGTATATAATATTATCCATAACTATCAATTCTAATCATTGTGGTAGTAGAAAATTTCTCTACACCACATACATACGAAGTATCAATACTCATAATTGCACTATACAGAAATTGGTTTAATGCATTGCCTTAGTAACATGATCAATTTGGTGTGGAAATAAAGACTAGGATTTGTGGAATTCCTATCGGCGGTGTGAAACTTTCTTCTAATACTTCTTGGAAGACATTTCATAATTCAATTCCTTTAAGTATGCAATTTAGTTCCTTACAAGATCATCTTACTATTGGTCCCTACCAACACATCATCATTTCTAAATTAGGCAACTGTACTAACTCATAATTCATTCCTACCTTTTTTAGATGATTCCTACAGAGAGTCCTCATATTTTGTCATTTTCCTCTTTATCATCTCTTTAATCCTTATCGATTTTTATTTAAACATCTACCTCCGCTTCTGGTATCCTGCTTCTAGAAATCCAGGACCCCAATGCCTGCGGATGTTATGTTCGGACGATGCGTTTAGAATTAAATCCACAGGATATTGCTCCTGACACTGAATATGTTAACGTCACAAGCCCTGAATGGGACCTGAGATGCTCAGCAAAGGCTGCCTACCGAAAATGGACGGAACCTGTTTGGATGCAGTCAATTTGACGTTTTTGTAATAGTATCCCATAGTTTGGACAACTAAAATATTGATGAAGAGAATACTTTCAGATAACCTGTTTCTCTCATGACCCCATCAAGTAATAGTTTAGTTTAGACTGGGATCAAATGATATTAAAATTGATCATACAGTACATTAAGGCGAGGCAACCCAAACATTTTTGTTTCACGGATAAAAAGCATAAAACAATACTACTGGTGGGACATGAGACACCGAATTTGAACTTAATCAGGTAGCAGTTCAGGTCAACAGAAATCGTGTTTGTCCTGAGTGTTTTCTACATCAGCTTTAAGTTAAGAGTCATTCTTAGGACCTTACAAGTTTTCCGGATTTTGAAGAACCCTCTTAGCTCACCTCCCTCCTGCGGATCTGAGATAGACGCTGTTGAGTAAACTTCTAAAGTCTGATAAGGCTAGTGTGAGGTTGACCACTGAGAACAAAGAGACTACTCTAAAAATAGAGGCAACAGTAGTATTTGCGAAATATTTAACTACATTGATTAGAAGAGTTATTCTACCCGAGTAATAATATTACAAAATAGATACTTATTAGTTAGATGGAAATGTGGTGGACGTTGTTGGTGGTTGGAGCAAAGTTAAAGCACGTTGTAGCTTTCGCAAATAATCTTAAGAGAAATTTTTTAATTTTGACTGTACAAGAAAAACTTTGGTTAGTTTTCTAGTAATATTTATTTGGCACAGTTGAACTCCGATCTCAAACATGTTGTCGAAGTGAACCGTGATAAGTCCAACATCTGCTTAATTTATCAATGTTACTTTAAGTTGTTTCAAATATTCCATCCACAATCAATTTCATCATTAAATCCTGAAGTGATTAAATCACTTGAACATAAACGTTGACATAGCAAATACTTTGAATTTACTATTGGAATTATATCGTGATAGCATGTCCGTGTTGAGATGGGGCATACAATATTACTGGTCATTATGAATTGTAATGGTATTTCTTCAATTGTGTTCGAAAATGTAAAATTACCTCTAAACGTACTGGTCTTAGTTGAAGTGCACAGGAGCTTTGGTATCATAACTGAAAACCATAAAGTGGTTATTTACAATTGGAAGTAACCTTAAATTGACAAAATTTAAAACAAACAAATGGAAACAAATTTTTAAGAGAATTTTGAATTTCGTATTGATATTTTTAAGTAAGCTAGGAAAAGCTTTGCAACTTTAATGCCACATTATTTTAGAAGTGGATGCCACCACACTCGAAATCCTATGGTCTCTCTGTTTGACTATTTGACCCACCGGAGTATGGCGTTGCCGAATTTGATAAATAAAACTTCAATATTTGTTTATTTTAAGAATTAAAACTTAACATCACTGAGGCTTGAAACATCATATGAAATAATAAATATTTTCACTTACCACTTTATCACATGTAAACATTAAACCAACTGAAGTTTAGAAAGCTAAAACCACTAGTCAACATTAATTAACCACCCGAACTTGCGAAACCGTCCATGCAAAAACAAAAGATGTATAAAAACGTTTGTTGATATTTTAGGCTCACATTTCGTGTATTTCAATAAAATAAATAGCTCAATAAATAAATAAATAAATAAATAAATATTTAACTTTGTAACGCATTTTGTAAAAGTAGCATAACTTAGCATGCTACTTTTATCGCCTCACGCAATGGAAACTGGCATTCACGTTTACTATACACACACATTTACCTGTCGACAAAAAGAAATTTTTTAATTCTGTATGGGATATTTAACAGACTCACAATTTATTGTGATTAGTGATTAGTGATAGATTAGCTTTCTTACAATTTTTTATTTTTTAATATGTCTGGAATATTTGGATGGTTTGACTACACAGTGGTTGGTGGAACATTACTTTTTTCCATTTTTATTGGTGTATATTATACAATTTTTGCAAAACAAAAAACGGAAGACATTTTGGTTGGTGGTAGGAATATGGAAGCCGCTCCGATAGCTGCGTCAATGATTGTCACATACCTATCAGCTATAACAGTACTTGGTCAGTTCCGAGTCATTGATAAACTAATATTTTTGTAACAATTGATTCATATTCTANACCTATCAGCTATAACAGTACTTGGTCAGTTCCGAGTCATTGATAAACTAATATTTTTGTAACAATTGATTCATGCAGGCTATGCAGCAGAAATATATGCATATGGTAGTCAAATTTTTATGAACAGCATTGTATTTGTTATATTTGTTCCGTTGAGTGTTTATTTCTTCATGTCTTCCACAAGATGCAACTGACAAGCGTATGAGGCTAACAAATTTATCCAGCCATACTTTGAGTTGTTGAGACTTTTTTTACTCGTTTTGTTTTTACAGTATCTTGAATACAGATTCGATTCACGATGGGTTCGATGGATTGCGTCATCAATTTTTATTATACAAATGTCTTTCCTAATGGGAGTTTGTTTCTACGCACCGTCTATTGCCCTTGAATCCTTTATGAGAATCAAACTGTGGCAATCTGTTGTAGGGCTTGGAGTTTCTGCCACTGTGTACACTTCAATTGTAAATGAATCTGTGATGAGGTTACACCCTATAAAAATAATCTCACCTGTGTATGTTTTATAGGGTGGACTTAAAGCTGTTGTTTGGGAATGAAACGTTACAAAAAAAACTTACTTGGACTAGATAGTTTGTTTGGCAGTAGCTGAATCGGTTTACTTGTTATTGGGATGTCTACGGTGCATCCCAATTGTAGCAAACCCAATTGCAAAAGATTTGGGCATATAATGAACTAAACCCCTTGATAGTGGGTGGGAGGATAGCAGTTTACATGTTATTTAACTAAGTAAATTTTTGTCGGCTGTAATGATGATATATGCAAAGTATATGCAAAGTTAGGGTGACATGTAGAAAAAGTCTGGTCTGCAGAATCAACAAATAGAAAGTTATGATTTATTAAATATCTATTCTATAGAAACTGTTCTGATATGCCTATCGTTTACGTTGGTGTCTCAGAATTATGTTCCAAAACCCTTGATTTTGAATAAATGATAACTGTTGATTCGACAACAAATTGTTTCTTTTTCAAATTCTACCTTTAAATATACTTTCATAACATTATATCATGACAACCAAAATAATCACTAAGCGAACCAGTCTCGATATAGTTGTAAAACATAAACTTTGTTCAACAAAGAGCAATGGGCAAAAGTCACTCAATTTGTTTTGTAATACTTTCCACTACTGTAATATTATATTATATNCAACAAAGAGCAATGGGCAAAAGTCACTCAATTTGTTTTGTAATACTTTCCACTACTGTAATATTATATTATATTCACATTCTCATTTCTCATTCCGTAGATACAAACCATAGTATGCAAACATGGTGACAAAATTATCAATTGTTTGTCACAAATAAGGTTTTCACGATTAATGTGCCTATCTCTAGATAGGCATTGTCAGTTTAGGTCCATCATAGCCCTGATTCATTATAATGTGCGAGGTCTACTGTTCAAATGAAACAAATTTTGACAAAGTTTACATAAAGAATGATGTTGGTATATTGCAACTATTTAGAAAATAATTCAATTTCTCATAACCGCCTTATTTATATTAAATAACANATGATGTTGGTATATTGCAACTATTTAGAAAATAATTCAATTTCTCATAACCGCCTTATTTATATTAAATAACTATGTCACATAATATAGCCAGCACATACATGATACTAAAATAAAAGAAGTACAACCCATGCGGTAAAGCATAAAATACGAATTGCAGAAAAACCAAATGGGATTACTTTTCATATTTCATAANGTACAACCCATGCGGTAAAGCATAAAATACGAATTGCAGAAAAACCAAATGGGATTACTTTTCATATTTCATAATTACCAACAAATATGAGTAACAACGCTGCAAATTCACTTTTTCACTCCATTTTCTTAAAAGAGTGCTCGGTAGCTAATCCTTAAACACCGAAACGATTGTAATTGGGAATGTATCAAATTTTAACTTTCTGTGTTTGCGAAGAATGTGTTGACATTCTGTTCAGCACTCATGGCAATGACACTATTACAAGTAGGTACAAGATGTGATATGGGTCTTTTTTCGTCGATACGCTATAAAACATAAACATGCAAGAGTTGTAACAAATTCAAAAAATGATAGTAGGTAACCTACCATTGTTCGTAATTAGCTAGTTTTTCCATTTTTTTTTGCAGTTGGGAATAATCAAAGTTCAATCTTAAGCTAAATTATTACACAAAAGGTATTTACCATTGTTTCAATGAGGTTATCTTACAAAAGCAATAATATTAGATAATTTCTACAATATACCCAGACAGCTTCCCAGTCCAAGTATAAAATCGACTCAATATATATTTTGATTTTGGACGGACGTATTTCAATTGCTCATGTTATTGGCTGGATTGCTTGCCATCATCATCAAAGGATTCATGGAGTCAGGGGGATTCCTTGAAGCCTTTGAAAAGGCAAGAAATCATGGACGCTTAGAACGTTCTAAGTATACAAAAAAATTTTTCAACTTTTTCAGTATACGAATACTTCTAAATGTGTTTTTCTAGTTTCACGATTGACCCGTTTAAGCGTCATAACACGCTGAACTTTATACTGGGTCATGGATTCACAATTTTCTGTCTCTATGGGACACATCAGCCACAAGTTCAGAGATACTGTAGTCTACCGTCACTTAAACATGCAATAAAGTAAGCACCATGTACTTTTCCCTTTTACTATTCACACTATCATTAATACTCACTACTTCACTATTGACTGCTCTTCCAGGGGCGTCATTTTTTCTATTAAGCATGCTCACTACTACTCTGTGCTTATTATGTGGAATTGTAATTTTTGCAACTTATGCTGACTGATCCAATTACATTAGGTCAAATTAGAGTTGCAGATCAAATAGTACCTCATTTTGTGAAAGATCAACTGGGATTCATTCCTGGGATGATGGGACTGTTCACTGCTTGTGTCTTTTCTGCTGCTCTCAGGTGATTTCTATAATTTCAAAATAGGTAGCTAGTGTAGACAAATTTCATGAGTTTCAAAAATTTCCTGTTTTGTTACTTTTGATTTCTAGCACATTGTCATCTGGATTAAATTCAATTTCCACTGTGATTTGGGAAGACTTTTTTGTTAGAACTCTGGTTATGAAGTCGATGACATCCAAAGGACAAGCCAATGCAGTTCGGGCGCTAGGAAAAATTCAGTTAAAGCTATATTTTAGACNGTCGATGACATCCAAAGGACAAGCCAATGCAGTTCGGGCGCTAGGAAAAATTCAGTTAAAGCTATATTTTAGACATTATAATAATTATCTTTTTCGTCTTATAGCTGCTGTTTTCGGCGTCATTCCTATTGGTTTAGCATTCCTTGCTCCACATATGGGACATATTTTGCCATCAACAATTACAGCAATGNTGGTTTAGCATTCCTTGCTCCACATATGGGACATATTTTGCCATCAACAATTACAGCAACGGGTGCTCTCAACGGTCCACTGGGTGCTGTTTTCTTTATGGGACTCTTGATGCCGTTTGTGAACAAAACTGTGAAATCTGATTAAATATTTTCATTCATTTTTGTATTATAGTTAGTGAAATTTTGATTTAATAGGGAGCTTTATGTGGAATGGTCGCTGGTTTTATTTCAATGTCTTGGATACCCATTGGATCATTTATACTTAAAAAATCACATATTCCGCTTCCATGCAGCATAGACGCATGCCTTGATGCCTTACCAGTCAGTTATAATCTAACATTCCCAATGAATGTTCAAAATATTGGACCCACAGAAATGTAAGTTTATGCGATATATTAAAATTATAAATAGTCAAATTATAACCTGAGTATTTATTATTTAGTGAATGGTCTGAGAAAATCTTTACCTTGTCATATGTTATGTACCCTTTCGTTGGTGGAATGACCACTTTTGCTGTAGGTTTGTTGCCAGCCTACTGTTTGGGAGTAAGTCAAACTCTTTTGTCACATTGATACATAAAAATGTTAAAATTTGAAACTAAAAAAGGTACATATGCAAATACTTAAAGCTGAAAGAGGTTATCGTTTACTTTCTCCCTCACCCACCCGGTTTTTATGCGCCCAGGGAACATGTTTGTCTAAGATGAATTTAATTAATCTTCAGACCGTCTTATTTTGAACATGGCCAAAGCTTTTTCGTTAACTAAAATTTAGCCTAACAGAATCCAATGATACATATCAGACCAAACTTTGAGTTCAAATATCTCAACCGCCACACGGTATAGTTGGCTAAAACGAGGTTGCTTATCCAGTACGGCTATCACCTTCAACTGGGATAAAATCCTTGAGCTGGGTTTTCGCTAAATAAAAGCTATTTAAAATTTTGTGATGTTCATTTGTTAAGCCGTTGAATTAGTATATCGTCTTAACGTAACACCCAAAAATTTCAATTTGAAAATAGCGATAACCTTTTGCTTTTATGACCATACAGACTTGATATTTTATACTTAACGCTTTAATTTTGAATGCTTTATATGAAACTATAAACACTTTCACAAAAAAAATTAGTTAAACTTGATTTTACACAAATTAATAAGTGTAAGACGGAAATGGGGATGACGGGGAAAGGGTTCGGGTAGCGGTTTGGGGAATTGTCTAAGGCAGGGTTGGTCACATGTCAAACAATCACGGGAAGTAGATGGGGAAAAATGGGATTCCTAATTGACTGTCTTGCGAGAGATGTTGACTGGACGAGGGCTGAGGACAGTTATACGTTATGCGGGAGGGATGTGGGGTAAAGCGACGTGGGCGGGAGGAATGGGTGGGGGGGGGATATAAGCGACAGGGGTGTGGGGAAAGAAATGTGAACGGAATTGGTATGGTCGGGAGGGATGTGAGGGAATGGAATATGCGCGGGAGGGGTGTGGGTGAAAGAGATGTAAGAGGGAAGAATGTGGGCCGGTTCATCTCTCCACAAGGAGGAATATATGCAGAAGAAATTTTTGAAGAAAGAAAGAAACGTGGAAGGGAACGACTTGGGAGTAAGGGATGTGGGGGTGGAGAAAGGGACGTTGGCAAGAGAGATACTTTTATTAAAATCTAAATGGACGGCAACGGCTTACCTCACGCCTCGATTTATTGCTGTTGTGTCAGGAGGGTATTGCCAATATTTGACAAAGGAGAATGGAGCTAAGATAGTGATAGTGTTGCACCAAAAAAATTGCCACGGTGAGACTGAATGAGCCAATGGCGCCAATTTGGGATAACTTTTTGGGTTTTGCGGATTTTTGGGAGGTTTTGGGAAAGTCCGAGATGGAATAGGAAGAATGTGGGGGAAGTCAGGGACTAAAGAAAGTAAGGGTCACGAGATACAAAACTTAAAGTTGGGGTTCCTAAAAGGATCAAAAGCCAAACACAAATCCAAAATAAGAAGATGGTGGATGGGAGGAATTGTTATAGAAGTTATAAAGAGAGCCGACATGAAACTGAGGCTCATTTTACAANAAGGAGAATGGAGCTAAGATAGTGATAGTGTTGCACCAAAAAAATTGCCACGGTGAGACTGAATGAGCCAATGGCGCCAATTTGGGATAACTTTTTGGGTTTTGCGGATTTTTGGGAGGTTTTGGGAAAGTCCGAGATGGAATAGGAAGAATGTGGGGGAAGTCAGAGAGAAGTCAGAGTAGCAGAGATAAGACGCGTCTTTTTGGAAACAAAAATAAGCTCTCAAGCCAATGAGTCAACTTATCTAGACGAAGTTAGTGGAAGAGGAAGGGATAGAGTTTTTTGACGGAAGTGATAGAGATGTCGTGTGTTGAAGTATCCTGTGGATTGAGTTCACCGAGAAACCAAAAAACAATAGTAATTAATTAAAATAAATCAATAATTAATATAAATAAATAAATCAAATATTTTCCAAAATAGTGGAGAGAGAAAAGACATCCGTTTATTTCAACGGTTAAATGTAATCTGAGTCTATCCATCAGGATAGACTACAACAGGTAAGTATATACATATACGAAATGATATAATAATAATAACAATAATAATAATATATATAGGGAGGGCAATGAAATGGAAAGGGAAGAAGAAGAAGAAGAACACAGCAGCAGCTGTGTTGTTGTTGTGTGTGGTGAGCGGGAGGTCCAGTCCCGTTCATCACATGAAGGTGAAGGTCTTCTCCACAGAGACCACTTTCTTTCCGACANCCCCCCCCCCCAAGTAGAATAGATAGCTTTTCATTTGCACGGAAGAGATCAGCAAATTGGAAATGAGGAAGTACCTTTCACCTTTCGAGCGACTCATGTCAGACCACACCATTTTGCTCACCAAAATATCACCACACCATTTTGCTCACCGCTACACACTCACCAAGTTCAATAAAGGCACACCAGTCACGCCACACCCTGCACATTGTAAGCACATCAGTCACGGCATACACAAATCAACACGTTGGTATGTGTGGAGTTTGGTTAGTGTATCACGCTTGGGGTGTGGAGTTTGGGATTTGGGGATTTTTTTTTGATTTTTGTGGTATGGAGTTTCTTGAGTGTTTATATTTCTGGATGGGTGTAGTTTGGTAATTTTTGTGCTATAATGAAACCTGTAGCGAGTTTGGCGAAAGCTGAAACGAGTTTGATAAAAACTTAAACGATTTTATTTAAAGCTGAAACGTATTTGGCGAAACCTAAACCGAGTTTGGTAAAAACTGAACAGCGGTTAGTGAAAACTAACCTGAAGCAAATCCTGAATCCTTCTTTCCGGACATGTTTTCTCACCGCTGCATAAACCTAACGAAATAGAGATGTTATTTTCTGGGAAGACGAGTTAACCTTAAAATTAGTGATATTTAGTCAACGTAAATTACCAGAGTATGTTGATTTTTTAAAGTTCCTCTAGATGTGTAACATTATTTCCCTAAAGCTAGTGACGAAAAGCTTTATTTAAAACGAAAACAAAGAAAAAAAGTCGTTTTCTTTCTTTTTCGTTCTCATATTTTGTAAAACGAAACCATTGGTTCCCTTTCCTTTTCGCTTTCAGTTCGGTTGAAATCAAAAAAAAAGGAAAGGCAAAGGTAAAAGTTTTGTAAAAAAATATATAAAAATGATGATAAAGCCTAAATAACAAAGGTATTAAAGTTGTGGTGAAGACCTTCACCTTCATGTGATGAACGGGACTGGACCTCCCGCTCACCACACACAACAACAACACAGCTGCTGCTGTGTTCTTCTTCTTCTTCTTCTCTTCTTACCTTTCTTTCATTCAGTGTACCCTCCCTAGATATAGTATTATTATTATTATTATTATTATGATTATTATTATCTATAGGTATATACTTACCTGTGTAGAGTCTATCCCTGTGGATAGACTCAGATGCTTTTTGACCGTTGGAATAAACGGAACTCTCTCTCTACCATTTTGGTAAAAATTATATTTATTTAATTTTAATTATTTAATTGTTTTTTTGTTGATTTTTGGTGGACCTGGTGACCTATCTCCACACAGGACAAGGGTCAGGGGTCATTGAAGGACCTATTCCCGACACGTGGCGACCAGTGGAGCTTCGCCACCACCACCATCATCAACTTAAAACAACCTTTAAACATTCACCTAATTACAAGTGGTGAGATGTTTTTTTTTTAAATTTAAATTATTAAAAATTATTAGATTTATTAGTAATTTAGCCTTTAGTAGGGCATAAGTAGCCGTAATGGCTTAGTTAGGGAAATTTTTTAATAGCCTACGCGCGTAAGGCAGTGCTGCCAAAATTTTTAAAAGGCTCAGGTCATTAGAGGTCAAGTACCTCAAAAGCGCGTAAATAAGTTGCTAACATGATGGCCCGATTGCTTGCAATCAGATGGCTTAAGTGTTAGTAACTTAACTTCCAAATTATAACCAAAGGCGCAAACCTGAAGCCACGCCCACTTT
>NIPM01000033.1:685687-1023465 GCA_002738285.1 Holacanthella duospinosa
AGCGGTGATCTTGTTCTTATACAAAACCATTCACTGTCAAACCAAGAGGAAGGAATTATGTATAAGTTAAATCCTCGGTTTGTTGGTCCTTATGAGTTAGGAGATATAGTGACACCGGTTTCCTTTAAAATTCTAANTAAGTTAAATCCTCGGTTTGTTGGTCCTTATGAGTTAGGAGATATAGTGACACCGGTTTCCTTTAAAATTCTATCTCTCCCAGCGAGAAAATACATTGGAAATCGCCACGTTAATCAGTTAAGAGTGTTTAATATAAGACAACCGGAAAATACCACACAAATACCTCTACAACTTACATCAAGTGATAGTGCTCACATAACATCTCCTACGAGGAGACTGAGACAAAATACCAGAGTGAATTACCGCACTTTGGCAGGTCTCTAAAGTCAAACCTGTGAACCCCACAGTTGGCCCTATATGGTCTGTGGAACCCTCACAGGGNGTCAAACCTGTGAACCCCACAGTTGGCCCTATATGGTCTGTGGAGCCCCCACAGGGAGATTTTCAAAATTGGTGTGTACGGCTCTGTACACAATGGATGTGTATGTTTATATAAGAAGATCAGAGTACGGGCAGTACTATCAGCACCCTCCTGGGGGAGGGGAGGCTCCTTTCTTTCAAGTAAGGATTACTTGTCCTATCATCACCCTCCTGGGGGAGGGGAGGCTCATTCCTTCAAGTATGATATACTTGTCCTCTCAGCACCCTCCTGGGGGAGGGGAGGCTCCATTTTTTCAACACCCTCTTGGATGAGGAAACTTCTAACTCCATAAGTACGGGCTGTACTTATCGCTTCAGCTCCCTCCTGGGGGAGGGGAGGCTTCTTGGGGGGGAGGATGGTGTGGTGAAGACCTTCACCTTCATGTGATGAACGGGACTGGACCTCCCGCTCACCACACACAACAACAACAACACAGCTGCTGCTGTGTTCTTCTTCTTCTTCTTCTTCTTCTTCCTTTTCCATATAATTGCCCTCCCTATATATTATTATTATTGTTATTATGATTATACCATTTGGTATATCTATATACTTACCTGTTGTAGAATCTATCCCTGTGGATAGACTCAGATGATTTTTGACGGTTGAGTAAAGCAGAGCTTTTATCTGCTCCTCCATTTTGGAGAATATTTATTTAATTTTCAATTGTTTTATTTAATTATTGTTGTTGATTTTGGTGACTCATTGACCTCTCTCCACACAGGACTAAAGGTCAAGGGTCAATTGGACTCTCCTTTCTACAAAGTGTTTTCGTACGAATTAAGTAGTCGAATCAGTCACGCGGAATTAAATAATCATACATCGTGTTTGCGACTGACTCAGCGGAAAATTTAGTCAAAAACGTTAATCCTTATATTGTACATGTGACTGCAGTGTCAATAGAAGTATTGGTGATATATTGACTCAGTATGTTGGCAAAATATATTGCACTTCTATAGCAGTAAAATTCAAGATAATAAGTTGGAGTCACGAAGTCGTGATTCTGAGATAAAAAATCAAATCAGTCTCATACAATTGATTCTTATATAAATAGATAAGTATCTTTAATTCAGATGCCTATAGACCCAGTGGAAAACAAGATAGTGGTTCTAACTCAAGCAGAATTATGGAGTCGATTAGTCGTTTATGTAGTAGGGCAAGAAGTAATTCAATAAGCTACCTTAATTCCTTAAAATATTTTTGAAAAATACGGTTTTCGTTTCTTTTCGTTTTCATTTTTGGATTTAGATTCTGTTTTCGTTAACAACCTTATGCTTTCCATTATTCTCATTTCCATTTAAAAAACAAAAGCAAAGGGAAGTTTTCATCCTTACCTAAAACCAGTGTTGCTGTTTTTTTTGTTTTTTATTTAAAAAACATAAAAAACGTTTTTATTGTTTAAAACTGTTTTTTATGTTTTTTATGTTTTTAACCGTTTTTTTTTTAAGTTTTGTTTTTAACCATGAAAATCCTAGTTCAGAATTAAATACAACACACACGACCTAGATTAACGTAAGAAACAACTGAACTTGGTATTTAATTGTTAAGGAAGTGTTCTACATGTAAAAAAATTGAATTGCAACATCAGCG
Organism: Holacanthella duospinosa; assembly: GCA_002738285.1. Classification (NCBI taxonomy): domain Eukaryota; kingdom Metazoa; phylum Arthropoda; class Collembola; order Poduromorpha; family Neanuridae; genus Holacanthella; species Holacanthella duospinosa. The sequence continues at coordinate 687,774 of NIPM01000033.1, forward strand.
ATAGAAGAACCTGCTAGACGGGTAGCCGTCAGGACATCGATTAATGCGTAGTGCAATATTAATAAAAAAAATGCAAATAGAGATTTTATCGTCCATTTGTCGTGTGTGTTGCAGCTAAGGTTCAGTTTGTTTAAAACATTTTTTTTTAAACAAGTTGTTTTAAACATGTTTTAAACACTGTTTTAAACAAATGTTTTTTTCTTCGCCACACTGCCTAAAACTAAGGGACAGCTAACTACTTAATCTAGATAATAAAATTTTCATATACTGTTAAAAGCGTTTGACAACAACGTTACGGATTTGGCTTATAACAGTTGAATGTGTTAGCCTCGTGTATATTTTATGACTAGCTGATATTCACGACTGAATTCACTGTCATCAATTGTGAATTCATTGCAAAATTAAGCGAAAGCACGATACGATGTTAAATCGTTTGTATGATTCAATAACGTGAAGGAATAAATTCAACAAAATTTTTGTTTGAATTCGTTTCAACGTTCAATATGTTTTCACAAAAGTAGGTTTACTTTTTGCCAAATCAATAAAACTTACCAAAGTCAAGACATTCACCAAACCTATTACACACACCAAAACCTAGACGCTCACACAAGAACCATACACATGCCGGAAACGAATGTACACTCTCCAACATTAACACACACTAAGGTTTTTGGTGTGTCATTACGTTTCTATGCTAAAGCATTTGACGTGTTTTGACATTATCTCCTTGCATATACATCTGTCACCAAATATTTGCAATCCATTGCAAAAAATTTCCGAATAATGGAGAGGGGCCACCCGTTTTTTCCAAACTAATACAACAAAAATTCTCACGGTTTGGTTTTTTTTACCAAACATAACTACGGCTCATGACTTTCTGATAGTATCTTCACAAAGTCAATCCATAATTCCCATTTAAACGAACATGCTTAATCCACGTAAGGAGAAGTCCATTTATTGTTAAATAAATAGTCCTAGGAAATGATTAAGTATTGATATTCGTTGATTAAATTTCCAAATTTTAATTTTAATTTCTAATTGAATTAGGTTGTAAACAAGGGAGGAATGTTGAAGAGAGGTATCTGCATCCACTATTACGGCAGAAAAATAGCAATGATTAACAAGCAAATAGCAAAATTTGCGGACATTAACTTTAGTTATCAGAACTATGTAGAAATACCAACTTAAACATCTTCAATAAAATTTACCGCCAACGCTATCCACTTTCGACCAACACTCCAATAAATTCTCCCGTTTCCTCGTCAGAGAAGCCTTATTATGTTAATGACAACTTCGATTTATAATAAAACAAAAATATAACATGTATTGTCATTAAATGAAACCGTCATGATTATTCTGTTTATATTTAATAATTTAAGTGTTACTATACTATACTACAATGTCCAACATAAGGCAAAATACTAACTTCATAAGCAATAAACAAAAATGAGACAATTTGGAAAATCATAGAAATCCTGGGTGTAACATGACCAAAGCTGAAACATACAAGTACAGCATACCTTGGATGAGCCGTGTACCGAGGTACGGAATATTAAATTTGTGTTAGCTGAGGTTCGGCCTAATCGATGTAGAACACACGTGATATATGTACCGGGATTGCAAGAAACCGTTCGTCTTAACCGAGGTTTCGGCTTAACCGACTTCGAATTTGGCGAAGTTTACTGTATTGTAGAACCAAAAACTAATTACCATGCGTGTGCGTAAATTTTTACAAACCGACTTATCGGCTTACCGAATTGGTACTATATTTGAGTGGGAATTCTTTGCTCTCAAATTAGCACCCAATCAATTCGGTAAGCCGATAAGTCAGTTTGTGAGTTTATACGCACACGCATGGTATTTATTTATTGGTTCTACAATATAGCCTTTGTTTGGCTGATTTCTGTCGCTTATACTTAGGTCACAGGCGGACAAACAGAGTTGGCAACTCAAGTGATGGGTGAAAACTTAATTGAAATCCGTTTTAATCAAGATCCAAATTCAGATACGGTACGGACTAATATAGTCTAGCCAGGTAATACATAATAGGCTCCTTAGTCATAGTAGTAGTAGAAAATAATCTACATCACATACATTAGATAGACATATTAATTACATGATATTGTTACAGAAACCTAGGTAAACTAGTATCAGAGGTAATTTCATAGAAAGAAAACAAGTTGGATAAAGAAGTATTACTCCTGTTCATTGTTAAGATACCGTATAAGATAATCGTGTAAGATCTCAGGCGGAGATTTGGCTACCGGAGAAGGTAACAACCGAAGAGTCAGCTGCCAGAAAGTTGGTTACCCATGACACACCACCCGGAGAGTTTACTACCGGAGATAATTCTACCGAATAAGTTACCTATCGGAGAGTCGTACACCGGAGTGTATAGGATTAATAACACCAGACCAGAGAGGACAGGACGACACCGGATTGGTAGTACACATAAATTACCCACCCATCCCAATCGTGGAAACCACTAAAAAAATCAAACCACGCAACAATATCTTAGGAATGCAAATACTCAATTTAATGGATAAAACCTCGTTTGGTTCGAACAGTAGTTCGTCCAAGATTAGTTGGAGATTCTTCAATAGATATTGGTGAGAACGGAGCTAATGTGATAGCATCAGTAAGAACGACCTTAGGAGTCAATGGGTTAGTCGTCAGTATTTTCCTAGTTTGACTGTGTATAAAATTAACATCAAATCCTATAGGATTACAAACTAGTTGAAATGTTTTGGCATAATCCATAGCAATAAAATAAAAACTTCTTTGTTTTTGTGTAGTTGAAACATAGTTTTATTGTAGTTTGCACGTTAAGTTGAAATCGTTACGTAATATAATATCGTAAGTTGAATTTTGAATTACATAAAATAAGGTGTGTGTGTAAGATTGATTTGCCTTTTGTTCAAAGTAAACTGACTGCGATACTTTATCTAACACTGAAATTTTCGAATTATTTGATGTTACCAGATTAAGTGGACTCTCACTTGGAATGAAGCCACACTCGTTAATCAGTTCTAACCATATAAACCATATTGGTACCCCAGTGTCAATTAGGGAGTGTAGTTATTTTTAGCGATGCCGCGAATATTCTAGCATTCGAATACTTCGAGCAAAATTGGCTTCAATTGGAAGCTTCCATAGAGTTTTGGTGCGAAGTCTTCGGCGAATATTAATGTTGGTTCTTTTATTAACTAATTATGCAGGAGTGTGAGATTAGTAATGAGTCAAATAAAAAGCTTATATCTTCACCAAAACCTTCAACAGACTAAAAAAACGTCTCATTAATACAGTAAAATGGAGTGAAAAAAAAACACAATCAAACTTCATTGCTGATTTTGGTTTAGTTATTTTGAACAGCAACTTGATTTAATTTTAACCCTTGTTTAAAATGTCTAAAAGCTAACGTGTCGAGGTTTTACTAATGGACCCAGGACAATGTGGTAGGGAAAGTTGCATAAAATTAAACTACTAATTAAATTAAAAAAAATATATTTATTTCTCATGAATTATATTGCGGTAAACAAATATTCTGCATCAAATACAGTAAAAAGTTANTGATTTTGGTTTAGTTATTTTGAACAGCAACTTGATTTAATTTTAACCCTTGTTTAAAATGTCTAAAAGCTAAAGTGTCGAGGTTTTACTAATGGACCCAGGACAATGTGGTAGGGAAAGTTGCATAAAATTAAACTACTAATTAAATTTAAAAAAATATATTTATTTCTCATGAATTATATTGCGGTAAACAAATATTCTGCATCAAATACAGTAAAAAGTTANAAAAAAATATATTTATTTCTCATGAATTATATTGCGGTAAACAAATATTCTGCATCAAATACAGTAAAAAGTTACTTAGATCAATGTGACATGTTCAATAAATTAAAGTAAAGCTTTGCAAGTGGAAAGGTAGAACTCGACCATCAACTACAACAATATGGAATCATTTTGAAGCCAAAGAAAGAAGAAGTAAGGCCAACGATATAAATAATTCTTAAGTTACCAAACCCTTCCTAAAACTTCAAAATCTAAAAAAATATTGTCTTTGTTTATTATCCACAACTACGTAAAACAGAATCATAATTGTTCAAAATAACCTGAAGAATCAGAGAATTCCTTCCATGTTCCTTTCTACAGTGCCATGGGATATTTATAATCCGAAAACAAGAGATCTTCACTACTCTATCGGTAAAATAAAACCAGTGGATAACCAGCCATACTCTTTTGTAGAGGGCGTTGGATTCAAATGTCTTATGGAAAAATTACAAAATTGACGAAAGCAATTTCTCAAAATAAAATCTTCTAACTTTCATTGACTTTTTCTTCAATAAAAAGTGAATGGCACTTTTTAATATTTTAATGCAGATTAAAAGAATAACATTCTTTGCAGAAAATATCATTCCGGACATCTATCGAAGAGGCAGAATAAAAAGACAAAGTGAATTGGATTTAGACATTGCTGTGTCATTTACAACTGACGTTTAGATAGCGAGGCACAACAATTATCCATTTCTTAGTTACACAGCTCATTGGCTTGACAAAAAATTTGAGCTAACGGACTTTGTTTCGAACTCAAAATATCTCCCTGGTTCCCATACAGCTGAAACTATTTCTACAGCATTCAACACCGCAATGGAAGATTGAAATATGGACATTCAAAAAGTTCACTTGATCCTGACCGACAACGTATCTAATATAGTAAAAGCAGCAAAGTGTTCAAAGTTTTCGCATGAATCCTGCTTCCTACACGCATTGTAGAGGTAAGTTAGCAATTCAAGAGGTAATCGATTTACGAGTAGTAACTAATATTATAAAGCTATTAGTAGAAAAGTTGTAGGCCACTTCAACCACTCTGCTTCGCCACAGTTAAACAGAGCGAAAGTCAGGCTCGCATTCGCTTAAAAAATAAGAAACTAGTCCAAGACGTATACACTCGATGGAATTCCACATATTATCTCCTAGAATATACATTTATTCAAAAAGAAGTATTCTGTGTGTTTGGAGCTGAATCGTATCAACATTTTCAACATTCATTTCAACAACTCATTTTCAACACCAATCAATAGTTTCTACTCAATGGAATGCTTGTACGTTTGAAACCGTTTGAGGAAATGACAAAGATAGTCAGTAACTTTCAGTTTACAATTTCAAAAATTATTCCAAATGTGTCTACAATTAAATTTTATTTACAAAAATAATCCTCACTACACGTCGAAATTGGAACAATGAATAAGGTCACGCTTCTTCAAAATATTCATCGAAGATTTGACCATGTTTACTTGTGCATGTTAGAAAAGAGTCATGATTTCCAACTCCATGAGTCGATTCTTAGTTTCATCGCTCTGACTGCCATCTGCAAAGAAGTTATAGTCAGCAAATGACTCCCGCTCCCAAAAAACCTGGGTGTCAGAGTTATGACTCCGGACTAAGTCATGGAGAACACTACCAAACTGCAATGAATATACAAAAAAGGATGTCTGGAACTAGTGTTATTCAAAACTCCCAATTTGACCTGAGGATGACTCTGACTTATAGTCAATCGTTACTCCCAGAATCAGTGACTCCACACGCAAAACTGAGAGTAAATTGTAATAAAACTGTGTTATCCATGACTATTACTCTGATACTGACATAACTATGACAAANAAAACTGAGAGTAAATTGTAATAAAACTGTGTTATCCATGACTATTACTCTGATACTGACATAACTATGACAAAGGGTTTTTCGGAGTCATTTGATGACCCTGACTCCTTTCTGGTTGGGAGTCAGAGTCATGAGTCTGGGGGTCGACTCCCACCTAAAAGCGATAACTCTTTTGTAACATGCGCCAATATAGCACTTATTTTACCTATTTTGTTTTGCGCAACTCCAGAGTCTGAGTCANAAACTGAGAGTAAATTGTAATAAAACTGTGTTATCCATGACTATTACTCTGATACTGACATAACTATGACAAATCGTTTTTCGGAGTCATTTGATGACCCTGACTCCTTTCTGGTTGGGAGTCAGAGTCATGAGTCTGGGGGTCGACTCCCACCTAAAAGCGATGACTCTTTTGTAACATGCGCCAATATAGCACTTATTTTACCTATTTTGTTTTGCGCAACTCCAGAGTCTGAGTCAACTCTTGCTCAAAGTCAACTTCAAAGTTTAGAAAATCTGACATAACTACCAGAGGTAGTGACTGACTCAGGCCAAACTCGGACTCTTGGAGAAGTGTAATAAAGAATGTGTATAATGATATCGAAATTCACTCCGGGAATTTTGCCCATCACTGAGTATTTGTGTGAAGTAAAAGGTACGAATTTGGTGGGTAAAAAAATTTGTTTCTCAAAAAGAGGTATGTTGAATCTGTCCAAACAGTACAATCAGTACCTTTTTTAAGAATTCTTTCCCAGCAAATATTTAGCTGCTTAGCCACTTCAGTTCTTCAGGTTATGTTAATCTTATAATTCAGTTTACTAAAAAGGCATTTGGCATAATTTAGAACATTATGAAGAAATAGCCTGCAAATTATGTGGAGAAATGTTTTCTTCTGTCACTTGTTAGAATACTGTATTTATTTGAAGGAACTGCGTGTAGCGAAATTTCCATATCTCAACAAGAACAACAACCATGTCGTGCTAACACAACAACTGGCACCAAACTTTCATTATCCCTCCACCTTGTATCTATACATAACTAAAATGTTTTCTTAATTCTAAAATTCTGTTGTCCCATTTATCTAATTTTGATTTGTATCTTATCAACACACAATCTAACCTTGATTGGCCCAACGGCATATCAAATAAATCTGATGAATATGACAAATAGACCTCTGGGTGAACTCAGGGGGGGTTTACCAGAGCTCTATTTATTTCGATTGTTTTGGCCTCTGGGAGTGGTTGGGACACTTTACTANTTGATAAAAATGAATGACGAGTTGATTATAATGGGTGATCTTAATATTGATTTTTTGGTAAATACTAATGTTATATTCAAAATTCTTAGCTTTATGAGGGAAGCTGGCCTTCTACAAGTAATACGGGTACCTACTCGTACTACAATTAATAGCTCAACTCTAATTGATCATGTTTATGTGCCTAGCTCAAACAGGTTTAAAGATTTCGGTGTTATACCCTGTTCTTTTTCTGACCATCATATAGTACATGTTTCTAGGCAGAATGCTAGACATAACAAAACAATCGGTCAAGTGATCGAAACCAGAATCTGGAGAAAAGTAAACTGGGATAATGTTTTAAAGGATTTACGAGTAATTAACTGGACTAACTTAGACAAAACTAACGTCGACTTATGTCTTGACGAATTTAACAAACGTGTGCTTAAAATTGTTAATCTTCACGCTCCTATACGTAGGTTCATGGTTAGAGGAAAATTGAACCATTGGATGAGTAGCGAGATTATGCTTCTTAGAAAAACACGGGACAAAGCCTATAAAGCTTTTTTAAAATCAAGATGCGCTGACTCATTAAAGTTTTACAAAAAATGTAAAAACATAGTAACAAATGCAATACATAGAGCTAAAAAAATGTATTTCCTTACAAAGTTCAAAAATAATGAAAATGATTCGAAAAAATTATGGGCTTCAGTCAATGAACTAACAAATTATAGATGTAAACAATCTAAAAACTTCTTTTCCATACTTAATGAGAATGGTGATCAGTGTAATAATGATTTTGAGATAGCTAAAGAATTTGCTAATGCCTTTACACTTAGCAATTACACAAATTTCGAACAAAATGAGATTAGTGAAAACTATCAAAACATCTCTAAACACATATCTGATAAGATGATTCTAGATTCTATTTCTAGTACAAAACCTAAAGCAATAGATCTAAATATGGAAATTCCTCCTCAATTTTTGAAAAGAACAGCATCTGAGTTATTAGTTCCACTTAAACATCTGTTTGAACTAATTTTTGTTAACTGTACTTATCCGGAGTCATGGAAATGTGGCATAGTTTTTCCACTTTATAAAAAACGAGGGAAAATCAATGTCACGTCTAGCTACAGACCAATAACAAGTACCTTTTTTCTAAGTAAAGTTTTTGAAAGGATTGTTAAATTCAAATTATCTAACTATCTAAATAGTAACAATCTTTTCTGTATTCATCAACATGGCTTCAGAAGAGGTCGTTCTTGCGATACTGCTATGAAGTCGCTAACATCATTTATTTATAAGAGGATAGATATTAAGAAGGGTAAAGTTCCAGTCGTTTTTGTGGATTTCAAAAGAGCCTTTGATTCGGTCAATCATAATTTTCTTATAAATTGTTTAACCGAAAAGTTAAAAATAGATACTGATTTAACCAAATTAATCAAAAGTTATCTATCAAATAGATTTATTAAAATTAAAATCAACGGAAAACTCTCATCACAATATAGTGTTACATGTGGAGTACCACAGGGCTCAATCCTTGGACCGATGCTATTTACCTTATTTATCAATGATTTAGAAGCTATTATAAATGATCCTCTTGTCTACTTAGTTTTGTATGCGGACGACCTTGCTTTATTCTCATTCGATTCTGATCTTGCTATAAGTACGGGCAGATTGGCTAAAGCGTTGAACAATTTAGATACTTGGTGTAAAAATACAGGAATGCTAATGAATTATGAGAAAACTGAATTCATGGTATTCAAAAAAGCAAACGACAAATCTGACTTACAACACGTCCCAAGTCTCAAAATTAACGATTTAAATATCAAATTAGTTGATTCTTTTAAATATCTAGGCATTACCTTGGATTCAAATCTATTATTCGATGATCATTTCAACAAGATAAATCTTAAAGTAGCGTCATACTGCGCTAAGCTTCAAAGGTTAAAAAGATCATTTACTAAGAACATATTTATAATTCTTTTGAATGCTTTTGTCTTTTCGCAAATTGATTATTGCATTACAGTTTGGGCTATACAATCAAAAATCAAACTTCAAAGCATTCAAAACAAAATTAATAGACTGCTTCTGTCTTTTTTTTATCCTAACTACTCCAAAATAAAACACAAAACTATTACTAGAGTTATTTACAACTCAAGATTAAAAAAAAACAATACTATCACTTTTAATGACACTGATCTTTTCTACCTATATGAGATCTGTAATATTCACTCCATTTCGGAGAGAATAGACTTCTACTTACTTATTCAGACTTATAAACATATATTCTTCACTGATAAAATTGAATTCCTGAGTGAAAATTTAATTATTCAGGATGCTGAAAGAGCAAGTATTACTGAAGGTTTTATCAATACTTTCACTCATAACTCTGAAACTTTCAAAAATTCTTTTCTCTATAGGGCGATCAAGGTTTGGAACAATTTCTTACTCTCAAACAGAGGTATGGTCCATAATTTTAATAATTTTTCCAAATTTAAAGAAAAGGCAGCGAAATTTGTTATGATGGACAGAATCAATGCATACAGTGTCTAAATTTACCAACAAATCAATATCTGAGACCAATATAGCCAAAAATATGGATTTTGAATTTTAGATATTTGAATATGAATAATTCAATATTATTTTACAACATATAACAATCCATATAACCACTGTTTAGTGATCAAATCACTTTTTCTATATAATTTTAACTTTAATTTTTAGGTTAAGTAAAATAGGCCTACGCAAGTGGGAGTGTCTAAGTATATTACCATTTTGTACTAAAAATGATGCTATTGACACTGTAATAAATTACTTTCAAATTCAAAATTCAAAATTCAAAAAGTCATTGCTCATTCACATGATACTAACCATCCTATGCACTTTTACTTAGTAATGGATTTTTGGTCTCATTTATGATTTGCCGTCGACTATTTAAAATCAATCATGGTGACAAAATTATTAAGCAGAAATGCAACGAATAGTATTAAGTGCTTATCACAAGTAGAAAGATTTTCTGCTTGGTTATACAGTGAACGTCAGCATTCACGACTTTAGAAACCACGAAATTCGATTTATAACAACCGATTTACAATATAACCAGGTACGCTAAAACGCATAAAACGCATAAACGTTGAAGTATATATTGACGTATCGATTCAGGAACAACTCGTGATCATTAACCTTGTTTTTCCAGTTGTGTACCAGTACGAGTGTACAAGTGTACCTTGTGTACTAGTTTTTGCTAACGCATAATTTTAATTTTTGCCATCAATCCTTTGAAAAAGAACAAATTTTGATTATTTAAACGATATAGAGTAAACTGGATACCTAAAGATTCAATATGAGTTACCAGCATTAATTGTCTCAAGTTTTCACTTGGTCTCATCCTTGGCGCGAACGGAAAAACCTCCCTCTCACACTATCCCAAAATTCAACTACCCATTTGTTCAACAGCGGGCATTTCATTTCATTCCAAAATTTTTATTATTGCATATTGCAGAAGTTAAATTTTTGTAAATTTTCTTCATTTTTTGTTTAGTTACCTCCGGTTTAGACTTACAGGTTTCATCCAGACTGGATCCATTTTCTTGAAATTTATCAAGATTGCTTCCAGATTTACATTTTATTTCAATTCCAGGTTACGTCAATTCCATTTCCAATATTTATTTATCACACATTTATACTTCCAGTCTGCATACGGACTGCTTCCATTATGTTAAAATATTTCCATTTTTGTAAAGTTGATACTGGTTCAACTTTTCTTGAAATGGATGAACTCTGGATTCTCTTTGCGCCCCATTGTTCTTTTTTTTTAATACAATAGTTAATGGAAATAAAATTTACTACAATTTAATACAAAAAAAAATTTTATTCAAAAAAAAAAAATTGGAAAAATTAAATTATTCTTTTCAAAATTAAAAAAAATATTTGAAAAAATTAAAAAAATTTTTTTTTCACAAAGATTATTTATTTTTTATTTTTCACAAAAATTAAATTTTTTTTTAATTTTTCGCAAAAATTATTCAAAATCGGTACAAAACATCCTGAATAGGATTTGTATGGGATTAAAAAAATAGGTGATTGATATCAAATGATATATCCTGTCTATTTCCAAAAATACATTTTTAGTTTCAGAATTTAATTTTTGGAAATGGAAATGAAATGGACTGGATCTTGAAATGATTTCTGTAACTATAAATTGACATAGAAATATTGATATGAAATGGACACGATATGAACTGGATCTTGACTGCATCTTGATAGAAAATCTGTAAGTCTAAACCGGGGGTTACAAGAGTAATTCTAATTTTACAAGCTGAACTACGAATTGTAATTGGTGCTATACTAGGTTTCATCCAGTGAAATTAGTACGGAAGTGATTACAATTAAGGTAAAACCAAGTGAAGCATCAATTAGAATAAATTTGTTCACTTTATAAAATCAGATTTAACTTTTATAATTAATGAAGAGAATAACGAAGGTGTGGTCGAGTTATACTTTTCCTGCAGACGTAAGTGTATCCTGATAATCGGTTGGATTAAGCAGATGGTAGATGGGTACATTCCTATGGTACCACGGTTTTTAGTAATTTCTATTGTAATTTTTCTTATTAATTTTTAGTGATTTATTAGATTATTAATATTTTCTTGTGTTTTTTTAGTATTTGTGTGGATGGATTTCATCAGAGTACCTCTCTTATTCAAGTCTAAAAAAATATACGGAAGAGTAGACCTCTTAAAAAATCAATTCATATAATTCTAATTCTTCCGTGTTTTTTTTTAGATTAAACTTAATGTAATAATTGGATGTAACCATCTACCACATCTGTGTCAATCCAATTTGAAAATCAAACAACCTGACAACTTCGTATAAGTGTTTCTAACAACCCAACACTGCTAAGTTTTAGGTTTTGTGTCAGGTTATGAATTTCTAGATTGGTTATGTAATTGTTTCCAGTATTATTTAATATATTGCATGCCCAACTACGGCAGGTACCCTAGGTTGCTGCTGAGCAAAGTTGCTTAATTTACCCATTCGCGCCAAGGATGAGACCAAGTGAAAACTTGAGACAATTATTTCTGGTAACTCATATTGAATCTTTACTTATGTTACATCAAAATTAGATTTAAACATTTAATAAAAAGCAATTCTTTTCTAGAATCGTTATTAAAGCGTAACAGAATGTATGATATTGTGACAGTTTTGTCTGTCTGTCCTGTCTCCAGACAGGACTATAGCAGACAAACAGCACCACCGACCCCTGACACTGACCTCCTGACCTCACTACTGCTGCCAGCCCCAACTCAAGACACTAAACAAAATAACGGACTGACGGGAATTGACAAACAAACTTTTATTTTAACAAAAAAACGTCTCTCAGGAGAGAGACCAGAAAGAGATCCGAGCCGACCAACGGCTCTACCAATAATGACCCCATTTTTCCCTCATGCAAAACTCCTATTCCTTTGCAGGAGTCTTGCATGAGGCTCCCACCAATTAATATTCCCAATCTCTAAATTAACTTAAATTGACATGTCTGCAAGCACAGCTTCGAGCAAATTCAGATTGATTTGATTAATTTTGGTAAAAATTTTAATTATTGCTATGGAAAAATTGTAAGTTCTTACTAAAGTTATTTACACATTGGATTTGCTCAAGAGACGAATAAGTGAGAGAGATCACTAAACCGAGCGTAACATTCATTGGGTAAAAGTTCTTTCTGATTTTGCGGTATGATTTAAAAAATTAATTACTTTAGAATTGTTGGTACGGTTTAAATTTCATATCTGGAAACCCTGCCAATTGATCCGGGAAGTTGGAATTGAATGGAAAGTTTTTGAATAGTATGAAATTTTTTTAAATNGCACAGCTTGCAGACTAAGAAAATGAATATTATTATTTTTATAATAATTATAAAAATTCACTGACCGGCGCCGTGTCAGTATGATATGAATTGATATGTAAAAAAAAGTCTGAAGTAGCTTGAAACAATCATTTCATGATCCTTATATACTAAAGGTGAAACAATTCTTATAAGAATTTTGAAAAACAGTTGTGTTTTACTTTCGTTTTTAAAAGTAAGATAGGTAATGGAAATCCATTCAATAAGCTCAACACGTACATTAGTTTCGTAACTGTTTCAGTAGAGCGGCGTTTCATGTGATATAAAATATAAATAGCTGAATCTTTCTTTAAACACTACTTTCGAATAAGAAGGCAAAATAACGGCTCTAGAGTTACAAAACCTCTCACAAATTAATCTTGTGCGACACTTTTTGACCAATGAAAGTGAATAAAACTTTCATACCATTGATTTACAGTAACTTATATCACTTTATAAACTCAAATAATGTAATAATGTATGTATATAAAGTGTGGTAGATACAACTAATTTTTAATTCTCCACAAAATAATTTCCCAAAAATTTTGTCTTCTTATCTGAACGCACTTTATTTATTTATTTCAATAAAATCATTTTTAAACAAAGAAACATTTAAAAGCTCTAGAACAACCATGTAATATAGGTCTGGAATAAATTAAACTCAAATTCAATTTATTTCTGGCAATGTATAGATGAATTGGCCAACGTAGTTAGAAAACGAATAATTTTTGACCCAAGACCACATAATTCTGCAGCAATATTTTGCGTAATCAGAGCGTCCCTGAATAACCGATTAATGAACAAATATTGTGCTTGTAGTCATGTTCATAACCGAAGTTATTGATTTTATTATTTCAATCTTTTCGTTTTTCTGGTATATATCGCACAACAAACCAAAAATTCACTTGTAAAAAAAAATAGCATTGAAAAACCATTGTATAACATCTTCAGTATTAACTGAATTGAACTATTAGCACACTGGTAGTATTAACTTACAATTTAGAGAACCTGGAATAGGGGATGAGGAATAAGATAAAATCTTGATAACTCTCCTACTTTGTTTACTGAACCACGTAATAATAGCATAAACGTTCAATGATTCCATTTGTTTACAAGAATTTTTATTAAATTTATTTGATATTTTCAATCGAATATGTTCTAATTTATCTGTCAAGATGGATAAGTGATCGGCTGGCAGCAAGATATGGTTCGATACATCCGCTTGTTCATTTTAACCGAATTGTTACAACCGAGATATGCAAGATTAATGTGTAAATCTCTAGGCAGGCATCGTAATTTAAAAAAGAAATATTAATATTTATAGTTCACTATGACTAAGAAATATGTGTGACTAACAATGCTGCATTATTCACTTTATTACTCCATTTTCTCAAAAAAGTGATCAATCGCTATTCCTCAAAAACCAAATCTATTGTATTTGGGAATACATGAAATTTTACCAGTCAAGTCTACCTACAGTGTGCAGAAAATATCTTGCTACTTTGTTGAGCACTCATACCAACGGCACTATGACAAGTACGTATGAGATGTGATACAGGACGTTCTTTAGCCAAGACGGTATTAAACATGAACCTAAACGTGTTCCAACGTATACAAAGAATGACAGGAAACACCCATTGTATGAAATAGATGTTTTTTATTTTTGGTAGATTGGTGTAGGCAGGTTTCATTCTTAGACAATTTTAAAATTTGCCATTGTTTTTTAAGTTATTTTAAGGAAATAATAATATTAAATAATCGATAAAATATGCAAGATAACTTTCCAGTCTAAGTGTAGAATCGTCTCAATATCTAAATTTTGAATTTGGACCGGACGTATTCCATTTGGTTACGCTATTGGCCGTAACGACGTATCTCCGTATTCCATATAACAATACCTTAAGCAAAATTTTCACTTTATCATAAACGTAATTCTTACCTTAACGATAAAATATAAAAATATTGCTAAATTCGCTGAGAAAAGGATGACTGTCATTAGGTGATTAACAAATATCTGTGTTTTGCAATTTTTTATTTATTATTATTAGGCTGAGAGACGTTTAAAATTTTCGAGAAATGGGAGCAATTTTGACGGGTTGAAAATTTTCAGGAAGCTGGATGTGAGAGCGGTAGTTCTGGTCAACAAGCCAGTAGGTACCCCACAGGTAGAACTTGAGGGAGCTTGTACTCCCGCTCGTTGAAATTGTCAATCGCTCACAGCTCCACTTTCGCTTCTCAACAAATTATCATCACCGCTCTAGTTCGTTGAGACAATCGTTGACATTTTTGTCTCCGCTCTACCATAAAATTTAACGCTCCTGTGTTTCAAATATGAAATTTAGATTCCTCCCATTCTAAATAGGCGGCGAAATGGCAGTTGACATATGTACGGTGCATAAAGTAAATCAATCTATAATCGAAAGCAAGCTTAAACCTTTCTTCATGAATGAATGTAAGGCAGACGCCACTCTTCAATATAAAATCCGACCTCTACTATTGTACGTCTGAAACAAAACAGCTAACCCGTCCGCTCTGGATCCATGGATAATTTAAGCATTAGATTTCGCTTCGAAACCGGTCCTTCTAAAATATGTAAAATCTCGTTAAAACCGTTCTTCCAACTCAGAGCTTGCTTGTCAAGATCCATGCTCTTTTGTTGAAAGAAGGAGAGAAAAAGTTGAACTTCACGAGGATTCAAGGGTCAATTTCAAACTCGTATACTGTTCTAATGAAATCAATAGAACACACCTGTCAATTAGTTACGCCGTACCCCCGTATCTTTACTTCAATCTGGCGCAAGGCACCCTCCGTATCCTGTACCTTCAGAAATGAAAATACCTCATTCATACCCGTACCTTAAAGAAAAAAATTTGGGCTGAACCTCATCCTTATCTGTACTTTAAAAGAAAATGAATTATGGCAGTACCTTACCCGTAACCGTAAACTAGGTACACGGTGTATCCAAATTGCCAATTTGAGCTAAGGAGGTGCGGAGAGGAAGAGGACAAGAGTTGAAAATTAGTGAAGAGTATAGGCGAACCTGGGTTCGTCTGTTTACTCTAATGTATCTTTGTTTTAGATTTTTTTCGAAATTCATAAGTGAAACTTCGATACATTTTCACGTAGGAAAATGTTATGAAATTAGCCAAAATTGAAGCACCTTTCCCAATATTAAGTTTATGGTAGTCGACGGTCGGCTTAATTGAAAGCCGAACAAACAGAATAGGAAATAATTTGTTCGTATTTGCAGAGGTTTTGCATTTGCAAACTGCTGGGAAGACAAAAGCATTAAATAAAATTATATCCTTTACTCATTGTGTGACAAATTGCAACGATTGAAAAACACACGAAAAGGGATTGTTGCTTAAATTTTGTAAGAATAAAGTAGAAGTTAACTAAATATTTTTCACCAAAAATATGATGCAAATATTTTTATTCCATTGAGTCTGGTTACGCTGTAAGATAAGCTCAGCTGTTCGATCTTGAACCTCCATAGTTCGGATTGGAGCAAACGGAGATGCATAGCCCTTTAAGATAAGTTCGGATGCCTTCTCAGCTATTGCGACGACAGGAGCAAAAGTATTAGAATTGGTTATTTGAGGCATGATGGAAGCATCTAGTACACGAAGTCGCAGGAGTCCAATAACTCTAAATCGTAATTTTTTTAGGTAAAACTTACTGCAAACACATTACATATATCGAACCTTAGCTTAGAATCCACGACTGCGTCCTTGTCATTTGGTCTGTATCCCATTCGACAAGTTCCAGAACTATGCCACCCATTTGTTCCCGTTGTCTCTACGACACACCGCCAGTACTCGTAGCTGTTGAAAACTTGTTTTTTGGCACATTTTATATTTGGGATGAGTTTTGTGACAATTTTTTTGAAACTTTTTGTGCTCATTGTTTGCAAAGAAATTTCTTTAGCTATATACAAGGATTCACAAGCTTTAATAGGTATATGTTGTATGTTGTAGCGTTTGTTGTTTTCATTTTTGCTTGTCATATCAGGAAAACATATTAGACGGTGTACCTTCGAATAGTATACTATAATCCTGCTTGCTTTGAAGAAATTTGTAGTCAATTTTGGCCAACCGTTCAATGTTTCTAATACCTCGTCGATAAGCATCTACGTCCAATGTGATGCTCCCTAGGTACGCCTTTGTATACTCCGGTCGACAAATAAAAACAATGACTTGAAACTCGTTTACAACATTAAGCTTTTCACGATATAAACACTGTCTTACTACACTCATAGAAATATCTGGCCAATCATTTCCTCCTCGTTTTCTTGCAACTTGAGATACTAGAAATGCGCGTGCATCAACATCAACGTTAGAGAAAATAAGTTCCTTTTGAGAGGTAATATATTTCTCGAATACTTCAGGGATTATTCCGTGGAAAGGACAGGAGAGATAAGATGGATCATCAACAATAAAAGAACCTACGGAGAAACCAGAATGGTCTTGTAAGTTTTTGCCAATAGGGAGTACTGTGATTGTTGAAATATTGGTTTTATCGAGCAATCCCAATGGGGCAATTCCTGATTTAAACAAAATAATAGGTGTCCCAAAGGTGCCTGAAGAAACAATAACTTCTCTAGAAGCATGCGCCTGCATTTTCTGTCCATGCCGTATATAAAGTACTCCAGTTGCAGTTTTTCCTGTGAAAATTATTTTCTCCACTTGAGCATAAATGATGACGCGTAATTTTCTTCGCGTGTGCAAAATTGGTTTAATATAGGCATCAAATGTTGATACTCTGCGTCCGATTTCTCTTGTGACGTCCACAGGTGAAAACCCTTGAAACCAGGCAAATAAGGCGAGTATATGTAATTGTGGATCGGAACAATACTGCGAAATATTTATGCCTTAAAGTTTTTAACTGCGAACAGCATAGCTGTGAGGAATGTGACTAGCAATCTGTCCGTCACATGTGTTTCATTTTGCACGCGATAAATATGTACAATTCACAGCCATTCCCAATTGATAATTAGCTCATAGTGTTGTTGTTTTTCTCATTAATTACAAACTATTAAATTTATAGATACGTAGACTTCCATTTCCTCCAATACAATGAGTTACACTCATTGACTAGCATTTGCAAATGCAATGACACAATAGCTGGTATTGTGTCTTTACATTTGCAAATGCTTGTCAATGCATGTAACTCATTGTATTGGAGGAAATGGAAGTCTACGTATCTATAAATTTAATAGTTTGTAATTAATTTTTGTGTGATGCCAGTCCAAATTTTCGATTCTACTATGATTGTTTTGTCATTTGTCATGATCGCAAACAAATTCTCCATTAATTAGCTCGAGTAGCAAGTACATATGATTCGCTACCAGTTGAGTTTTTGTCGCTGTTCTTAGCATATTTCCCGATCAACGTTTTCTTTTCAGTTACCAACATTATCTCTAATGGTAATTTACGCATCTTTCCTGACTCAAATCAAGCTTTGTGATAGTACGACAACGGACTAAATTATCTATGTTTTGTTTCCATTTAACGTTTTTATGCTATTTTAATCAAATTTTCAACTACAGTGGAATTCGTTTAATGTCACTTCTTCTTCTGTCACAAGTCTCTTTGTATCACCAATTTAAAAATTCTCGGCGGATGCCCATGCACTTAAGAGTAAGAATAGGTCGCCTTATGTCACTTCGCCTAATGTCATATTTTATCTTNCGGCGGATGCCCATGCACTTAAGAGTAAGAATAGGTCGCCTTATGTCACTTCGCCTAATGTCATATTTTATCTTGAGTCACCCATTCCAACCCCACACATGGAAGTTTACTTCTTTTATTGGCAACTTTCGTGCCATAGTTTGAATTTCATTTATCTTTTTTCTTAATTTCTCTCCAAATTTGTATACATTCAGCTTACACCCTAATAAAATGGGGAAAGAAAAATCATCACTGAAGAAACATTTTCCTAACAAGAAATTCTAACCGAGAAATTAACTTTCAAAATTAAAGATAGATCAAGTATCACAGAATCCTTTCTCAATATTGAAAGGCACCTATCCGAAACTTTCAAAAGTTCGTTTATATATAGAGCCACTAAGATTTGGAACATTTTTATTCTACTAAACAGAGATTATAATCTCATTTTAGTAAATAATTTCAACAAATTTAAAGACAGGTCAGCGAAATTTGTAATCAAACATAGACTCATCGATTTCACCACCAATCGCTAACAAACAAAAATCAAAAAATTAAAAAGTGGATTTTGAGCTTTGAGTAATAGATTAAGTCTAATACTTATAATATCTTTACAATCTACTTAACCACAATATAGATTTTTTTTTTCTTAGTTTTTTCTTTCCGTCATCCAATCACTTATTTTTATAGTCCTGCTTGCGGGGGTAATTACCATTTTGTATTAGAAATGATACCTTGACACTTGAATAAAATGTAAATCAATCAATCAATCCTGTTGTGTGCAGAAAAAAATTACTATTTTCATTAGGTCAAATTGGTGTAATTTTGAACACTGAGTTAACCATAGTAAAATTAATAGATACATGTAAACCAAGATTCACAAATCCGCTTTTTGTCACCAAACACTATGTTAAACACCAAAATTTAAAAAGTTGCCAATATCGCATTATGTCTCCTTCGCTTCATATCACCAAAAATTTGGGCTCCCTTGGGAGTAACATTAAACGAATTCCACTGTAGATTTAAATTTTTTTTTTGCCCTAAGATTAAAAGCTTCTACTCAATAGATTAATGCCGCTCGAACTATTGTTTTCCTGTTCTGCTAGTCTGAATCGGTATTGCTGGAATGATTGAAAAGGCAGATATTCATGATTCGTCTTAATATTCACCTGGATGCTTTCTATGTATATTTATATATGATATCAAGTATAATGTTCTTCCTTTTGGTAACAAAATATATTTGATCCCAAAAAAATTTTTTATGTGACCACTCTATGCATATACTTTTATGATTATATCCAAACTTCGTGTCACTGTTATGATAAGAGAATAAGGTATCTATATTATTATAATTCACAGCCCGTATATGAAACTGTATTATTATTATTCGGGGGGGGGGGGGGGGNGGGGGGGCGGGCTCCCCTCATAGGCTATGACAGGTTTAAACATGTTTGAACTTGAAAGGGTGTGAGACATGACAATATCGCAAACTTAGGTCGGTGGTCGGCGGATAAACTTAGGTTCACATCTACGTGTAAGTTAGCAACACTGCTGACTTAGATAGGTGCTCTGTGGAAATAATTAGGATCCACGTATGCTACAAGAGTTAGGGTGTTTCATTGGTGAAAATAAATTCTTGGGTTTTGTAGTGGGGGGTGTGTGGCCGAGTTCTACTGTGACCTTACAAACACCTTTCATTTAGGTCGGTGGACGGTGAAAATACCTAGGGTGGTGTGAATTTAGCAACACTGCTGACTTAGGTCGGTGGTCGGTGAAAATACTTAGGGCGGTGGGTAGGTCGGTGTCTTTAAGGGTTGGTGGGAGGAACAGCAGGTCTTATATACTACTACATCCATAAAGAAATGCCTGGGAATAGCATCAATGATATATTAGGGTAAATTTTAGGTACAAAATTACTTTATGCTTAGAACCAATGAGAAATACTTGGACGAACAAATGGAAATAGACGTAGAATTTCAGAGCCACTTATACTTAACATTATGCAGCAGTATCATACTGAAACAAGTGGTTGAGACACATAGATACGACAACACGTGGAACAAATTATAGATATGTTGAAGTAAGTAGAAGAAGGTCCAATGGATTTATCAAAGTAACAGGCACAATAAGTTGATATATTTGTCTATTGTGAGCAACGATAACCCTCAGAAAGTAATACTTACGTAATTAAAAGCAAATTAGAAGGGTTTTATGATTAGCTTCAATTTGTTCTAAATATAGACCATCGGGACAATGAGACATGACAATGCTATAAACCTCTTACTATGCTTTCTATTCCATTTAGGTTCCAGGCATGATTCCATGCAACCTAAATTTTACCATAGTTAAGGTTAAATTGGATTCCAAAGCACCAAAAACAGTTTCAGTAAAATAAACGTACTGCATTTAATAAACGTGTAAACGTAATAAACGTTTAAAAACGTACTGGTTTTAGATCTATCAATTGTCGGACACCAACGTTGCACAACATCGAAAGGAAGGAAAAAAATTTCCTTGACCATTGATAGATGAAATAAAACATTCCAGAAACGATAATAAACGGGTGCTTTGAAAGAATGCAAAAACCATTTTCAGTTGTTTGTGATCTTCAGTAGGTAACATTCAAAAAATATTTGGTGTCCCCCAAAGAAGTTTTGTCGCAATGTAAAAAAAGAACTTCATAGAAACGTCTCTTATTTTTCACCTGAACTTCTTCCAAAGTGCGTATCTACATGATGGCACAAAATTTTATCAAAATTGATTTTGGCACAAAATTTTTATAGATTTTTTTGTAAACCTCTGCTGTAAGGAGAATGAAAACTTTACGGAAAAAAATTATGTACGGTGATCAACACCTTAACATTGACTCATGAACAAAAAATTTCAACCTCAGGAAAGTGATATTATTTGGATCAATTTTAGAGGTTGAGTCTTTCTGTGTCACCCTAATCTGTATAGAAAGTATATTTCGCTGCTGGAGGGTGCAAAGTAGGTTTATCTGCTTTTTGGCACAGTAGATTTGTGTGTTGTCTGGCAGAAATTGAGTAAGGTTTGTCAGCTAATTGATACATAGAAAATTTGTCTGATGTTGGGTAGAAATTAGATAATATATTGTCTACTAAAGGATAAAAAGTAGATTTATACTTTGTCGTAAGGAAAGCAGATTTGAGTATTTTCGTCCGGATAGATTCCGGAATTATCGGTTGGGTACCTAAATTGTGTCGCCTGTTTTACAAAATCTATATTTTACCTAATACAATTGTAGGAAGTATTTCTAGAGCCATTGTCCCATACCCAGAAGGTTATACTAAGTATATAATTTGGAAGCATTGCGACGAATTTTTAAAACAAACAGTAAATTAAAAGTAAGTTATCTCAAATTACATCTGCGGACTATGCCTCAACTACCTTTTGTAACAGTTTGTAACTCACAGAAATAGGAAACTTTCAATCCTGCCCAGCACAGCATAATACATACACATGAACACAACGAATATCAATCCAACAACCCGTCAACGATATAAATATCTTTTCACAGGATTACCTTCTTTCTGTAGTACACTTGGATCAACATATTTGTAGCCCAATTCAGCTCCTGCATCTTTCCAAAGAGAATAAATCGTATGGTTTAGTGTTTCTATCGTAATTGGACCATACATTCCATGTTGATCTGCAGAGAAATTGTTAGCGTATAATTGAATGCAAAAATAAAAATTTACATAAAGTTCATTTAGGTTGAAAAATCATCATTCTTGTTTTTTTAACCGTTGATTCTTGATTGCTCTAAAAACTTGTAGCAAATTGGAGAAGTTTCATGTTTATCAACCACGAAAAGAATCTTATTAGGATTTATTTACACAATCCATTACTCCATTTACACAATTTGAAGTGTTAAATATTGTTACAGTTGTAGTGTATTTTTATGTGACGACAAATGTATGATTATTTTTATAAATTATTATTAGATAATTTATGCAATTGTTGACTTATCTTTGTCTTTATTTATTTTTTTTTGGTTTGTTACTAATTATGGAAATTAGTAAGCTTAGCTTTAGTTCCTTTTCATAATTTCCTTTGTTTTATTATTATAATAGTATAATAACTATCCGACGCTCGCTTCGCTCGCACGGCTAGCGCTGCCGCGGGATTCCATTAAGTAACGAAAGCAGATCAACAAAAAATGGTGTAGCAGATTTTGAACAAAGCAGGAAAGCAAACGAGGCAGCGTCTGTTAGTTGAATGTCGTAATAAATGGTATCTGATATAGCCGTATAATAAATAAAATAAATCATGGTTGAGCGCAGAGTTCATGATTTTTTTGATTTTTTTGATAATTATCCAATTTTTTACATAATTATCAAAAAAAAATATTTATTTTCCTTAATATGTGTATTTTCGAATAAATTCTGAAAAAGTGAGTTTAAGCCTGTCGATTATTTCACAAAAAAAATTCTCACACCTTTTACACAAGCCTTTATTATTCTCCTTCTTACTGGAAATAAAGTGATCCCAGATAGGATCTTTCGCTCTAGGTATTTTGTTTGGCAATAATTCCACAAACATCAAAAACACAACTAATAAATTCTAGTTCTTATGTAGACAATCAACGTAACGCGTCATTGTAATTTTATTGCTTAAAACTTATTCGAGAAGCGACACGAGTGCAACCGACGACAGCCCATGCATAGTCATAAAAGTAATTGATAAGAGAATGGTATTTATTTTAATTAGTTTTGTATGCGAAATATGCAATACGTTTATTGATTTGAAAAAGTCAAAAAAATCATGATTTTTTCAAGCTTGGGAATTATCATTGATAATTATCAATGATAATTATCACGAACCCTGGTTGAGCGTACTTGGGATTTGCCAGCAACGCCCTGTCCATGCCCATAATTTGATCAGTAAATAGACGCTAGGATTTAGTACCTCTTAAAATGGAAATATGTAGAACAAAATTTATAAATTTTGGCTATTTACAAATTAATGGTTTTGGGCTATTTACAAATAAAGTCTTAATTCGTTACTCAAAAATTTCTTTGTAAACGCAATTGAGAGTAACCATCTACAAATTTACCTTGTCTGAGAGATTATATAACTTTGACTTTCACGTTAATTTTACTTGGGCACCGCCGTTATCTTTACCTTTACTTCGGCCGTGAATAAACACGGCGAAGATAAATAAATACCAACATTTGACAATGACTGTCCTTGTGATTTGTTCATTGTCAGAGTTTCCAACCAAATCCAGCGCATTATATTATTTTTAACTTCTTAGAAAGCCCGCACCCCACCCGTCGATTCCATCATCCCTTCCACCCACGATAGCATTCTTTCCGTCCATACCCGCATCCCTCACCTCCTTGCATGGCTCCATCCCGACTTTGCTCGTAACCCTGCCGTAAATGCCCTCATTCCTTTCTCCATGCCCGCATGCCTCCCGTCCGTACCATGCATCTCTGTCGTCCATGACCGCATCCTTTCAGTGCATGCCTATTCCTCCTGTCCCTTCCGTACTTGCCCGAATCCCTTTCGTACTTGCCCGAATCCCTTTCGTACATGCTTACACCCCTTCCAGACATGCCCGCATCCCTCCCGTCCCTGTCTTTATTCATTTCCATGCTCGCTCCTTCGCTCCCATTCCTTATCGACATATCCCTTCCATCCCTGTTTCCATCCCTCCAGGTCCTGTCAGCATCCCTTCCGTGCACGCCCAAATCACAAATTCATTAAAAAATATTGAGATAGTATGCCAAGCTAACCCAAAATGTATTGGGTTTGTTTGCCAATTTCACCCAAAAAAATCGGATCGGATCCCTGGTTCATCCTTAGAATACTTTTCGCTTATGCCTAGTTCATTTGCGTCATTGGCTAAGTAGCATATTGGGATCATATGCCAACTCACCAAATGTATATTGTGTACAAATGTCAAATTAATTCAAAGTATATTGGCGGATATGTAACATTCACTCTAAAAATGTGGTATGCTAGGTTCACGCAAAAAATATTGGTCGTATCGCAATTTCACACAAATTGTATTGTGGTCGTGTAGAGTATTCATTCAAAGTATATTAGGGTTGTATGCCAAGATCAAGCAAATGTAAGGTTCGCATGCCAAGTATACGAACAATACAAAAATATACTTATAAAAATAAGAACTAGAATTTATTAGTTGTGTTTTTGATGTTTGTGGAATTATTGCCAAACAAAATACCTAGAGCGAAAGATCCTATCTGGGATCACTTTATTTCCAGTAAGAAGGAGAATAATAAAGGCTTGTGTAAAAGGTGTGAGAATTTTTTTTGTGAAATAATCGACAGGCTTAAACTCACTTTTTCAGAATTTATTCGAAAATACACATATTAAGGAAAATAAATATTTTTTTTTGATAATTATGTAAAAAATTGGATAATTATCAAAAAAATCAAAAAAATCATGAACTCTGCGCTCAACCATGATTTATTTTATTTATTATACGGCTATATCAGATACCATTTATTACGACATTCAACTAACAGACGCTGCCTCGTTTGCTTTCCTGCTTTGTTCAAAATCTGCTACACCATTTTTTGTTGATCTGCTTTCGTTACTTAATGGAATCCCGCGGCAGCGCTAGCCGTGCGAGCGAAGCGAGCGTCGGATAGTTATTATACTATTATAATAATAAAACAAAGGAAATTATGAAAAGGAACTAAAGCTAAGCTTACTAATTTCCATAATTAGTAACAAACCAAAAAAAAATAAATAAAGACAAAGATAAGTCAACAATTGCATAAATTATCTAATAATAATTTATAAAAATAATCATACATTTGTCGTCACATAAAAATACACTACAACTGTAACAATATTTAACACTTCAAATTGTGTAAATGGAGTAATGGATTGTGTAAATAAATCCTAATAAGATTCTTTTCGTGGTTGATAAACATGAAACTTCTCCAATTTGCTACAAGTTTTTAGAGCAATCAAGAATCAACGGTTAAAAAAACAAGAATGATGATTTTTCAACCTAAATGAACTTTATGTAAATTTTTATTTTTGCATTCAATTATACGCTAACAATTTCTCTGCAGATCAACATGGAATGTATGGTCCAATTACGATAGAAACACTAAACCATACGATTTATTCTCTTTGGAAAGATGCAGGAGCTGAATTGGGCTACAAATATGTTGATCCAAGTGTACTACAGAAAGAAGGTAATCCTGTGAAAAGATATTTATATCGTTGACGGGTTGTTGGATTGATATTCGTTGTGTTCATGTGTATGTATTATGCTGTGCTGGGCAGGATTGAAAGTTTCCTATTTCTGTGAGTTACAAACTGTTACAAAAGGTAGTTGAGGCATAGTCCGCAGATGTAATTTGAGATAACTTACTTTTAATTTACTGTTTGTTTTAAAAATTCGTCGCAATGCTTCCAAATTATATACTTAGTATAACCTTCTGGGTATGGGACAATGGCTCTAGAAATACTTCCTACAATTGTATTAGGTAAAATATAGATTTTGTAAAACAGGCGACACAATTTAGGTACCCAACCGATAATTCCGGAATCTATCCGGACGAAAATACTCAAATCTGCTTTCCTTACGACAAAGTATAAATCTACTTTTTATCCTTTAGTAGACAATATATTATCTAATTTCTACCCAACATCAGACAAATTTTCTATGTATCAATTAGCTGACAAACCTTACTCAATTTCTGCCAGACAACACACAAATCTACTGTGCCAAAAAGCAGATAAACCTACTTTGCACCCTCCAGCAGCGAAATATACTTTCTATACAGATTAGGGTGACACAGAAAGACTCAACCTCTAAAATTGATCCAAATAATATCACTTTCCTGAGGTTGAAATTTTTTGTTCATGAGTCAATGTTAAGGTGTTGATCACCGTACATAATTTTTTTCCGTAAAGTTTTCATTCTCCTTACAGCAGAGGTTTACAAAAAAATCTATAAAAATTTTGTGCCAAAATCAATTTTGATAAAATTTTGTGCCATCATGTAGATACGCACTTTGGAAGAAGTTCAGGTGAAAAATAAGAGACGTTTCTATGAAGTTCTTTTTTTACATTGCGACAAAACTTCTTTGGGGGACACCAAATATTTTTTGAATGTTACCTACTGAAGATCACAAACAACTGAAAATGGTTTTTGCATTCTTTCAAAGCACCCGTTTATTATCGTTTCTGGAATGTTTTATTTCATCTATCAATGGTCAAGGAAATTTTTTTCCTTCCTTTCGATGTTGTGCAACGTTGGTGTCCGACAATTGATAGATCTAAAACCAGTACGTTTTTAAACGTTTATTACGTTTACACGTTTATTAAATGCAGTACGTTTATTTTACTGAAACTGTTTTTGGTGCTTTGGAATCCAATTTAACCTTAACTATGGTAAAATTTAGGTTGCATGGAATCATGCCTGGAACCTAAATGGAATAGAAAGCATAGTAAGAGGTTTATAGCATTGTCATGTCTCATTGTCCCGATGGTCTATATTTAGAACAAATTGAAGCTAATCATAAAACCCTTCTAATTTGCTTTTAATTACGTAAGTATTACTTTCTGAGGGTTATCGTTGCTCACAATAGACAAATATATCAACTTATTGTGCCTGTTACTTTGATAAATCCATTGGACCTTCTTCTACTTACTTCAACATATCTATAATTTGTTCCACGTGTTGTCGTATCTATGTGTCTCAACCACTTGTTTCAGTATGATACTGCTGCATAATGTTAAGTATAAGTGGCTCTGAAATTCTACGTCTATTTCCATTTGTTCGTCCAAGTATTTCTCATTGGTTCTAAGCATAAAGTAATTTTGTACCTAAAATTTACCCTAATATATCATTGATGCTATTCCCAGGCATTTCTTTATGGATGTAGTAGTATATAAGACCTGCTGTTCCTCCCACCAACCCTTAAAGACACCGACCTACCCACCGCCCTAAGTATTTTCACCGACCACCGACCTAAGTCAGCAGTGTTGCTAAATTCACACCACCCTAGGTATTTTCACCGTCCACCGACCTAAATGAAAGGTGTTTGTAAGGTCACAGTAGAACTCGGCCACACACCCCCCACTACAAAACCCAAGAATTTATTTTCACCAATGAAACACCCTAACTCTTGTAGCATACGTGGATCCTAATTATTTCCACAGAGCACCTATCTAAGTCAGCAGTGTTGCTAACTTACACGTAGATGTGAACCTAAGTTTATCCGCCGACCACCGACCTAAGTTTGCGATATTGTCATGTCTCACACCCTTTCAAGTTCAAACATGTTTAAACCTGTCATAGCCTATGAGGGGAGCCCGCCCCCCCCNATTGTGGTTAAGTAGATTGTAAAGATATTATAAGTATTAGACTTAATCTATTACTCAAAGCTCAAAATCCACTTTTTAATTTTTTGATTTTTGTTTGTTAGCGATTGGTGGTGAAATCGATGAGTCTATGTTTGATTACAAATTTCGCTGACCTGTCTTTAAATTTGTTGAAATTATTTACTAAAATGAGATTATAATCTCTGTTTAGTAGAATAAAAATGTTCCAAATCTTAGTGGCTCTATATACAAACGAACTTTTGAAAGTTTCGGATAGGTGCCTTTCAATATTGAGAAAGGATTCTGTGATACTTGATCTATCTTTAATTTTGAAAGTTAATTTCTCGGTTAGAAATTCTTGTTAGGAAAATGTTTCTTCAGTGATGATTTTTCTTTCCCCATTTTATTAGGGTGTAAGCTGAATGTATACAAATTTGGAGAGAAATTAAGAAAAAAGATAAATGAAATTCAAACTATGGCACGAAAGTTGCCAATAAAAGAAGTAAACTTCCATGTGTGGGGTTGGAATGGGTGACTCAAGATAAAATATGACATTAGGCGAAGTGACATAAGGCGACCTATTCTTACTCTTAAGTGCATGGGCATCCGCCGGGAATTTTTAAATTGGTGATACAAAGAGACTTGTGACAGAAGAAGAAGTGACATTAAACGAATTCCACTGTACTAAGGTGCTCATAGGGAAAGCCTAGAAGTCGCAATCTATACACAACGATGTATATTTTATTTTGCATCCAATGTGGTACCCAAATAATTTGTGCTTTCTCAATTTCAGTTGGAATTTTTTTTTCTGTCAGAATTAATGTCAATCAATTAATGTTTTCTATAAACTTTGAATACGAAATATTGTAACAATAAGCATTTCTGCATAACGCGGTACTTCTACGTGGCTCGATATTACTCTACGTATTTCTGTTGCTATAATTGTAGCCAAATTTATGTACGTATATATACATACCTCGTCGTATTTCTACGCAGAAAATGGCTACCTCTCCATGTCTCTTAGCGTATCTAGGTAATAATGCCCATTACAATGGTTCCTTTGTGTTCGCGGTTTAAACGTATTGCTACGTAACTTTTCTTATTTCCCATTGTTTAATTTCCTCTATAATCTTATATAGCTTCCCATTTCATTCTATTGCTAAGATTCAATAATCTATATTAGTTTACGGGTGTTTCTAAAGTTTCTGTTTTTCGACATCGGTTAGCTTCACTAATATTTACAACAATCATAAAATATTCGTTCTTTTTGCTGGATATCCGAAGAAAAAGTAAACCTTTTAAACGTAAAACAGTTGAACGGTAATGACTGCACCAAAGATAGATTTATAAAATGCAGCAGATTTAGCTGATGCTGTTACTGTTTTAATTGGTTCTTCTTTCAATTATATATGTTGAGGTGTTATTTCTAAACATAATTTAAATTAAATCTTACTAATTCTACAGTCTGAATTCATTTTTACTTTATATAGATTTTTGGCGTTCAACAATTTTCAGTTTTTATGACACTTGACTCAAAACATCTCGAAACCTTACACGCGTTCCAGTAGTTTTTCTACGGACTCGGGATCTACATATTCTTAGCTAAAAAATGTTGCATCGCATGACACCTGACCTCCTACTGAACCTCGTGAACTTTCCTCTAGTCTGTAATTAAGTGACGATCCTTACGACATCTTTTCAAAAAATGGGATGAGCTGTGGATATCTCCACATCATTTTAAAGGTTCATAATTTCTAAATAGGTAAATCGCGGATAACGATTGCTAAGCTTACAATAGTTAATCGCTGTTCCACGGTTTACCGTATTAGGGAACACCGATGAAGTCAGGAAATTGCGCCGTTGATACTTTCCAATTTTCTGCAGTTTGTAAATGATTTCAACACAAAATACTAGTAAAGGGTACAGAACTTGGCGATTAAAATTAGAAGTCGAAATATATCTAAAGTGGAATCAGTAAAAACATGAACAAGCTAAACGGCTACTGATTGTATTCGGCCCGACAAGGTATTAGAGGGGACAGTATTTAGGATGAACAAGGGTACTAACCAGTATGAAAAATTCTAAACCCTATCGAGACCACGTCCTAAACGGGCAGTTACACAGCAACAAAATGTATTAAGGTGGTGATATACGAATTTGAG
The DNA here is from genome assembly GCA_002738285.1 of Holacanthella duospinosa. Lineage (NCBI taxonomy): Eukaryota > Metazoa > Arthropoda > Collembola > Poduromorpha > Neanuridae > Holacanthella > Holacanthella duospinosa. Next base: position 717,723 of record NIPM01000033.1, read on the forward strand.
AGTAAATGATATTTCGGTGAAACACAAGTAATACACTTGTTACCAGCAACAATTTGCTAATACAGTCAAATTTTGGTCCCTGTCCTAAGCCTCAAATTTCAATTTTGTTTTATTATTATTATTTTGCTATTACAATCGATTCATAAAACAACCGGGGAAATGCTCGGAGGGTCAAGCAGTCACAATGGATTGTCTTACAGCAGAGGGAATAAGTAAATATACCAACAGCTCTGGGATAAAAATTACAATATTTGGATACTAAAATGTGAAATTACAAACGCGATTATGACAATTGGGATCAAATTACAAAAGATAAAAGCTGGAGGTATGACGCCATGCTAAAATTCTTCAAGAGCTGAAAACTACACAGGGATATTTCCTGATAACGGTATGTTAATTTACGTTCCTTGCTTTTAAACTTTTAGCATCCATTTGTTAAAATAGGGTTAATTTTGTCCCTCCATTCCATTTCTGAATTGTTTTCTATCTGTAATCATTACCCAAAAATTTTATTAGAGAAGAATATATTCAACATATTACGCCAATATTTTACGGGTAAACTTGGCATACGACACCCAACATTATTTGGATGAACATGGCATTCGAAAGACAATATACTTTGAGTAAACTTGGCATGCAACCCCAATATACCTGCGTGAATTTGGCCTACGATAAAAATATATTTTAGTGAATTTAGCATACTCCAATTAATATTTCTTGGATTAAGCTAACGTATACCCCAAATTTTTATGGTAATTTGATGTTCGACCCCAATATCATTTGGGTGAACCTGACATAGGACTCTAAATTTTTTGGATAAACGTATTACATATTTAATAAGGGAACATGGCATACAAACGAAATATATTATGGGTGAACTTCGTATACGACGTTGATAAATTTTGAGAAAATAATTGCAAAGATATTTTCGTATTGTTCGTATACTTGGCATACTAACCTAATATATTTGCTTGATCTTGGTCTACATACAGGCTAGCCTTAAACGGGATTTAAATCTATGGTAGACGATTTATATCTATGATATTCTCAAATCAACAATAACTTGCACTCCAATATGGCAGTTCCAAACTAAACATGAGAATTTCAGTACCGGAACAACAAGCGACTAACGGTCAATCATTGTAATACTTAGCTATTGTTTTTGATTCTCCTAATTTTTATTTGGAGAATGTCGTTAGGAACTCCAAATCTCAAACGTAAGTACACAAAACACGAAAAAGATTTGAGTAGTGTAATCAAAAACTTTAAATGTTTTATCCAAGGTTTAAAAAAAATAGTGAAAATATTGGAACGATTAAAAAGTAAATTTAAATGGTTTCCTTGTTCAAATATCAAATGCAAATACAATTACAGCTCAATTATGTTGTGTAAGTGAAAAGTTGATACAGAAGATGAGATGTAAGATATTTGAAATAAACCAAAATGAATTAATTTGATAAATATCGTAGTTGAGTACATTAATTTTTGGATTAGAAATCTATCCTGCTTTGTGTACTTACGTTTGATATTTGAAGTTCCTAACGACATTCTGCAAATAAAAATTAGAAGAATTAAAAACGATAACTAAGTATTACAATGATTAAACAAATTTGTATTAATAAAGAAAACAAAAATTATATTCAATTTTTTCAAATGTCCAACTCTTCTTCGCTCCCGTTAGTCACTTGTTGATCCGGTACTGAAATTCTCATGTTCCCTCTTGGAACTGCCATATTGGAATGCAAGTTATTGATGGTTTGAGAATACGTACCATGGATTTAAATCCATTGCTGGTGATTTATAATCTATGGTGATGACGTCGTACCGCAGATTATAATCCCAAACCATGTATTATAATATATGGTATTTCTGCGCAATTGCGCTAGTGACCCAGTGACCCCTGACCTCCGGAAAATGTTTTAATGAAACTTTGAGCATTTATCTTCAATTTGGTCTTTGCAGAATTGAAATAAACCCATCCGTTCTCGATATTCGAGTTTAAAAAACACACCATGATGGGTAACCTTTACGGCAAGTCCGTCTGCATCATGAATTATGTACGTAAAAAATTAAATACAAAAATTTCCGGGCCTGATTTTCCTACTTCATTACTATGAATTTCTTCAACTCATTATTTATTGTTATATATCAACAGGATATTGGTTAATTATAATAACTAATTTATTATATCGCAGCAACGTATATTACAAAAAAACGAACCGTGCGTTATAATTAATTAGCATTATTTTAATAATAATTAACTAATGTTTTCATTTCACTTGGACAAGATAAACCTCTATTTGACCATGCAGTTTTCAACAGTAATAGAACTATCAAGCCTGCGAACCCAGAAATGACAATTAATTGGTAAATTTGATATTGCATCATTGTCTTCACGGTACAGTAGACCAGGTAGTCATGGAATGGTTTTCACTGTTTCAACCGGTTTTCCCTATATATGTTCCCATCCATCGAACACTTGTCGAGAAGTTTTCAAAAAATCCATCGTCATTTCCACAGGAACACTATGATCCATTATGTGATGATACTATTTGTAAATGAGTTAACTGAATTCGTCATTGGAATAAAAATGTTGAGTATGTATTTAAGAATTCTCATTTCATCTTTATCAAGGGTTGGTTTTTACGATTGATTCGTATTAGAAATAATTTGATGTGCAATCATTTGATGCATATTCATTTGATGTATATTCATTTGATGTATTCAAAAATAAGTTAACACACTCATTAAAATACTTTATCAGCTAAACCAGTCAATTTTTTCGTGGCACAAATTGGTACAAAGTCGATAATTCTCTACATAATTTTATCACTACTAGCAATAAATGAAATTGGATTCCTTATTTCCATGTACACTGACATATACGCGGTTATCAAACTGTTGATCCGTGCTCTGATACATTGTTTCTTATGGAGAAAAGAGATTTATTTTTAAACTCGAATATCTGGAGAACGGAAGGGTTTATTTCAATTCTGCAAAGACCAAATTGAAGATAAATGCTCAAACTTTCATTTAAAACATTTTCCGGAGGTAAGGGGTCACTGGGTCACTAGCGCAATTGCCCAGAAATACCATATATTATAATAATACATGGTTTGGGATTATAATCCATGGTACGACGCCATCACCATAGATTATAAATCGCCAACAATGGATTTAACTCCATGGTAAGTACCATAGGTTTAAATCCCATTTAAGGCTAGCCTGTATGTAGATCCGATGAAAAATATGCTAGTTATTTAAGAAACATCCGCTGATATCTTAAATATCAAACAATTCATTTGAATTTTGCGTGACTAGCTGTTTATATTCTATGAGTCTATACGAATAATGTGGTCATTGAAATCCTACATATGTGTGTCATTAACATGACACAATGCATGTACTCTTTTACAGCAAAAAATTTACGTGCTTCGCCGTGATGGGCGTTTTGTAGCACTTTGACTCGACGAATACTTCAAGTAAGAATTTCAAAACATGTTCAATATAGTAGTCAATCATGACACTTTCCGGTTTTATCAATGGAACCGTGCCACGGCCAACCATAGCACCAAACAGCCATAAATTTCCTACCAAACGTTTCGTTCTTATTAGTAAAATATTCTGAAAATTAGTTCTTTGGATTTGTAGTAGATGCGTATCGTACCTCTAAAATCTTGTAGGCAAAAGAGTATTCCGTGTAATGTTCACAGCAAATTCTGATTTTTGATCGTCCAAATAACCCTCATACAGTTAAGGCAATTTGTCCTTTGATTCTCCATGTGAGATTGGTTTAGCAAGTGTAAATTTTGCTAAGTATGGTTGCTTTTTCACTTTCTTATTAAAATCCTTAAGAATCACGAACCACACCATCTGTTGTGACACCTGCAATTCCTTAACTATTTGATTTTGACATGCTGGGTTCTTCTTGTTGGTTAGGAAGTCAAATTTGCGAATTATGGATTTTGAGCAAATTTTACGCTTGTGTTGTACAGCATGAACCAAGTTAATCCGGGCCGTAGAAAGGCGCTTTCACCAAAAAAAATTTAAGACAGCAAATAAACAGCGCGAAATACAAAAGTTGTAACGAATGAAGTTAGCGTGTTTGAGAAAACATTCCTCTGCAAAAAATAATTTATTTAAACAAACGCCATTCTGTAATGCTGAAAGATGGGTAGTTGAGAGAAATTACCAACTAGAGGAATGGGGTACGATCCCTTGGCATCTATTCCACCTGACTCAACAGAGAACCTGCCGACCCCTCTTCTCTCTGTCTATCTGCTTTGCTCCATTGCTGTGCATCGGAACAGATATTTTATAGTGATTACACAATAAAATTAACTTCACTTCCATCATTTACTATTGTGTATCGCCTGCCCCAAGCTGTTTTTGGTGAAAGGCGAAGAAGGAAGGCCCGGGTTAAGTTGGTTCATGCTGTAGGTGCTCCATTGTGGGCAACGGGCGATGAAAGTCCTACTCGATTGTGATTTTGACTTTCTCCGATAGAGTTGAGTATAGTGAACACCGTGGAAGTTCTCACGACCTTCCTAACCCGCTTACAACGGCTCTATCTGAAATACTTTTTATGGAAAACTCAAAAATACGTCTTTAAGTTTTAAAGATGATTTTCAAATAAAAATTATCAAATTGAAAACTGACTTTGTGTGCTAAAATTTTAAATTAGTTCAAAACTTTTAGATTTCCCAATGCGTACTTTATTGGCAAAGATATTTATAGGATGTCTATAGGTGTCTAATAAACTAGGAATAACCCTCTGTAAGTATTCTAAGCTAAAAATTGACGCATCGCATGATCCCTGATCTTACACTCAATCTGGTGACGACTACTTTTAAGCTTAAACGATAGGATTATAATCACACGGTCCTGAGGCAGCATCTCCAGAAATAGTTACGATGTCTTGGCCTCAGTCAATGCAAAGCCTCACTTATACTTCAAAAGAAGTGCATTCAAATTTGTTTTTCCAAATTATTATGTTTTGAAACATTTTGGAACAAACCAAACAATATCCGACATTCTTTATGGATGAATAAATAAGACTAAAATCGATTAGAATTTATGGATGCATATGGTGTTTTGCGAGGACGCCAGAATCTTCTTGAAACATGGATTCAAGAAAGGATTTCAGATTTTGGAATTCTATTAATCCGAAGTGGTATAAAAAGAAGTTGAAATCTTTCTCAAACATCAAAATTGGATTTGAAATCTTTGGCAAATAGAAGTAATTGGTTCATACTATCTTCGATGGGATATTTCGGGACAAGTTTATTTGAACATATTAGTAATTTACTGTTAGAAAAATCCAAAATTCAAGCAAACTAACAACGGAAGGAATATGAAAATGTTTGGCTATAGCACGAACGCACACTAACCCATTTCTCATTTACATTTCGTAATTGGCTTGCTGTAAACTATACAGTAAAGGAAAGGATTACCGCAATGACCAAAGCCAAAGAACAAAAAAGTTTACTACTAACAGTTGACTCATGCAGTTTACTAGCGTAAAAATGAATATATATTAAATTTTTGTTCTTTCGCTTTGGTCACAACGGTAGAATTAGAAGTCATATTGCATGGCCTCATAGGTCTTGCTCTTTAAATCATACCTTGTTGGGAAATATTAGCAATTTTTTTGCCTGAAGACCGGCTGCCATTGACAAACCGAATGTAAGGATTATCCTTTACAAAATTAAAAGCATACATTTCCCATCATTTCACAACTAGGTGCTGAAACTACAACATATCCAATAAACAGAATTTTGTAAACAAGCATTTGTGTTTTGCCTCCAGTGGAGTACCTAAGAAGTTTTTATTTAGTCAACTTCAACAGTAAACAACTTTATTCTGTGAAAAGAAACACAACAATTCATGTTTCCTGTTACTTTGCGAGAAACAATTTGGTTCCTCACATTCAGCATGAAATAATATACCACTAAGGAGTACTACGCAAGTCTTGTCCGAAATTTTGAGTCGAATGAATTCCATCATCTAGCGATGGCCAATACAAGTAGATTGCAATAATTTTTACTTGCTAATAGCACTGATGAAGGGGGCTACGGGGCCCGAAAGTCTTTTTTTTTTTTGGATAGAATAAGAGTATGAGACAAATACCGCTTTAAAAAGTTACTCCACCAGTAACCGCGAGGGAGTGGGCAGTGCGTTGGTTTTTTGCTCAATTTGGAGAAAGGAGTCAAGGGTTCAAATCTCACCATTTCTAATTCACTTTTTTCCATCTAAATTTTTAACCTCTGCCATTGTCCTAGTAAACCCAACAAAATATACCAGATATTCAGAATAATCAGGATCGTTAGACTTTATTAAATGTAAATGAATCCAAGTAAATTTACTTGGATTCATTGGAGCCATTGGAGGTGAATATTAGGGACAATCGGTTGTATGGAATTGAAAGTAAAAACATGAGGAGCAAAGGATTTTTCGACAATGGCTACACTTGAATGCAAAAATTTCCGCTATAGCTTATCCGCGAATATTATCGCCTTAGCATCGGGTTTGTCCTCACCATGATGTGGAAACTCAGAGCGGACAATTTTCAGAAATTGAATTGCAACAGCGATTGGATTGATTTGTAAAAAATTATCACCACCAGAAATCAATTGGTCATGTGGCTTTCCTCTACTTGTAATCTAAATAAATTATTCCATACATATTTCTAATAATTTATCTTATCTAATGACTTCCTGGTATTATTATAACTTACCGATTGCAGATTTTCCATTTTTCGAATGTTGTAAAATTATTACATATATCAATTTCGCATCCTTTACATGCCTGATCACTCCTGATTATTCTAATTATCTGGTATATTTTGTTGAGTTTAGTAAGACAATGACAGAGGTTAAAAATTTAGAGGGAAAAAAGTGAATTAGAAGTGGTGAGATTCGAACCCTTCTCTAAATTGAGCAAAAAACCAACGCATACTCCACTGCCCACTCCCTCGCGGTTACTGGTGGACTAGCTTTTTAAAGCGGTATTTGTCTTATACTCTTATTCTATCAAAAAAAGAAAAACTTTCGGGCCCGGTATCCCCTTTCATCAATGCTATTAGCAAGTAAAAATTATTGCAATCTATTTGTATTGGCCATCGCTAGATGATGGAATTCATTCGACTCAAAATTTCGGACATAAAGACTTGCGTAGTACTCTTAAGTGATACCTACGTAAAGATTCAATATGAGTTACCAGAAATAATTGTCTCAAGTTTTCACTTGGTCTCATCCTTGGCGCGAATGGGTAAATTAAGCAACTTTGCTCAGCAGCAACCTAGGCTACCCGCCGTAGTTGGGCATGTAATATATTAAATAATACTGGAAACAATTACATAACCAATCTAGAAATTTACAAATAGATAGAAAATATCAACTGAATTATCTTGTCATAGAGAATAATGTTTGCATACAATTACCGTTCTTAAAATCGACCGCTGACCTCCAGACGTCACGAAATTTGGCATTACAGAGATAGACAAACTTGTTCGATTATTTTCAAAATCGACAGAGAAAAAACTGTGTAGCACCAATTACAATTCGTAGTTCAGCTTGTAAAATTAGAATTACTCTTGTAACTGAACAAAAAATGAAGATTTGCAAAAAATTAACTTTCTGCAATCGGCAATAAAAAAAATTTGGAATGAAATGAAATGCCAGCAGTTGAATAAATGGGTAGTTGAATTTTGGGATAGCGTGAGCGGGAGTTTTTGCCGTCCGAGCCAAGGATGAGACCAAGAGAAAACTTGAGACAATTATTTCTGCTAACTCATATTGAATCTTAAGGTACTACGTATTGCTATGTGTTTCTACGTAGCTCCATATGATTACTCGTAAGTCTGCATTTTTATGTTGTTCTGTTTGTCGCCAAACATGTTTTCATATTACTACATTTCCCTTTATAGCTTGGCGTTTGTGTCGCTATTGTTGTCGAAAACTTTACAATTAAGGAAAAATTTTGGAGTTTTAATGTTACCATGTATTGCTATTCGTGTATACTTTGCCGTATTTCTGATGGTTGGTTGAGGAACAGATTTGAATAGATAGTTCACATCGGGATATGTAAAGGCAGTTGGACAAAATGCAGGTACGCTAACCAAAGGAGGTGGATAACCGCCAGCTTCCAACAATATCACTGCATATTTTTTCGATAGACGATTTGCAACAACGCAGCCAGCTGTTCCGCCTCCAACTATGAAATAACAGGTATAGGTTAAAAAAATATTATTAGGTCCAGGAAATGCTCGTCAAACAATATTTAGTTGCCAATTCAGCTGTAAAACTTATTGTGCCAGCGAATTGACATATTTGGACTCAAATGAGAAGTACTCCTTGGCGCACATTATCGTTCCTTTTTAATTTTCACTTCTTTATGACCCAACAAATTTTTTGCCTGTTTTTTAATTTTGACATTGTTTTAACGATTTATAACATTTAAAATATCTATTAATTTAAACTAATTATAACTGATAGGTAGACATATTAGAGGTATATAGAAACGCATATACATATTATGATAATAATTTAATACATATATTAATATAATATATAAAAATGGGCATCAACGACTAGAAAGCGCGAAAACACAGTAAAATTTAAAAGCGGAAAAGAGAAATGCTTGACATAAGAGGAAGCGGATAGAGAAGTGTTTTAAGAGCACACGGGAACACATTCAACTAGCAATATTGGCACATTTGGAGGTAATTTTAGCTACAAAATTACTCTATACTTAGAACCACTGAGGAACATTTGGCATAATAGTAGGAATTGGAAAGTTATAAATGTTCTAACCGCGAAAGACAGACACATGAAATTAGCAGCATTGGTAAACCTGGAGGCAACTTTAGGTATAAAATTACTCCTTTACTAGATCCATTAAGAAATACTTGACATAATAGGAAGAGGCGAAAATAGGTGAGGGTTTTAAGTGTTAGGACACATCAAATTAGCGTCATTGGCAGAATTGGAAACAATTTTAGTACAATCTTACTCTATTCTTAGACCCAATGATAGTTTATACAATAACAGTAAACGGAAAGAAATGAATGCATTAATAGCCAAACAGAGACGCACGAATTTAGCAGCATTGGAAAGTTTGGAGGCAATTTGGAAACAAATTTATTTTATCTAATAAGGGGAAGCGCGAAAAGAGTTTTAAAAGCCTCTTTTAAAAAGAGACAGAAATTTTATCATTCATGACACAGAAATAATACATATCAATTAACAAGCGTATATGATACTGGGATCGTAATTTCTATCAATTAAAACGAGTAAGAAAATTGCTGTTATTAGAGCTTCAGTCAACAATTATCCGAAACAAATAAGCACCTAAATCATATAATTTATGCGATTAATTGAATTTGGAGTTAATCAATATAAAAATAGTTAGCATAATTTAGTATAGACTTATGCTAGTACATATTTACACACGAAGCTCATAATGTTATTGAAGGCTAATATTTCGTCCTAGTAAATTATTGTAAACAGAGTAGTCATGTGATGCTAAATAGTCAAGTTGAGTGTAATATAATTACAAATTCATAAATTTATAAATTTAAGTCTCACACAACCAGCGCATAATCATACACTGACCATGTAAAATGAAACTAGGCATGCCAACGTCAACTGTACATGTACACTGCGTAATGCTAAAATCTTTTGGTTATATGAACTTGTTGTATGAGCGATTGAGTAATGAATAACCCGTCATTCCGCTCCATACATTGTTTCTCGAAGTAATGGTCTTATCATTAATATGTAAACTCCCATAAGAAAATATCCGAGTTTCGGGAAAACACCAGCTACCCGGGTCAGAGATCACAGATATGACTCTTCTTCGAACTTTAAGACAAAAAGTAGAGTAGCCAGTGGTGTATTTCTACACTGGACCATGGGTCTCCTTATTTCACAGGAGAGGTTTTAACTCACACTTGTCATTGTCTCTGGGAATCAAAGCTTCACTTGGCCACTCTGAGAGTACAGGTCTCCTCACATCTAACCACCGGGCGATACAGATTCCTTCCCACAAAACTCATCCGTTACTGATAGATGGTTTATTTATTAGTGACATCCTCATTTCGATTGGTTAAGTCCTTCTCGAGTAATGCATTGTCGAGAAATATTCAAACCAAATTTAGTAATGTACTTTTATCCGCGCTTTCTATTGTGAGCAATTTTGATGTACAAAAACAAACCTGTAAACTTATCGTAAGTAAATTTACCAATAACAAAATCATAACTTGAGTGGTGTTGGTACTTGATTTTCATCTCTTTCTTGAACTGCCGCTTATCAGTATGTAGCAGGTGTGATGATTCAATACCCATAAAATATTCAATTGTTGTTAATAAAGCTACTGCTAAGGACATTGGTTCCATTTTATATTAGGTTTGTATGAACAGTCAGAATCACCGTCTGCTGACTTAAGTTTTTAACTTGTCTCAAATTTTGTGATAAACTGTTGAACCTCTGAAAATACAGAATGTGCGCCTCAGAAATCAAAGTATTAGTTGGTGAAACCAATATGCGCAGTTGCAGATAACAGAAAGCAGTTGCCTTAAGACTTTTTGGAATTCATTCTGAAAAGATAATATTTTCTCTGAAACGTTTGACAAATTGAGCAAGACCACTAAAATGTAGTGTGGAATTTGAAAAAAAATTCTACGATCGGCTCTGTTTTTCTGAAATCGTCCAGGTAACGGCGCAAGCAAAAATCATGCTTCACCAAAAAATCAAAATTTCTATTATCTACGATTTACGAGAAATTTTTTGGCTAAATTAAAAAATTTTCTGTATATATTAACTTACCGAAAATTTCAATTGAAAATGTTGAGTTTTCCAATTTCGAACCGACGTCCGTCGGTGGTTTGGATGGAGGCGGGATATGAAACACACATGTACAATAATACGCTCTCAACCACGTTGTGTACTCACAAGCAAGATCTTAAACCCAAAACATTAGGGGTTTTGTACAAATTAAAAGAAAATAACCTCGTATCAGTTATTCAGTATACAAACATTTGATTTCAGGATAATACCAAAATTAGTCACGGATTAATTTGGCCCCGTAATTAATTTTTTTGCGAAAATGTCAAATAAAATTTCAAAAATAGACACTCACATACACAATATTTAAAAACACATACACGGTTCCAGGAAAGTATCAAATTAGTCGCGGATTGATTTGACCCCCGGTAAATTATTTTTTCAAAAATCTCGAATAAAATTTCATAAATATTCACATGTCACTTACACAATGTTTAAACACATGGTAGGTCCCACGAAAATACAAAATTTAGTCGCGTATTGATTTGGTCCCGGTGATTGTTTTTCAAAACTTGAAATATCTTGTCAAAATAAACTTATATCAATTGCTCAGTGTAAAACACAAATGTGATTTCAGGACAACACCAAATTTGGTCGAGGAAAATTTTTTGCGAGTTCGATTAAAAATTGCGAATTTTTTGCACACATCTTTATCTGTGGTGTGGCAGCGAGAGTGTAAATTGACCCCAATAATTTTTTCTCTAAGAAATCACAAGGTCTTATCAAGATAGACACAAATAACTTATTCACTGTCCAAATGCATATGTTTAAACATTCACGATTCCAGAAAAATACCGAATTTAGTCGCGGATTAATTTTACACAAAAAAAAATTTCTTTTTAAATATTTTTGTGCAATGTTTTATTGCCTAATTATTTGCTAAAATTCAGGCTCAGAACTCGGAAGTTTTGTTGGCAATATAGCTAAAACAGATAGTTTTAATGACTAGTGAATCATTTATTACGTATGCCAAATTTGTTAGTTAAAATTTTAATAAATGATAACAACCAGTTTGCAATATTTCAAAACTATTTCAAAAAGGTTCAAATTGTATCAGTTCATTGTGTTGTTTATGAGCATATACTAAATAAGTTTGGCAATAAATCATTGCAAAAAATTTCAAAAAAAATTTTGCCGGAGTAAAATTAATCCACGACTAAGTTCGTTATTTTCTTGGAACCGAAAATTTGTTTTGACACTGTAGAAATTATTTGTCTTTCTTTATAAGATTTTTGTGACTTTTGAGAAAATAATTACTGGGGCTAAGTTAATCCGTGACCAAAATTGGTATTGTCCTGGAATCACATCTGTGTTTGTACACGGAGCAATTGATATAAGTTTATTTTGAAAAGATATTTGAAGTTTTAAACAGCAATCACCAGGACCAAATCAATCCGCGACTAAATCTGGTATTTTTTTGGAACATTATTTGTGTTTAAACACTGTGTAAGTGACATGAATATTTATGCAATATTATTTGAGATTTTCGAAAAAAATAATTACCGTGACCAAATCAATCCGCGACTAAATTTGGTATTTTCCTGGAACCAAACATGTGTTTAATCATTGGGTGAATGACATGTGTATATTTATAAAATTTTATTTGACTTTCGAAAAAAAAAAATTTATCGGGGGCCAAATCAATCCGCGACTAAATTTGGTATTTTCTTGAAACCCGGTATGTGTTCAAGTATTGTGTAAGTGATATGTCTATTTAAGAAATTGTAATTTGAGATTTTTGCAAGTAGAAGTTACTTCAAAACTAGGGCTCACCCGATTCCTCTTCACACTTTTGCACACTAGTACAGAAAGAGTTGAAATATTTTCAAGTGTGAATTGTATAGAGGTCTCACCCGTTGTAGCTTCACACTCATGCGCGCTTCAACATAAAAGTGTGCAATAAAGTCATCTGTGAAAGTGTGAAACTAAAAAGGTAGACCCCTACTCATTCAGTGTACAAACACAAATCAGTTTCCATGAAAATGCAAAATATAGTCACGAATTGATTTGCCATCGGGAATTTTTTTTTCGAAAATGGTCAATAAGTTTTCAAAATAAGCTATACTAATTACTCAGTGAACAAAAATAAATGTGGTTGCAGGAGAATGCTATATTTAGTCGCGAATTGATTTGACCCTGGTAATAATTTTTCAAAATGGTAAATAAATTATCTAAATGAACTTATTTGATCACCACGTGTATAATCTTAAATCTTTGTTCCAAGAAACTACCTAATTCTGTCGCGAATTTATGATGGTTTCTACAAAATCCAGGATTAAGGCTCACTTCCCCCACAAATTGTGTATTTTCTCATACAAGAATACACAAGACTGATGCATCATTACAAAGGCTGTAATGTAACTATTTTATTACTTTGGTAGTGACAAGATTTTAACTAGCTACATTATTTTGCTACTGATACAATTTTGATAATTGTATTATTTCTTATTGTATATTATTATTGTAGTATTTTGTAAGAGTTCAATATTTTTTAATTCATCCAGCCGCAGAGACAAATTTGAGCCATAGATAGTCTCGCTCTAGCAGCCGCTGACATATAAGCATGTCGCGTACTGTGGGCAAAAAAAAACATTCGTATCAATTCCAATGTTGTACAATGTCGTTTTTAGCCACCAATTTAGAGTTTGGGTGGTAAGTGGTAAATGTTTGGGGGGTAGCGCTTTACTCGATTATAAAAATGCAGTAAATAAACTGTGAGACCAATGACCCTTATCTTCCCAGTGAGTATTTTATTTGCCAAATGTTGCAAATGAAGTTAGGAAATCTTTGTTATCAAGCAATTGGAAATTCTGCCAGCCCAATTTTCCAGAGTTAGGTTGACTTTTCATTTTGAAGTTATAAATACTGTATGTTTACTGATATTTTGGAGATTACGGAAGACTGACCACATTTTTGTCTTCTGGGATGCCTTGGCAACAATATTAGCACGATTCATTTGTTTGAGTTTTACCTGTAGAAGATCCAGCGTACATTAGTGTATTGCTGCGTCCTGGTTGGTGCACGTTTATATGCACGATTAACAATTGATTTTTATAATGGATTATTGGTATTCCACATGGCTAAATACAGACTAGGGAACTCGGTCTGTTACAAGAATTTCTGTCAGAAATTCAATAGAACTAAAATCAGGTCAACCCGTGGCCTTTAAACTGAAAGTTACTCCTCCTTTAAGGGTATTCAAATTTTGCGCAACTAGTTAGCAGTATAATCTTTTGTTCCTTGAGCTGTTTCGTTGTGGTTGAGAGTGGATAAGTGGATGTCAGCTCATCAATGGCTTGACTGATTCATTCTAATGTCTTATAATTGTTTCAATTACTGTCTTCTTGTTATAATGAGAAATTGAATAACTTTGAGTTACTTGTTGCTATACTTCTCACATTGATCTGATGCGATCTATTTCATGTTCCAAATTTGGATTCACTGAAGGTTATGTCAGGCAGTTTCTTTACTTTCTCTCTGTGTAGTTTTATTTTCTCTCCTTGTGAACTGTTTAACTATTTTTGTTCAGAAAAGATTTGTCATTTAACCTGTTCTATTTAAAAATAATAGTGTTTCAATTTCATTGAGGTTTAGAAGCCTCATTTCATTAGACTGGCTCTTATATTTGTGTCTTCTTTTCACCTGACTAACCTCAGCGTCATTCCAATGCAAATGAATGTGACACGGGCATGACAGTGGATTATGTCTAAGGTTTGTTTTTAGCAAAATGTAATAGTTATATCAATAGGACTTTTAAATGTTATCCTTGATAAAGCGATATTAGCTCTTATTACCTTTATCAATATTAAATAACTTTATTTCTGGTCGTATATGTAGCTTTTGCAGTTTTCTTAAATGGTAACGGCAAATCAGAGTATTACGTCAACTACAATCTAAGGCGGTTATATAGCTCGCCCCTTTTCTTAATAACTTTTTGTAATGATCCGGTTTATTATAATTTTTAGTTTCAAAAGTATTAACAAGTTACTAAGCTAAATAATCTTGTTTGTTTGTCCAATGGAATTTCAAAATTCTAATACTGCTTTATCTCTACTCCATTTTGATTCATGGAGGCGTTAACTCACTACATTTGTTCCGCCTCCAAAACTCTAATAACTTCTGAGAATGTAGGACGATTTGAGGGTTCATGTTTCCAGCAATTCTGCATCAGTTGGCAACTATAAAAAAATCTCAGTTATTAAATGTTGAAAATATTAATACAAAATGTTACATTGAGTTTGGAGCATATTTGGGAGAAGTCATGCGTAAACCTGATTCCAAGTGTTTCACAAATTCGCAACTCCAATTTTCACCTGGATATGGTATATTCCCATGGCTAAATATTTCCCATAGTGTAACTCCGTAAGACCATATATCCGATTTCTCTGAGAATTTCATTTGACTTAAAGACTCAATCGCCATCCATCTCCAAGGCAACGGACACTGGAAACAAGAATTGGCTACACTTAGTATTGTAGAGACTATAAAAAATAGGAAGGCAGTTGTAGAATATTTCAAACTTTTTCTGATTTGATGTAATTGTAGTCGATGAGTTGTCGAGACAATCCAAAATCACATATTTTTGCTCTTAAGTCTTCAGTAAGCAGCACATTTCTTGCCGCAACATCACCATGTATAACCTATTTAATTAAACAAAATAATGAAGAATAACCACAACTAAAAACTCCAACTTATTGATTTATTCCCATCGGAGGAATTTGACGTTTCAGTTTTGGTCTTGCAAAGTGTTCTTATGGAAATCTGGGCATATTGCAACTTACAAAATTGGTTGCCATTTCACCGTTTCACAAATTTATGCTGTTTTCTGAAGTTATATTATTGTAACTATAGAGATTTACTTTCCAAACCCGGAATATTTTAAAAGCCAATTCTTTATATACTTGGTTTTGGAGGTGTTTACGTAAAAAAAAATTTTAATCCGTTGTGAGACAAAAAGTAGAGTAGCCGGTGTATTTCTACACTGGACCATGGTTCTCCTTATTTCACATAAGAGTATCTCTTACTTGTCATTGTCTCTGGGGATAAAAGCCTCGCTTGGCTACTGTCAGAGTACAGTTTCCTCACATTTAGCCACCGGGAAATACAGAATCCCAATCCATCCCACAGAACCCCACTTCCCAATAACACTGGACCCCAGTGTTCATTCTCAAGAGTCTACTGTATCCTCTAAACCACTACACCTAAACTTAATTTTCTACAGATTCGGGAAATTTTCGACAAATGGTGGAAATTCAACACCCAGCTTATTTACTGCTAAAGAGACAACCTAACTAACAGGGTGAGAACCCTGGAAGACTGAAAAAGTTTCGGAGTTGGGGAGACTCGAACCGAGATTCTGCTCGCCATCTTATGTGAGACAAAAAGTAGAGTAACCGGTATATTTCTACACTGGACCATGGAACTCCTTATTTCATAGGAGAGTTTTAACTCATTTGTCACTGTCTTTGGGGATCAAAGCCTCACTTCGCTACTGTGAGAGTACGAGTCTCCTCACATCTAACCACTGGGCGATACAGAATCCTTAACACACAGTATTGACAACTTTTTATCAGTTGCATATAGTGTTGGTTATGACTCCCATTTGGCCCGGAGTCAGAGTCAGCGTTTGGTATATATAAAGGTATATATATAAAGGTTTGGTATATTTTGACAATATGATTAGCTTTTAGTAAAATATTTCTGGATATTCACATTTCAAAATCATTTATGTTTAAAAACTTGAAAATGTTGAAGCCTTCACACAAAGTAGTTATGACACATATCTAAAACAAAATTAACAGAAATCATAACGATAGTTTTGTGTGAGAAGCTTTGTAGTGTATTTAGAATCCTTTCCACGTTTTTTTCTTTATAGTTAATTTCAATATTGTATCCCAGGTTCTCCGATAACTTGCATTTGCAAAAGTTGAGATATAAGGGCAAATCAAGGTGGCTTTTGAAATTTTGAAATTTTGAACTTTTGAAATTTTGGAGCATGCGCAGTCCAGTTTTGAACTTTGCAAAGTTCAAATTGATTGATTTCAATTTGCAAAAAAAAACTTTCACATTTCAATTTTATTTTTATTTTTGAAATGTCTAAGCAAAAACGATTAAAATTAATCAACTTCGTCTGTGGGGAAGCACTTCAATTATTCCTTGCACTCAATGAAGATGATGACAATGAAAAAATACTGGAAAATACCCTTGAAGAATATAAATACTCTTGATGTGTAGGTATTTATCCCTCTGGTCAAAGGTAAGAAGATATGTCATCGCTAACACAATTTAATTACATGCATAAGCATAATTGCGTATTATTAAATATGTAGGTGATTAAATCTAAAACCTTGTGGGAGAATGTCGTTCCTCACTGTGATGACAAAATATTTAAAAATGTTAAAAATTAAAGTTAAAAATCAAAGTCAAGAATTTCAAATAGACTTGCGCTAAAGCCTTTTCTCATGTGAAACTTCAAAATCTCTTTTGAAGCTCAACAGCCAATCACAGAGCTCGTTTCATTTTAAGTTTGATAAACCCTTTGCAAACTTCAAAAATTCAAAATTTCAAAATCTCAAAAGCGGCAGATTGATTTGGCCTATAGTGTCAAGTTACGAAAGTTGAAGATGTGAAGCTTAGAGGATATTAATTTATAAGAGAAAGTGCTGGTTTCAGCAACTCTTTAGAAACAATGGCTGTGATTTATCGCATGTATGGCAAGTTTCCCGCAATTATTTGCGAAAATTGCTGATATAGACACAATTTATTTCGGGGGTTACGACGTGTGGGATTTCCTGGAATTCGGAGGACCAGCAAAGTTGCGAATGCTGTTGCTACACTGGATATATTGAAGGATTGCTGGTGAAGTTTACGTGATCCGAGAAGTTGGATTTGCGACATGTATGATTCGCAGTCATTGAACTTGTGCTATGAGAACACCGTTCCCAGCTCACGGTAGTGTCTTGATATGCTTACTAAGTTGCTTAAGTTTTAACCATACTGAGCATTTAAAAGTTCCAAAAAGTTAATTTAAGCAATTAAATATGAGGAAAATCACCTTCTCTGTATTCCAATAATTCTTGAACGTTTTAGTTATTACACGTTGACTACTTTAGTAGTAGCAGGGCAATGCAATCGATTTGGCTATCTGTCTCTCTGTCCGTTTGCGTGTTTGTCCCGAAAATTTGTTGTTTATACATCGGAACAAGGCTATAAGTTCATATTTTTAAGGTCGGGGATCTAAAACTTAAATCTCGCTAATATGTATCTATTAGTGCTACCTCAGCTTAAACGGTTAATAATGAAGATACAAATGAATGATTCCACAGTAAAAACAGTTGGTGCCTCATTTACAAAGAGTAATACCTCCATTACCAATGGTTGAAATTTCAGATATAAACCGTTGATACCTAAGCAAATTAAAATATATGCTCTAGTGACAAATGGATGATATTTCATCTACCAAAAATTGATATCTCAATCACTAGCGGTGAATATCTCGGGTTTCAGATGCATACGTATTCCTTTTACCTAAGCTTTAATGGTATGGTTTTGTATACCTGTGGTTCGACTGTTGCTTCCGTTTATGATTCATGATTTGCAAGGTTCTGCCAAGCTCTAAATGCCTCCACAGGGCTCTCTGTAGCTTCTTTACTTCTGTTTACATCGTTGCTGTAGGAGGATCTAGCTGAACTCAGATGACCGTACATTCTTCTACCTAGTATCGTTTAATTCTTCACGACCTCATAGTGCTCTATGCTTCACAACTTGGTTTTACGTAGTTTTGGACGTTTTTAGAATTTTTCGCGACTATGTAGGTCAACATGTCCTTACGTAATCCTAATTTGTTCCGCTTGGAACCATGTGGATTCACGTTGTTGCAAGAGACTTTGTGTTTCTGCTTGCGTCTAAATTTTTCGACTTGTTTGCATTCATTAACTCAAAATTGACTTCAACACCAACTATCCCTACTCATATTCCCACAGAAAATGAAATTCAATAATGCCAATTCCCGAGCCCCTTCTTCTTCTCTCGATACCAACCTTATCTCTGTGCCTCCTCTCTTCTTTTCAATCTCCAATATTGCTTTCAATTTAACCAATCGCAATGTCGGCGTTTGTGAACAATCGCCATTCACTTGAATTTTGTTTACGATTTAACTTCATGTTATTAACATATTAGTGTATTTATAAATTCAAAACGCACACTGAGGTTGAGAAATTTGTTAAAGGTAGTTACAATTACAGGTATTAACTGATTCCGGTATGAGCCGCCCAAATTTGTAAATCATTTAATAATAGCACAAGCTCAATTTCTGAACAAAATAAAAGCTACCTTTCTAAAAACAAAATTTTTGTTCAAATATTTTTTATCCGAAGTAAATTCACTTCAATTGCTGAGTCAGAATAGCACCGTTCTTTCTCCAGTTATCAATCAGTCTAGACAACGGCTAGCTAAACTAATCGGGTAAAATGTTTAGCTAACCGAGTTTTTATTTTCAAACATACTTTCAAGTACAAGAATGATACACGATTGTGTGGCACAATTTATTTGACTTACCCTCTTAGTACTCATATATTCCAAACCCAACGCTATTTCCTTCGACCAGCGTATTAAGTCATATGTTGTGAGTAGTTGCTGTTCGGCTCGGACATTGCAATATACTTCGACTCTAAATAAAATGTAACTTGTTTCAATAAATATGTGCCAACAGTAACCCTAATGCGATGATATATTTAGATAGATTAACTTTTACACAATGCTTACCCGATTGAAGTTTCTGTTATTTGTTTTGTATTTTCTATGCAACCACAAAATTCTATTTTACTTTCCCTCAGAAATTTCAAGAGGCAAAAATTGCACAATTCAACTGCGGCAAAGATTTCTCCTAAAAAAGACAAACACAAGGGGAAGCCAGCATAAATTATATCAACAGCAAATTTTTTCTCAATCTATTCTGCAACCGAACATATTGGTAGCAGTGGAGGTGGAAGGCAGCGAAAACCAGGGATCTATTTGCAGAGCAAAAAATGAGCCGGTATATCACATGCAACCGCAAAATTTAATATTTGTCAAAAGAAAGTGGTAACCACATGATGCTGGACTGATTTCACAGTATACGTATATCATACAAAATTCCAGAGGACGGTCAAATTCGGTACATGCCATTACTATGCTTGGGTTCACCGCTCATTAGTGGCTGAATCGTCTTCAAGTTAATCTATACATTATTTCTGACAGCTGTTCCAACTCCGATCAAAATTTCATCAGTCCTTCTAGTCCTTTCATGCAACTTGTGACTTAATTTAGTATTAATTGGCTTAATCTAATGCAAATTTAATTACTATTTGTTACGTAATTGTGCGTCTGTCGGAACAAATTTCAAAATCCCATCAAATTTTTTCTTAACTTTCTGATTAATATTAAATGTCCCTTGCATTTAGTAGCATACAAGCAGCGATAGTTGATATTGTTTGTAAAGTTTACTTGTTAATAGACAAACTAGTTTTTGATTGAATTTGAAATTTTGGGGACTATTTGGCACATTTAGGACTGAAAAAAGAGCCTCAGCGAACACCTCATGGATCTAGGTATATCCTTTTTGTTCGGAGTGGTGACAGTTGAGGCTTGATTACATTTTTTAAATACATTAAAATGATCAGAATGACTATTTTTATTGGATCTCAACTGCTTACTAAAACTACCCCTCGTCGTCGACTGATTACTACCTATAACTTTCTGCTGTTTTCAAGACAACGCCACTATCTTAACAACTGGCATATGGTAGCAAATATTAATTTTACAATAATTGTTGTTTTAGAAATTTTCTGCATTTGAAATTTAAACTTATAAAATCTTCTAAATACAATTTTTGTCGATTATTACAAAGTTTGCATTAAGTTCTGTAATAGTAAATATGAAAAGATAAACTTACTATTTCGTATATTTTCAGTCCAAGCACCAATTAGATTAACGATGTTTGGATGCTTTCCAATGTACATCAAAACTTTGATTTCTGTCACCAATGCTTTAAGATAACTTATGTCAACTTCTTCTTTCACAGTTTTAAATGCCGACGGAATACATTTTCCATCTTTTTTCACTGTTCCTTTGTAAACAATACCATAAGCACCGGAACCAAGTGGGTCTTGCTTATCTATTCAAAAAATAACATATTGGCGCTTACTAGGACAAATGAAGACTGTTAACTTAACTAAATGTTATCCCTTTCTAACTTCTCAAATTTTCCAAATATTTTATTAAATTACAACTTAGCTTAATAGTGTTGGTCTACTGATTAGACATAGCAACAGAATAATCATACTTTATTTTAAACAGACTAGGGAGAACTCATAGTTAAACAATATATTGCCCACGCCGATACTACAACTTTCAGTTTCTGAACTACTGTAAAAGCTATTCTAATAATCACAAATAAAAGGGTGGCTTAAACCGAAGATTTCAAGCAATCAGTCTCCACATACACTGGCATACACATATTAAGGACTTTTAGATAAGCACGAATTTCCAAACGAACTTTTGGTTATTTTTATTGTGGAAACTCTTTTCATTAGAGGTTAGGTTCCCAGCAAGGGACAATAGCAAACCTAACTTTAATTCAGCTTTCCAGACTCTCCTCAGAGTTATCGAGCGTTAACTATAGATAAAACCTGCTAAAACTTTCTGATTTTCACTTTTCGGGTTTTTGTTCCACTATCGCGTTTACTACCTCTAGTTTAGCAATATGCACATTAGTTCAACTTCAAAGGCGTATGTAAACAGCTCCCACAAAATTTAGGGGATATCATCTAACTTTTGTAAAAAAATTAAGCAGCCTTTACTGAGTATGAGAGAATAACCCACTTTTTCAAAAGCGGATATCAATTCGGCTTCTTGCCAAAAAGTCACTACTTTAGCATTATATTTCATATAAAATTAAAATTACTCACCAATATAAAATTGATCTTTTGATAATTCAAACGCACGATTGTAAGTTAGCGAGTCGATCTGTAAGTTATATTCCAAATTGGTTCCTCCCTCATGTACGTAAGTATTTTTTTGTTTTTTTCCATGGAATAATTCGTCCAGTTCTTCGGATGTCAAATTGGGAGCAAGAGATTTAAATTTACGAATATTTTTAAAATGTATAAAGATGACGAGACATATTACCAGAACGATTACTGTAACTGTTATAGCTATTATTGTTTCTGTTGGAACACCTTCGCTTCGTTGTTCCACTGGAATATATATTTCTCGATAAACTAATATACTTACACTTACGTTGAATTAAAATCATCATTAAATACACACCTGGCTTAGATTTTACAACGATGTTGATAGTCTTGTATGCCTTCTTTCCAAATCTGTTGGAGGCTTCGCATATATATTCCCCTTCGATATATCGGCTTACTTTTGAAAACACCAACAAACCATTTGGATGTACCCTTCCGTATTCCTTTTTATATTAACCTTAAATGTCATAAGGTTTGAGAGTTAGGCTTCATATCCTATTAAATGTTACCGTTTTCATGATCCACTCAACATTTGGTATAGGGTCACCAAGAGCTGCACACATTACGCGTTGATTTACATCGTCAGCATAAAGCGTAATATTTTCATATCCAGTATCAAAATGTGGCAGAATTGATTCTGAAAGAACAACGATGCAAACTGTATTAGTATATACTCTGTAATTGTGGTATTTTATTGAAGCATATGAAATGCATTCACATTCATTTTGAGATATTAAAAAGGTACTCTATTGAAATGATTTCAATTTAAAACCATCTAGGGTAAGATGAGTACTGTTTTCTCTTGAATGCTGGTATAGAAGTTAGATTCGCGATAACATTTTCTGTTGTATATTTTTGATAATGATTGTTCCCTTAGTAATCTTTGACACATTAGCATCAATAATTATATTCTTCTCAGTTATTCATTACAGTGATAAATGCTCTCATGACTTATACTTCATATATGAATTAAGTTAACACCCTTGTATGGCAGCAAAGTGGATTTTAACTTGTTGGAGGTACTTAATGGACTTTACTTTACTACCTACAGAAACTCACTGGCTTTGTGCTAGGGTACAAGAAAAAGAGAATTTGAAGAAGAAGGCATAACCAAAATCTATTTTCCTCACGGATAATTTTTTATGGTTTTTCTTCTATTTGAAAAACTCAAATGATACTTTGGTATGAGAAATTAGATTTTGGTACGGCTGTTTTCATAATGTTTTTTATAAAGGGTGCTTTATATAAAACTATTAGTTTTTCCTATACGGGTACGAAAAATCCTGTATAAGGCGTGCATTTTTGGGCTCGTTGTTGCATAGGTAGATAGGTAAAAAAGCGCACTATCCAGATATATACGTTAGTTGTATTAAAAAGGTTTTTGAAGTAACATATTAATTCATATTATATTAACATAACATATTAATTTTGTATTAAAAATAAATGCTTCATGTTTACAATAAATTCAAATCTTGATAAAAATAAAAATTTCCTTATTACAGTGTATTTTTAACTCAACTGCTAAGCAGATCGCGTCAGGTGAATAAAGTTGTCATTTGAATTTGGAAAAGAAAAGAAAGAAAGCTTGTCCGGAATTGAATTATTTACTAAAATTACAAGTGGGTCTAATATGCAAGTACTAAATATGTAAAGACAAAAGATTTAATATGGCTCTAGTGCCATATTAAAGGCCAGTATTCTTGCTACAATATAAGTGAAATATTATAGCAAATTGAAATTTAGCTCACTCAACTGAGTTTGTAAACAAAGGAAACGTACCCATCCTGAGTGAAGTATATTTTTCCACTACCTTTCACTCAAAGCAGGCTTAGGGAGTAAAATTCAATCAACTCACTTCTCCCATGCTATACACAGCTATCCAATTCAAGGTATTACAGTGCACGTCGGTTATAAGAGCTGCCCTCCATCGCCTGGAAATCCTGCTCTTATAACCGTTTGTTCTTATAACCGTTTGTTCTTACAACCTTTATAAGAGCAGGATGTTTTTATAAGAAGTATATGGCAAAAAAAAATTTTTTTTTTCAAAATTTATAAAAAGAAAATCTATACTATAGTATAGATCTTAAATAAAGTTATCAACTTTAACTATCGTCGACAATTTCGTCAAAAATTGCAATTGTTTAATTCTTATTTAAAGTTTTGTAAAGATTTTACAAGAACGACATTTCAACTGAAATGATTTCAGGTGGTACTTTTATAAATTGAAGATGTAAAAAGATTATTTTTGTTTGAGATTTGACTTTTGCTCTTATATCCAACTCCCGCTTCAAAAATTACCCAGCAAAAGGTAGTTCTTATAACCGTTTTGCTCTTATATACGTTGTTCTTATAACGCGTTAATGTCCCATGCTAAATGCATTAGAGCAAACCAAACCCGCAACACTCAGCTCTTATAACCCGAAGTTCTTATAAACGTCGTGCACTGTATTTTCAAAGTTTTATTTTATATTTTTAATTGAATTATCAAATTACACTATTCGGACAGTTCCTAAATCATTGAGATCAACTAAGATTTTAAAGAATTGATAGTAGGTGTGTAAGTTATAAGTATGCAGAACACAGAGATGAGCAGTAAATCATATCGTCACTGTGCATTCTTTTAAAAATTTGATTATTGAGTTGAAATTTCAAATTTTTTTTGAAAATTTTATTTGTCCCACTTGACAATCCCAAAGTCATTTTAGATTCTTGTTGATTTGCTTTTTAAATGGCAGCCGCAATATACTAATAAAATTGGACTACAAACTAATTCTATAATCAATTTTTATAATCTAATCATTGGGTGAAATTCAGAATTTTTTTTTAATTTACCAGATGACATGAATTTATAGAAGCTTTACCTTAATTAGGTTCCCTAGTAGTAAATAAAGTATTCAAGATAACCGTTAATCCTAACGTGTTCAACGGAATTCGGGCAAAGGTCTAAGTAAATTTCGCGCCTTCAATAAAACAGAGTTGAGTGGAATTCACACTGAAAAATATATGCAATACATATCCACTCGACTCATATTATCGTTGAGCTGAGAAGTTGATCGACATCCACCGCTAAAATAAATTTTCACTAATGAAGTCTAACTCAATTTCGAAAATCAATGGAATCTTAATAAATTTATGAAGTAGGATTTGTAATATTGTGTTATTCTTAGTTAAAATAACATCTGATTCGCCTTTTACAAAGGTCATGCTTACTCACCTCGTGCGTAATATCTATTCAAAATTTCTATTGCGCGCAGTTCTTAATAAGAAATATGTCGTAATTTTTGGTTTTAGGTAGAAACGGTTGTATTTGTTCACGTCTATTAAGCACGAAACCGTTGTCCAGAATAAAAGTTAACTAATATTGCAACTGATCGATACAAAATTCACGGCTCATAAATTTTGCACAGAACATGACTGTATGCGGGGAGGTTTATAGTGAAATCTAGCATGCACGGACAACTAAAAAAACTCTTTGTACCGATCCGCAATGGATGAAAAATGAAGCACTTATAACTTTGTTATTATTTAAAGCTTTATTGTGAAATGTTTTAGCCATTCAGGCACTAAATGTAAAAATGATTTGAACGTTCATAAAAGTTCTGCGATATATGCTCGGTTTGTCAAATGTAGAAATCTTTAGTGCGGCAAATTTCTAGCCAGCCGAACCTAAAAAATTACTAGAAAATTTGAAGTAATCTGTAGGATAATTTAATTGTACCTTTATTGTATTTTTAGAAACACGAAAGGAAAATACTACCATGGTTGCCATTCCAAAACAAATCTCACTAAAGAAATGTCAGTTTGATGGATCAATTGCACGCTTACTGGAACTTGCTATTTTCATAATGTTTGGAATAACAAAACATACATTGTTTCATAGGAATTTAAAATCATCATAAATGTGGAAATAACGAATTTGGAGTAACTTGTGGTTAAACTAACGGTTCACTCATGCTTTTCTAAATTTAGATGTTTGTGATAATATCAACTGAACATTCACTCTTCAAGTAAATTTTAAATTGCAAGAAACACAATGTGAAGCTAAAAATTTGTTTCCAGTATCTAAACGGCAGCTGAAATATAGCATGATGTTTCGAAAATGTTGTTAGTATATGGATTTATGTTCTCCGACATAACTTCTAACTGCAATGACAAAGCTTTCGGTTGCAAGTTAAAACTCGAAGCGAAATTATTACTTTTAGACGTTCCAAAAAGATTAGGTTAGATTCCAAGTAATACGAATGCAATACGTTTTTCATGCAAGAATATTCCGTATAAACGATTGTATGTTGATTATGAAACGTAAAGTTTTCAATTTACCTATGACTTCAAATGCAGCTATTTTTCTTGCCCATTCTGACGTATTCCATACTGCTCCAATGCAATGAAGCTCATATTTACCAGGAAAATTTAAATTGTAATCGATAGACTTATTCCATAATCTTTGTGGATCTTCTTCCATAAAGTCGCGTTCTGTTTCATGTGATAAAACAATCTGGTAGGTAATGATCTCAGATCAAGTTGGTGTTAACTTACGCTCAAAAATTGTGTTCGAGTCTAATTTCAGTATTACAACCGGGTCAAATGAGAATCCATATTTTGGAATTTTACATGTTGTATTCAAATTTTCCCCAATGTAGTATATTCTTTCTGGTATTTTTGTCATCCAAATCATATCCTTGGGATTGATCTCAGACCATGAAAAATCTTTTGACAATATAGATTCATTAGCTCACTTTTCAAATCAAAAAGTTGATTGATATGATTGATATTTACGTATATTAACATTCGATAAATTTGGCGCGGTAAAGAATATTTCCCGAGCACGTCTCACAACAATTCCACCTGAATCGATGTGACAGTCCAATGTTGCCGGGAACCGCTCGTCCAATTTTTTCCAGTTTTTCTGATTTATTGCAGTAGAGTCCTGTTTCAACACTATTGCGCAAGTATCCTAAACAATAGTTAAGAAAATTGATAAATTCTTGGTTCTCAACAAACTCCAAACTTATTTCTATCTTCCTTGTAAGAGAATTTTTAAGGTTAATTTTTTGATTGGTAATTAGCAGAAGCCCAACCCGCCTAAAATTTAGCCAGAGAGTATAATCAGAGTACAATAAATATACATTCATTTTAAATCAAATTGAAAATTCCTAAAAGTCATTAATTTAATAGAGCAATAAGCCATGAAACTTCTTTTATTACATGGAATTTGTCAAAGTTTATGCAGTCTAGATAAGTCATAAAAGTAAAAATTTGAGCTATATTCAAACTTTGTCGACATATGAAGTTCTCAGGTACATGCACACATTAGAAAAATAGATTAGGTGTATATAAATCATCATGAAGTCATTTGTTATGTCTATGCGAGTTACATACTTCCTTTATAATTAGTCAGCAAGCAATGCAATGGAAATAATTTGAGTTTACTAATTTCCCGAGTTAAAAATTTGTATACAAATCCTTTCTAATTATGGACTTGTCTACTCAGTTGTTTCAAATTTGAAATGGGGTGAATAAAAGTTATTAAACTCAATCGCCTCTTCACAATCGATTAGAAAGAATGTGTGACTAGGCACAAAGTTTTAAAAATACTCTACAGATTTTCTTTCTAGTGAAGTAGAAACAAACAATTATATTAAAATAATCTACACAAAATTTTATTTGAAATTCATTTCACTCGAATTCTTCAGTGTTTAAGTGAGAAGTATTCGAATTTTGTTTACAAACAATGAACTTTTGAATTCAGATTGCATAATTTTAAAACAACAAATTCCTTTGAATTGCGAATAACTTTAAAGTAAAACTTTTTTAATTCGATATTCGAAATGTGTAATTTCAGTGCAAAACATACTGGAATGTTATTTACTATAAATATTTTCATAATTTCAAAAAAATCACNTGCAAGCAATAGGCTTGCATAATTAACCTATTTTTGATCCCTTTGTCTTTTGTTTTCTTGGAAAAAGCCAACGGACTTTTGTCCGATTGGCTCTCCTTCACAATGTAGTTTTTGTCTTTGTTGTGTACAAAGATAAAAACTACATTGTGAAGGGATATTGGATTCATTATTGACTTGACGTCCGGTTCGTCAAGTCTTCTTCTTTTGAAGTCTCCATTCGTTGGAGAATTTGTTTAGTTTAAAGTAAAGTTTATTGGTTTTAATAAATTATTGGGACAATAATTGCCCAGAAAAACCCACTTACAACATTTGTATTATTATTTTATAGTTATTAGGGTCATAGGTCAGTAAGAGTAGGTAGGGTAGGTCAGAAAGTGAATTTTGGGAGTTTAGGTCGGAAAAGAGAGAGTGAGGAGGAACCACGGACGGTGGTTTCCGGAGATTATTGTCATCATTTGTCCGTCCGCTCATCATTTGGAATCCAGGAGGATTCCAAATCGTCACAANGCCATCTGTATTAAAAGTACAACTTAAATCAGTATCCATAAGCTCCAACTTATTGTACAAATTTCCTGTCATTATATAATTGTAGGATTCTGTAAAATTTCTGAAATTTCTTTTTTCCAATCTTGATTGAATTTGTGAGGCTAGAATTGGATTTCTATGAAATGTTTCGATTTGCGATTTTAAATCAAATAATAAAAAATAATTTCTAGGGATAACTGTGTAATTTGGAAGGAAGAAGTTTATGACCTTCAAGTAGCTGTAGCTAATCTAATTAAAATCTGTGTTTGAATACGTATCCAAGAATTAAAATTATTCGAAATAATAATTTTAATTAAGAATAACATAAGTTATGACGGTGAGCTGTTCGATAAGGAACATTGAGATTTGGATTCCGAATATACTGACGACGTTTTATTTTTATGTTATGTAAAATTAAAACCAAAAATTGTATTTAAATTGCGATAGCTAAAGTAGAATTTTTGTCTCTTTGTTTTGATGTAGCCACAAAATTATAATTCCATCGTTCTTTCTCAAAGTGGGGAAAATGACAGTTGAATCAAGTGTGAATCTCTGCTTCTATTTATTTATTAACATTCTTTATTTATTTTAGTTTCACAGTTTTACTAATTGAACAAATTTTTGTACAGTAAACAATTGAGAAGAGTTATTTTATAGTTAAGGATTTAAAGAAAAGTTTGGAATGTTTGATTTCTGAAATCACAAAAAATGCAAATACTGCGGCTGATCAAGTCTCATCATTTAATGACGAAAATTAATAAGTAAATGTAGTATTTAATATTGTTGGCCTTAATTTGAGTGTTTTCAATAAATGTTGACAACTGAGGGTTAGCTAACATAATACTATAGCTTGAATTTAAAAAAATGTAGAAACTTGATACTGGTTTTCAATAATTTCCTTCCAGTCTCAAGCAAGCCAGGATGGTCAAGTGGATAGCGCGATTGATATTAAATCTCAATTCTTCAGAAAGTCTTAAGTTCGAATACTGGGAGGGACAAAAAGTAAGAGTTCTTAGAGTGTGATTTTTTTTATTCCACTTCTGCATTACAACGCATTATAAACAAAATCTCTAAACAAGCCTTTCTTCCTAACACTTTAGAAAAGAGGACTGTTATTGTCACAACATTTCTTTCGCGGTTGCGGCTTTCTAGTGTGTTAGAAACAATATTCTGCCATAATTGTAAAAAGACGATTGTAAAAAACGTTGAATTCAATCCATATCTAATTTTTTAAGTCGGGTTTACAAGGAATACTTTTAAACTTAATAAATCTAATGCATCAGGAAAAGCAACGAAAGGAGTATTAATTATTTGTCTTATCGTAGAGTTTTGAGATTTCATAAAACTTGTAAACTTTGAAAATGATTATAAACTTAAAATGAAAATCATTTATAAAAGCAATAGCAGTTGGTGATTCAATGTCGTAAAATATAGTAAGGTGTTTCTCCAAAGATGGAACAATCAAACGTTTAACAAAATTATAATACAGAGCGTAAATTTAACGACTGAACTGGGATATCTACACTACCATACTATCTCCCACTCATCCCTTTAGTTTCAAGTTTTATCAAGTGGGTAAGTCACACATACTAGTAGGTGAGTGGGTGATAGTAGAGAAATGTGGGTATCCTCGTTCAGTCGTTAAACTCACGCTCTATAATATTTTATGTTTGTATGATTTAGCATGACTAGTTTATATGACTTACATTGTATGCTTTCAGTTTCCTCAAGCTATTAGAGCAGAAAGAAGCCGAATATCTGCAAACTTGAATCACAATTTTCCCAGGAAGTTCGGATTCTTCACCAGTTGGGATTTTCCAACAATGTGCATAGTAACCAAATTGTTTTACATACATGATTCCAAACATGACACGGCATTCGGCAAAAGGAGGCTGACGGGTACTATAGATTTCATCACCTTTATCACCTTCTACTCATCAAAATAAGTTCTCGTTAGTATACCTATGTTAGCTGAAAATAAGAAATTGTAATTATAAACAGCCAATATTTATTTTGTTTACTACAGTTGATCTAATTTTCCATAAATTTTAAATAGTATCAACGTTTTAGTACTAAACTACGCACGGAAAAATAGTGGCCCAATTCCCGCAATTGTACAGAACGCTTCATAGTACTGTAAGACTATGAAACTATGAGATTAATACAACTATGAAACGTGACTCATTTTGGAGGTCTCTAATTGGTTGAAAAAACTATGAGGCTCCCGTTAGTTCTAATCAACTCAGAGGCATGTATAAATTTCATAGTCCCTCAATGCAATCCTCTCCACTCAAACTCAAGAGAAACAAATTCTGTTTGAGAAGAGTTGTGGGGATGGGAACACATTTTCTCAATTGTGTAGTGACTTTATGAACACAGGCTAGTTGTCCCCTTGATAATCTTCCTTACACATTTCGGTTAGGAATAGACAGCAGTTAATTCTATCACAACTTTTCTATCATTTTCGTTCCCGTAATTTTCTATAATCTCAAAGTACTATGAGCCTTAATACTATCAGGCTCTCTATACAATTACGGGAATTGGGCCAGTATAACTTAAGTACTGTAAAAATTCTAAAAGCAAGCGGATTGTAATAAAAGTCGGGATTCTTCTATTGAGTGGGTGAAAAAGCGGCACAATGAATTAATGTGGATTTTAATTGGGCCCAGGTTTGTGTTTCAAGGCTTCTGAAGTGCGCCAAATTTGAAAATAATTTGACGATAAGGAGATTTGATTGTGTATAAACTTTTTATTCATTAACTTGCTAAAGACTTTGAGAATGGATGCAAAGTAGCTGTTTAAATAAATCATTATGGATCATTTTTTAACGAATGTTGTCACAGTACACGGACAGGCGGGCGACACCGCAGACCTAGGTCGGTGCTCGGAGAGAAAAATTGGAACCTTAAGTTAGTGCAGTTTTGCAACACCACAGACTTAAATCGATGGTCAGCGGCTTTGAGGGGTAAGGGTGTAATACCACCCCGTACATACTTACTGTAGCCTTTGGTGTACTAGATGAAATCGCTAAACCTAGCCAAGGTACCTACAATTTTTGACGCAGTCTTGCGTGCTGTTTGTAGAAACCATTACACAAACATAATAGGGCATATGCACCTATATTAGAGTGGACATGGAAGAATATCCTCGTGCAATGTACTGCATCAACCTGGTACAAAGTAGTTAGCATTTTTCCTGTAATATTTTGTCCACTTTCTTATTTACAAAGACAATTTCTGGAATGTTTTCTAAAATAAACAAATTTTTATACAACACAAGTTTTATAATATTTATTATATCATAATTATCATGTGATAATTATATATTTATATTTATTATACTATATGTTATAAATATTTATGCCTATGTTATATACTATATATTATATTATTTATGTATATGTTATATACTGTATATTATAAATATTTATGTATATGTTATATACTACTGTTAAATCAAATAAAAAGGCGCAATTTTTAAGAAATGATTTTGCGGAAAATCAAAAATTGATTTTATGTCACACTTTTTTACACATTATAAACTGTTCAAGCTACTGAAAACTGATACTACGAAATTTTAGTTAAATTTTGTTATGTTAAAAAGTGTTAGAAGAGCCTAATTTGTGAGAGTTTTGAAAACTCTAGTCCCGGATTTTTGCCTTCTTATTTGGACACACTGTATATAAATATATATATATTATACGATATATTATAAATTTATTAATAATATTTTTGAATTTAATGAATCAGCTTGTTCTGCATTTTTGAGCACCTAGTTTCATTATTCCACTCGCTAACGTATAGATTGAGCAAGATATACATCCATGAGTTGCAAATAAAATTACTTGTAAATGGCGCAGCAGGCAGAACTATTTTTATGATTTACTAGCAAAAAACAAAGATATCGCAGATATCTGACACGAAATTTACGCAATTGATGAACTAATGAAGGTATTTATATTCAATAATTTATTGGTCGTATAAACCATAACCGCTGTCATTCAAATCAGAAAAGTTCAGATTTCGACAATATGGATTGTTTGTTCCTGCCAATAGATATTTGAGTGAAACCAGTATTAATTACTTTCTACTAGTATTGCAAATACTGAGTAAAGTTAAACTAGTTTTGAGGAAACAAATAATCTTTAAAAAAGTTAATTCTCAATTCAATTTCATTATGATTGGAGGGTTATTCGACTATTATGATATCAGCAATAGAAAAACCTTGTGGACCTTCGTACTCATCTGCAGGAATAGTAATTAATAGTTCTAGAAGGTTTGTACAAGAACTTACGCGGGTAATGTAAAATAAATTTTACAATTTCTTTTCCTTTCCATTGGTAGTTTGTAGCCTTAAGTGATGCCATTTCCAAGTTCAAATAATCTCTTGTGTCATTGACTGCTTGACATCTCAATATTTCTCCATCATGCCTTCCTTCGTACCAAAAGGAAATCCATGCAATGTAGCTATAAGTGTTCTCGGTGATATAATTATTGTACTTTCGATCTGTCCATTCCCATCTTTCTCTCCTATTTTCATTTCCTTGACTCTAATTAATGTTTTTACCAAATGAATTCTGATTCCTTAACACAATTTAGAATTTTGTTGAATTTACGTAATCTGCATCAAACACCCACATTATGGGATACTGAGCTTTGCATTTCAACTGCACTTCTATTCTGGTATTTTCCAACACCGTTCCATCAACATTAGGAGCCTTATGTAGCAATGGTTTGAGAAAATGTCCAAATTCAACTTCAACTTTTCCGTGGATGTAAAACACTGAAACTAAAATATATGCAAGTATTGACTGAAAATCAGTGGATTAACTTCCTAACTTCTTAATTTTGGTCAAGGTATACAAAATTCAAATCTAATCTAATCATCTAATTAATTTGATATTTTCATTTTTAAGATTTATTGCACATATTGCACATATACTTGATGGCCGTAGCAAGTAATTTACATAAATGTTGTGATACTAGTGCATATTTAACTTTATTTTATTTAATTTTAAATCGAACATTTGTAAAACTGATTGTTGCTGTCATCCAGTGCTAGCTACACTTCAATTCTTCCCTAGATTGAATACTTGAATGCGAATTTCGGTATGGAATTGATTTGTCACAGTAAAGTTAGACACAACAAGAACATTTGGAGAAAATAGTCAAAGCAAAAACAGTCAAACCAAAGAATTTTCACGAGAAAGTACAGTTTTAAAAAATTAAGCGACAATGAAGGGTAGCCTCAAAGATTAGTCATACCAAAAATTAAGCCCATATGATTTGGAACAATTAAAAAGTTTCTTTTAACGGAATCAAGCATTTGGTACATCAATCTATCAGAAGTTTCGCGGAAACTAGGAATCTGAAATTCATGCCTGGCTGTGATATCAAAGTTCCTATAATTTTTGCAAATGTATGAAAGAAGCTTTTTAAAATTAACTATTACATACTTGTCATACGCAAGAAATAGGATTAGTGTATGGTAATAGTGGTAGATATTTTCCTTGTTCCGTATTGTTTTACTGGTACGGTTTCTATAGTGACTGTATCTTAAACTTATTGTACATAACTATATCGATGTCGTATAAGCTCATGGGTCTGGACATGCTAAATGCGTGAAAGTGAAGCCGGGTATCGCCCCCAGACATGTTTTTCAAATTTGGGTTGCCCAGCAGTTTCTGAGTTTACATTGATTTCACTTGGCCCTAATTTTGGATGCCAGATTCGTATTCTTAGTCAGCGAAATTTATTACGATTGATGTACATCATACTCTATTCCATGAGGAGTACCTTTCCTTAAATTATTATAAATACTTTGTGATTGCTTTGCTTCGACTTCATTTTTTGTTGAGTATTTTTTGCTGTGACTAATCTTCGTTCTGACTATTCATCAGCGTGCTTATTTTTCTCTGCGACTATTGTTTGTCATGACTGTTTTTTATGACTATTTCTGGTTGTGATTGTTTTACTGAGAATGTTTATCGGGAATTATTTTTATATCTATTCATGTTCTAACTAATTTGAGTGCCTTATTGTCAAAATCATAAGTTTTTGTAAACAACCACAACCATAGCTTAAACGCTCTGAAACGAGTAACACTCGACGGAATTTTCGTACATTTATTGTTTTCTGCGCACTACCACAACAGCTATTTTGCAAATTTCAGCTTACAATTTCTGTGAAAAATGAGTAGCAACTGCGTAACTGTGTGGCGGGGCTGACCCGTCACTTTGAGTTTGATACAGGGATTGCCACAAAAATTTGGTCTCTGGTGGGATACGATCCCACGTCTCGGGTATTCCGGACCCAACGCACTAACCATTTGTGCTACAGAGCCTAGATGGGCAATCCTGTTCTCAAACTCAATACAACTCCGAACTCTCCTTCCCGGTCATTCATTGCCAGGTAAGGAGTCTACTGTCTCATTTATGAGTACAGTAGTGGGGATTGAGTCTTATGCTCAAATCCCCACAACTGGTCGAGTGTTCTTGATTCACACTAATGCCTTTCCCGGAGATATGAAAAGAGATAAAAATTTCGGGAGAGTTTTTAGGATGATTTCTTTAAAATCAAGTCTAGGGTTACAAATCGAAGCAATAGAATATTTCGTAGTTTACTATATAATAAATCCAGAGTCATAATTATATAGTGTTTGCTAAAAGAGAAAATAAATCCATTTTTTGGTACACGACTAACGCTTTCGAATACATTTTTATTGCATTCATCTCCACTTCTAAATTACATTGCACCTGGGTGTTAATACTAATTCTAGTGCAAGTGAGGCTTCACGCGTAAATGTCTCTTAACTTTAGGCAAAACTTTCTTAAAGGGAAAATGTGAGCTTCCGGAGAAACGTTCAACAATCTGGATCAGAGTTGACGACCATTTTTTACTTATTCGTTCTTGTAGGACAGGCTGCATAATTAATGAAATGAGCCCCATCGCCAGTCGTCTAAACTTTTATCAGATAGTTTATATACGAAACAGATCAGTAATCAGTTGCAACTCGTAGTAAAATTTGCTAGAAATATGATAATCATGTGTTGCAATGCTAAACATTAAAAAGAGTAAAAGAAATCAAAGTATATTAACTTCAAAATTGATAAATTTAATTACAGTGCATGTACAGAGTGGAAATCTTTGTCGGAAACCTGGATAATCGAGTTCACCCACCCGAACCATCACAATTATAATCAACAGGCAAGAAATTTTCTCCGGTATCATTACTTACACGGCAGATTCTATTTAAAACGTAGTAATAAAACACTTGGAACAATAATATTTACCGCTAATGAATCATTTGTTGGAAATGCCGTCCATCAATAAATAAACAATGACTAAGTCTGTTTTAAAACTCTACTCTAACATTTTTTAGCATTTGGGAATGGTTAATCACATGGTCTGCAAGAGCCAAATTTTTTTATTTTCAGAATTTTTGAAAGCACGGAACCATTTGATGACTCATACCTCTTTGCTCTTGGGAGTAGGTACCCTAATTTACGATTCATAATTCTTCTCAACATACTCAAATAATCATATCGGACTTATTTCCCGTGACTTCGGAGTAAAGAGTCACTACTCTGACTCAGTCTCCTCAGTCACTCAAGGAAAGTTATCTGATCCGGAGAGTTGACTCACACTGCTTTGACTGCCAAAGTCGACTCCAAAAGCTTAGGTTCAGTCATGTTTCCCTCAGTCAGTGACTCTGACTCAGGCTAAACTTGGAGTCATATGCCTGATCCTTACTTTCCCTTTTCCCACTTCATGCTCTTTCACTTGATCCAAAGATACTCTGCTTGTGACAATTCCTACCCTCAACTGATCCTTTAGAAAAACAATCAGGGATAGGGATTGTAAACAAACATTCTCTCTTCGCTACAATTTCTGCTCCATTCCTTGTTTTTTCAGAATTGTGCCATTTTCAACTTCTCACTAGGGAATCTAAAAAGACTAAGGAAAAAAAAGATTGCTGTATTTTTGTCAAACATGAGCATTAATATCTTAAATAGTGTAAGTGCTGAAGAGAAGCAGCCCTCATGTAAATTGAATGTTGCTTCAATTTCAATCTTTTCCTAAATCGATGAAGTGCGATTACTCGTAACAACAGCTGATTCCTCAACTTCGCCATCAGAAGACGTGGGAGTCATCTATGCTTTCCGCTAGGAATCTCAGGAGCAATGTGACAAGAAAAGGAAAGGGAAAAGTTTTCTCTTTGTAGTTGTACCTAAATTTGGATGTAGACAGGGGAAGTGATTGGGCCCGTCATGGGGACGGTAGGGAATGGGTAGGGAAAATATGGCCCAGGCAATAGGGAACGCGAAGATGTATTAATGAAGCCAGAGCGAAATTCACTTTTTCCATATTTTGGATATGTGAGCCCATCCACCCCACGTTGGATGAGTAAACTCGGGTATTCACGTTTCCGACGATCATCCACTGCGCAGGGGGAATGCATATTCCACACATTAGTATTGAATTTGCGCAGTAAAAATTTCCTTGCATGGACGTTTATGTGTGCAGTGCGTGTTAAACTTGCACAGTGAATGAATCTATGCGCAGTAGGCAAGATTAAAAAGCCGGCAAACGTGTTTATGCGCAATGCGCATTGTACATCCGGAGTGGAAGTGTGAACGCCCAGGTTTAAATACGATGTGAGTGTTGCACGTGCTCACTTTTCACTCAACATGATTACCGCCGCTTACAACAGCCATTAAATAAATCATGTGTTTATGAGTTTTATCTTAAAATAGCAAGTTAATAATTATAGTCTTTGTGAAAATCCTAGGACAACTAATGTAGCTATAAACTACGTATCTCTAAAACAAGTATATATTATTGCATCTCTTTCAAGACAATCAAAAAATTTTTAAATAGTTAACTTACTGCCTATCAGAAATATTTGTAGCTTGTCCATTCTTTTCAACTTATACACCATCACACACACAAATACTTTTAAACTTGATAACTGGCTTCAAATAATTTTGTAGGACGAGTTTCCTTTGTGGTTAATTGAGGAAATCCGCTATGCATTAATTTATTAGGAATAGTGCTTTCATCAGAAAGGATGACAATAATTTCATTTCCATGCGTCCCAAAATTTCTATCTTCACAAATGATTGATACATTACTCCCTCATGTCATATCGTCTGCTTTTTAAGTCATGCGACACTTTTCTCTTTCAACTTTTTCTTTTTGCTGACGTTAATTTACTCTCACACACAAGAACCACCAAGTGATACATATTTGGGCAAATATGTTCGGATCAGTTTTTAAAATTGAAACAGAGTGACCTAGGTAAAACAGATTTGACTTATTTGTAACATATCCATCGCGTGAATTTGTGTAAGTAATTTGCAAATTTATCGGAAGTATATCGTACATTGATAATACATTCATTTTTAAAAGTCAGGTCAAATTTTGCAAAAATTGTTACTTTGTGCGAAAAAAAATTTTTTTTTAATATTACTTTACTATTGTTGGTGCTTATGTCAACTTTTATGAAAATTTTGAAGATTTATAGTGGAATTATTCTATTTAATATATATTCATAAACAGATTGTAATAACGCAATGTTGACTAACGTTTGGAGATGGCTCAGCACGACGTGTATCGTATAAGTTCGCCGTTTCTGGATTGCGCGAAGCTCGTCGAAGCCGACAATTCCTATTCGTATCTCTTTTCTACTGCTGAGCAGTGTCGAACATTAATGGTGGCTTATATTTGACTAAAATTTTATGGCTAAATAAAATTAGTGGCTTCACAATATTAGTTTTGATTAGTTGCAAGAGTAGTACTTGTAGCCTAACGAAAAAAAAATTCCTAATTTTTTTGATAAATTTTTGCAAAACTTGATAGCCAACAATAGATGTCATACCCTTAATCTACGCTATATTCTGTTCGATTGACATAACTTACCCATACCCACGAAAGGGATAATGTATAAATAAGCGAAATCAGCTATTTTGACTCATCATATGATTTAGTTTTAAAAACTGATCTGAACATATTTGCCCAGATATGTATCACTTGGTGGTTCTTGTGTGTGAGAGTAAATTAACGTCAGCGAAAAGAAAAAAGTTGAAAGAGAAAAGTGTCGCATGACTTAAAAAGCAGACGATAGTTGGTTCGCAGGTGTATGCTATTCCACTTGTGCGATTACATCAATCCTTTCACTTTTAGTCAGCTCTTAAGAATTTTAACGTGTTTTCCTCAAAAATACATCAAAACACTCATACTTTTTTGTGATAATAAAATTCAATTTTTCTCTTAATATATAAGAATCCTTAGTTTTAGTGCATTGATGTACACAAGTTAATAAGTATCATGTAAGTGATTTTTTTAATTGATACATTAATTAGCATCACGGGTACATGAAGTAATACTGATAACTAACAGGCTATAAGATCTTAGCCGAAATAGTAATGAACTCATGAAAATATGTACCAATAATTCCAAATTTAAGAACCAATTTAGTTGAATCTGTTACAAAATTTTTATAATTTGTAAGATTGCATTTTCATACCTATTCGTTTTCTTCATCTATACTTAATTAATATTTTTATTCAATTTTAGTTTAGATGTTTCCGAAAATTTTTTAGCACAATTAGATTTTCAACTGCAAAATTTCCATTAATTTCAATTTAATTTTCTAGATAGAAATTTTTGAACTAAATTTCACCGAACTAATGATGAATCTGAATCTTCTAAGACTAAGTTTTATTATCTGTTGCAAAAATATTATAATCAGTTCTACTCCTTTTCTAACTGAAAAATAAAATGACGGATCAACATGAAGTTTTCAGTAATAGATAGCTTAGGTACGCGAATGGACATGGTCCAAGATAGTTTTTTTATCGTCTTCCCGAGACTGCAATTTTGCCTTAAAAAAATTTACATGCTAAATAATAAGTCGAATATTCATGTTCTAATAAATGCTTCGACATTCCACTACGGGATTGCTCTTTTTAGCTCTGATAGCTCTAGCACCTTTGATGTGCGCAATATACACGCGTATTCTACATGCTTACTGGATGTCGACATGCGCAGTAAGCATTGGATGTGTGCAATGGACGTTTGCATGCTCATTGGGCGATTATATGCGCAGTACGCATTATACGTTACCGCCCTCCTTATTGCCAAATTCGCGGCATCTTAAATAAAACATTTTTTCGTCAATCTGGATTGTGCATTTTCATTCAAACCATTCCAATCCCAACTTTCACATAATGCAACCGCTCGATTTTTTTGTGTGATATCAGCTGGAATTCCTTGAGGTTTTCACGTATTTAACGTTGTTGTATGAGGCAAATAAGTTTATAGCTGTCCCTTCATGACATAGGTAGGTTCAGGTTGTGCTTGAGTTTGGCTGTGGAAATATAGTTATTACAATTCTTTTTTAATATGACCCGTATAGTTCTAGCTTCGCTCCGAGTTTCTTATTCCTAGACGGAGTTGCTTTGATTTTCATGCAGATTTGGGTAGAATTGTTAGATCTTCCAATTTTGTTCCCAATTTGGCGTATTGACATGCCATTTAGTATAAATGCATTAGTTTTACCTTCCTCATTTGTAAACAAACATTTCCTTGTCGGCAGGTTGTAGTTTCAGTAAATTTTATAATAATAATTCAGCGAATATTGCCAAATTTTAATGTAAACACGTATTTACATCATAAACAGTCAAAATTGAGGAAACAAAAATTGCTGTTGCAGAATTTGTAAGGTATTTTTATGGCGTGCTACCATTACTGCTAAAAGTTTGGGTGCAACGGAAAACACTAGAACTAAAATGGCCTTACTTCTGTCGAAAGGATTCTGTATCGCCCGGTGGTTAGATGTGAGGAGACTCGTACTCTCACAGTAGCCAAGCGAGGCTTTACTCTACAGAGACAATAAGTATGAGTTATAAACTCTCCTGTGAAATAAGGAGACCCATGGTCCAGTGTAGAAATACACAGGCTACTCTACTTTTTATGTGTCACTTAAGATAGTGAGCAAAATCCCGTTTCGAGTCTCCCCAACCTCGAGACTTTTTCAAAGTCTTCCAGGGTTCTCACCCCGTTAGTTAGGTTATCTCTTTAGTTGTTAATAATCTGGGCGTTTGAATTTCCGCCGTTTGCCGGATCCGTAGAAAATTAAGTTTAGGTGTATTGGGTTAGAGGATACAGTAGGCTCTTGAGAATGAACACTGGGAACCAGTGTTATTGGAAAGGATTCTGCATCGCCCGTAATTAAATGTGAGGAGACTCGTACTCTCACAGTAGCCAAGCGAGACAAAAAGACCCCAGAGACAAAAAGTATCAGTTATAAACTCTCCTGTGAGATAAGGAGACCCATGGTCAAGTGTAGAAATACATAGGCTACTCTACTTTTTATGTCTCACACTTCTTATGCCACAGCCGATAGATGGATGTGTAAATAATCAAAACAGTGATCAACACATAGATTGAATAATAGAAATAAGTACATAGATGGGTAAATAAATCGTTAAATGTATAAATTAGATTGATATGTTAATTTCGATAGGTAGATNATATCCATGTACCCTGAATCCGATATGATTTAGTCATCTTAAAGATTACATTATGCTGCTCGGGTGGTGATCCAATAGGCCAAAGTGCTAATAAAGAGACATTTTGGAGGATTATTTGGGGAAAGTCGAAAAGTGAACAGGAGAAAGTAGGGGAAGTCAGGGAGCACTTTATGGAAGGTAAGCGGGAGTATAAAATCAATAGTTTTAAATGAACCTTCACTAAACAAAAATCAAATACGAAAGGCTAAAACAAAACGAAAAGAAGATGGTGGAGAACAGAAGTTGGTGTAGAGATAGCCGGATTCAAGCTAAGGCTCTTGTAATCAATAATTATATATTATTATAATTATATAATTACAATATTCTCTTGTATTTACTACGCGATGATAAAATTTTTCTATAAATGGAAAAATCGCTTAAAGAATACTGAGTTGGAAAAATAATTGAAAATTAGAATATTTTGGCCGCGCCAAAAGGGTGTGCAATTATTTGCACACTAATGGCTATTGCAGTGTTCATGGATGTGAACAGGTGATGTTCACAAGGGATATTTTAAGTCTTACTGATTTATGTAGTAGCGGTATTCCCGGGGTCGGGACATCATATCTGTCAAGGTAAGTTAGAAAATAAATAAATTTAATGTCGAATAAAATCTTACAAGACAACAGATTTACTTCGGCTGGAAAACCCCACTCACTAGCTGCAATATTTCCAAGCAGATGTTCCAGATTATTCCACTCCGTTTTTATATATCACAACAATTTTTATACCTCAAGATTATAATGGTTGACGAAGGAGTTATGTTTTAAAGTGAAGTAGTAATGCCTGATGCTCATTTTAAGTAATGTGGTAAATTTGTGAAATATCTCGCTGCATTTTTAAAAGAGAGATTGGAACCGAAAGAGAAATAACCAAGAGTACGTCAGACACGGCAGCCTTACTCATACCAATTGATATGCTTCTTGAAAAACTCTACGCAAGCCATCAGAAGTCCTTATACACTATGATTTCTTTGTACGACTGACTGTTTCATTCCAGCAATTTTTTTTATTTTTAACTATATATAGATATAATTTTATATCTTTGGGTCTAGCACCTGATACTGTGTTATATGTTAGAATAACTTGAATAAATAAATCCTCACCAGGAATCGATGTAAAAGATGGGTTTTCTTAGACACGTAAAAATAAATTTGTCTTTTTTTTTAGAAATTTATGTAGTGGCGGAAGCGCATTTGGTCGAAGTGGCTTTCAGCTAAACAACACATATTTCTGTCTTGACTGGTAATTCAATAAATTCAACAATAAAGCTTTAGAAAAAATATTTATTTGAATCATTTTAATTCCTTTTTAACATTTTCCATTTAATATTTTTTGAATTTATAAATGAATTGTTGTACCGGGGTAATCACAGTCAGCTAGGCTCCCATATGTCAACTTTTCAAATTGCCATCTTCATTGGACTTGTGGGACAGATATGCATAGCTCCTATACCCATGGGATAGTGAGAATAGATTCCTATAGAGTATAAAATCTTCATCGTCTCTGCCAAGAAATGGGGAGAAGCACAGATGATGAATCCTGCATCACAAAAGAGACCTGTGGGCCTGTTTTGTAAAGCTTTTACAAGTGGACAAGTTACAAGATATTGACGGCAACTTTCTCAAAACCCATTTTATAAAACTGACAATTACAATGTTCAAATACAGGAGAATCGCGACAAGTGACAGGTAGATTTCTACAATTAAATGTAATTTTTTTAAGAAATACAAGTGTGCATTTTATAAACACAAACTTGTTTCTACACTTTGTCGAATTGTCAACTACAATTTGACACAGGAGTTTGAGTACTGTCACAACCGTACAATTTTAATAAATGAATAAGAATTGGACAGAACAAATTTAGAAGAAAGTAAATACACGTTTTTAAATTCGCGGCAGATACAACTTGTATAATTTTAGTGACAAGCTGTAAAATTTTAGCGACAAGTTGTGAAATTTTAGCCACAAGTTGTAAATATTATTAAAGTTTCAAATTAGCTTTATAAAACGACTTTTCGGTGCACTTGTAGCTGTCACCTGTCAATTGTAGAATTGTAGACTTGTAAATTTTTATAAAACAGGCCACTGTTGGCGATTAGTGATGGATCATCATGACAGTTAGGGTTTGAAACATTGTTCTGTCAATCGGCTCTGTACCACAATTATTAGTGCACTTGGTTCAGCCAACCTAAGACTTGGGATCAAATCTCACCAATGACCATATTTTTTGGTTGAACGCTGTTTCAAAGCTTGGCGGGAAAGTTTTTCTCCATTACACTAATGTCGTACGTAAAATTTGGCTAAATTTTGTCTTTTAAACATCAGGATTATTTGAAAGTTTAAGTTACAAAATCTTATAAATTTTAGCCTATAAATCATAGAAATCATATAATTTTCTAGCTTAATTGCATACGTAATTTTAGTATTTGATAGTTTTAGTCAATTGTTTTTAATTTTTTAACAAAGAATTACAGAGTGACTGAGTTACTGGAACCGGATAACTTGATAATATGCTCCTAATTAGCCGATGAAACCAAGAAATCAAGCCTTGTTTATTATCACTCTGAAAACTATTTCTTTTTACTTATTTTGAAATGTTTTTCTTTTTTCATTTCCAAATTTGGTGTTCCGCTTTTCTTCTTATA
Source organism: Holacanthella duospinosa (assembly GCA_002738285.1). NCBI lineage: Eukaryota > Metazoa > Arthropoda > Collembola > Poduromorpha > Neanuridae > Holacanthella > Holacanthella duospinosa. The sequence continues at coordinate 761,225 of NIPM01000033.1, forward strand.
TGAAGGACTTACAACAAACATCCGTTCAAGTTAAATCCACATCCAACAACCACATTTAAACTTTTCAATATTGTCAAAATCCGACATAGGTCACAGTAGTATGTATAGGATGATTTTCCCATCAAGATGGCGGCCAAAATCTATTTTTGCNAAATCCGACATAGGTCACAGTAGTATGTATAGGATGATTTTCCCATCAAGATGGCGGCCAAAATCTATTTTTGCTCACCCTAAGACCCTTTCACCCTAAGACCCTTTCGCCGTAAGACACATTCACCCTAAGACCCTAAGTTGGGATGNGGTCTTAGGGTGAACAAAAATAGATTTTGGCCGCCATCTTGATGGGAAAATCATCCTATACATACTACTGTCACAGTAAGGAAAAACTCAAGAAATTGGGCGTAATGAGCTAAATTATTTTTCTTGACAAATAATTTGAATTTAGATGGCGCGATGCTGTTTTCCTAGAACTCTGTAATTCTTATATTCGGTGGTAAGCAATAGTTTGATGGCAGGTTTTTATAACCATAAAAATGATTTTAATTGTGTTGTGTTCTGTAGTTGATTTTAAATCATAGGGGCACAGTTACTAAAAATAATTTTCCAAAACGTTCGCAATTAGTTTTAATTATTTTACACCCATATTATTATGCTACTCGACAACCACATCAAAAACTACTTTAATTCTATTCGGATTTTAGTTGATTTTCGGCAATAGAGTAATAATTATTGAAAAAAAATAGCAAAACGTTCGTGATTATTTCTAATTACTATACATTTCATAATATTGTATCAATCAATATCTACCTGCCATATGGTAACGTACATGTAATCCAGATCCTGGTTTTTGTTCCCCTTTTAAAGGGTTTTTTTCTTTTGAAACTCAACAATTTAAAAATTAAAATTAACATCTGCAATAAAATGGTTCATCTATTAACATCAAATTTGTGTACTCCGACCTTTCTTAGGAATCATAAACATTTGCTTCTATTTGTCCGCACTCCATGGAAATATTGTTTTAGTTGTATTCAATAGAAATGGTTCTGTTAAATATATTAGCTTTATGCCAGAGATTGTTGTGAAGCTTTGACCTATCTTCTAAACGAATTTCAATATAAATTTGGCTATTGTGTTAAACTGATATCTTCCTGCTATTAAAATTCATGCAGAACTACTTATTAATTACTCATCAACAAAGTCACAAATACTTTTGTGTGAATGAAAAGATGTTGTTTAGCCCAAATACTATTCTAAAACCAAAAACAAAACACCATGCGTAAATCCCGTCGAACTGAATTATCGTATTGGTTGTTTTAGGATAAAAATTTCTTGCTTATTTACTGCTTTGAATTATATACGTATTTATGTTTCGTTAAATAACTTATGCCGAAAGGAATTATGCGACTAGTATTACGGCTTTCACTGGAATCTGAGTTTTGGGAATGATGGTCATTCACGTTATTTTTGTTAATCTTCGGCACATTTGGCAGTTTTTGCGCAATGTATGCGATGAGGCAGCATCATGGTGAATAACCACTATGCCAAGCTATTCAGCACATGGTTTTGCAACTTTGGCTTCAAGTAATAACTTCAAAATGCCTAGGATATCTCTCCAAGTATACTTTGACATTGGATGTCACTCGGATTGAAGCTACACCCCACGCCAACAACACTCCAATAACCAGGAATCTGTTTGAAAACTTTTTAGATTGTTGAGAAACGAATTGAATATCTGGTTTTTCCAAATTTTAACAGTAATTTTAATTTGACTACGTATTCGGATATTTGACCCTTTTTTGACCGTCATATATCATACCATTGTTGGTGAGTCAATTTTGAACATAAGGAGGTATTTTCAACAATGACTTCCGCTTAACATTTTCTGTTAAAATTTTCTTCATAGCGCACCTAAATGGTAGTTGTGGACACATTAACACGTTCGGCAATTTCAGCCTGACTTTGAAAGTTCTCTATATGTCTCAAATTGTGAGTTATATGATTAACGGTTTTTGTGAATAATTTTTTGGTTGAATGTATTTTCTTAATAAAAAAGCCGAACCAATTTCTGATTTCGACGGTTCATGATACCGTTGATGAAATCAGACAACTTATCCAACTTCACGGTGTGAAATAGCCCACACATCCTGGTTACGATGGTCCAAAATTGTAAACACACTCTGGAAACGCTTCGGGTAAGGTTCTCTACAGAAATATCAAATTTCCAATCAATTTGAGACAAAACTGGGCCAGAAATAATTTGAGAGCTAAAATAATTAACCGGTTATCAAAACTGTAAAATATCATAAAATTAGGCTGTCGCGCTGAAAAGTTATGCGCTGTCTAAAAGTGCTCATAATAGGACGATGGACCCTGTATGATATGCCGTTATGCTTATATACCTAGACTGTCCTATTTTCCTCTTACACCGGTATTATAATAGCTATTGAAATATATAAGCTACCTTCATACTTATTCAAGTTATTGTTTTTACACCAAATTTACTCCAGTAGGTTACCTCAGAAAAGTATAATTCTGTCTGCGTGGTTTTCTACTGTCGAAACAATTCAACATTTAATATAAGATGCTAACAGAAAGGTGCATCATTAACAGTCTTCAGGCGAAAACTACACAGTTCTCTAATTAGTGTTTTTCATCTAAGGTATGATCGTTGAATTTATACAGACTAGCTAACCAACATCGAGAAATTTTGCGTTTTTGAATTAGAAATCTGAAACTCACAAAATAAAACAATATGTTAACAAAAAATGAATATAAGCTTAACACTATTTGCTTGAAATTCCTGTCAAAATTGAATTTGATACCAATTGAGTTGGCAAATGGGCGAATGAATATGAATATCGAGAACACAAAAATCCGCTTTGTAGTCACTATATTACAAATCCTCAACGTCTTATTTGTGTTGGGTCGGACTAAATTACAACTAGAAAGAAAGGAATCTTACAAGTTTGTTCTGAACATAATTGTTCTTTTATCAACTGCATCAGAACTTTCTACTCGTGCTACATTGCATTTTATGACAGTTCAATTTATACAGCTGTACAATCATATCTCACTTATCAACAGCGTATTGGGTTAGTCTTAGCTATATTGTCAATATAAATTGTTACCAATATTTCATAGCATTCTATTTTTTAACTGAGACTTAAATTTTGAGTTTATAAAGTTATTTTTTAATACAAAACGATTATATGCTGTTCACTGTTGAATCTTGGAGCCTTAAGCTAGATTATACTCAAGAAAACGATATTCAAAAACATCACCACACAAAAAAGTGTAGAAATTATAGGCGGCTAAAGTTTAGGTATAGTGAAGATTGGTTACATAAAATTGAAACAATGAAACTACATTGTTAGCTAAGTAAATGTTTCCTCTGTAAATAGCAAAAAAATTTTATTGGTTAAAAGTGGAATTGATATTATTTTAACTTGAATGTAAAACAAATGAAAGAAAATCAAAAATAAAATACTTCATCAAAATTTTTCCCAGGAGAAAAGGTACCCAAAATGGACGCTGAATTTCCGAGCTAAATTCCTAGACTTATTCTCTGTATTAAGAAGGAAATGGCGCGCAATTCTCCTGAGGCTATTTGAATGAATTTTCCAATTTTTTTCATCAAACTGAGTCCTTTAGGTTCCCAAACTCCAGATGATTCCAAAGCAACCGGAATAAAGTGGAACTTATTTTCATGTAGAAAGCTGTATTTTTGTATTTTTCTAGGCTCGACTATTACGGCAGCTCCACCAGGAAATTTTTTTGTAGATGAAATGTAGGATTTAGCATAAAATTGTTATAACCTTTATAGTTTAAGAGTCAATTCCTATAAGCAAATGAGGACAGTATCTAAGATTGTGCTGAGTTACAAGTGAATTTAATAGGTTGATCTGGAAATCACACGTCACATTTGTTGAGCTCCAGGGGTAAATGGTTAATTTGCACAGAGGTTCTCCCATGAATAAAGGTGGTCCCATGAATGACTACTATACGATGGGATATGGCATTCCTGCAAATAACAAGTGCCTCAGTGCCTCAGCCTTGTTCACTTTCTAGGTCGTCTTTTCAATTTTCAAAACCACACAGAAAGTAAAATCGTCAAATCAAAAAATTAATATTTTTAATTAATCATCTCTTTTATTCAATATTTTCAGGAGAAAAGTTTCTGAAAACACATTATATTATCAATCCGAGAAGGGAGAAATTGTATATGGTGTTTTGGCTAGTAATTTTACCATCTGTAATCGGTCTTGAAATTCAAACAATTTTCGCAAATACTGAAGCATTTGGTTCATTATTATCGTTAAGTGTTTATACATTGACGCTTAGCTGGGTTTACCTTAGCGTTTATTCCGATGTCAGCTTGGTTATGATGAGTTGCGTGTCTTCAATTCTCACAATAAAATTTTGGCTTTCAAAAGCAAGGTATAAATTCTCTATTACAACAATATACTGTCGAATTAAATAGCTGAAAACTGCACAAGGGTCCAGAGCGATATTTTTGCACCACGTGATTATGCTAATGAGTTTCTCTTTTGGGTTAACGTTTGAGCCTAAAAATATTTTGTTTTTTTTATTTGCTTATGACGACTTAACGAAGATGACACGCGATAATATATGTCCAAAGTATCGCACAATAATGCATGGCTGGATGTATTTAGCGTCAATAATTGGCAAAAGTAACTCGATGATTAAGTGATGTTACTGTTAAAATGTAGTGCAACTAAGCAACGTAGACTTAGTTGACAGCAAAGCTTGCGGAGGTAGTATTTTCATAGTACATAGGTCCTCCAAGCACATGATCAGAATTCTCCACACAATATAAACCGTTTCATTAGATATCGGAGAGTAATTCATTACATGAAATCAATTTGAAACGTAAAATTTGATTCTGAATAATCAAGTAAGAGATTATACAACTGCACTAGATAATTCAGCCCAGTATGCAGAAAATAGAGTGCACTAAAGAGATCAAAGCCGTTCAAGTCAAATTTTCAAAAAATTTCAAATTTAGTCAGAGATTATTATTTTTATGTAGTTGGGTTTACGGGACATATTTGTTTTTCTTAAATTTTGTGAACAAATTTATGCAGATTGATAAATGTTGAACCGTAATATGATTACTTCATATTTAAAAATATAGATAGTGATATAACACAAAATAGTTTTGTAAATGGATAAATTTTCAAACGTTTCGCAATGCTTAGTTTAACCGAAAACGAGTCAGGTGTGTAACCTAAGCTCAATTTTCGATCGTTAGACGCATCATTTTTCGAAAAAGGTAATCACTAAAAATGCAGAAATTAATAAGTGTGTAGATTTTTTTGTGCACAAGTTTAATTTTTCCAAAATATTCATATAAAACCCAGCCAAACTTCACGCACAAATGCTTCATCAATTTTTAATATCTGGTTTATTAAAATATTGATGCTCAATTTATCTAACATTGAATATTTTCTAATCATATCTTACTTTATTTCAGCATTGATTGGCAAAGACTCGTTCCTACTCGGCACCACCCTGGCAAATTTAATTTGAAATCATGGACAAAAATATTTGCAGTTTATAGGACTTCTGTGATCCTTGTAAATTTACACAACAACTTGTACGGTTTAATATTGGTACCAGTTGTCAAACTTACTACACTGCTTGTAACTTTTACAACTGCATATTGTAGCGTTAAGCTAAGAGAAAGAATAGGCATTATTTTCACGTTCGTTTTCATTGTTTATTTTGTACTAATTATTGTGATGACTGTGCCTGGATCTATGATAACGTCATCAATATTTAACATATCTTCTAAGTTAAACATAAATATGAGTAACAATTTAATATATTTAAGCTGTGATCAAACTTTGAAGTTGTTAAGAATGCAATTAAGAAGTCTCCCTGTCTTGAAATGCAAAATTGGTCAATTTTATCACATGGAAGAAAAAGCAAAGCTAACGTTGGCTGACAGCATATTGCGAGGAATTGCGTTTGTTCTACTCTCCATTTAACACTAAATAACGTAACAAATTTATGTTAACTTCAAAAAAAAAGTTTATTACCTAACATGTTATCTAAGAAATTTGCAATAAACATTGGGCCGGTCCAAGAATCAATTATGTACAGGATGTCTTATTGAAATATTTCACAAGTGAATTACTTAGTTTTCCCAATATCCTATTTAAATAATTAGATGCGGGACGTAGTGCGAAAATTTTGCTTTGCCTTTGGTTAGAAATTTCTCCTTATGTTTCAAACTGGTGTCCAAACTGGCAGCTTTACGTTTGTTAACGAGATGTGTAACGTTACAGCTGCTGAAATGATTTTCTTAGTTAAACTTTGCTGCCCATCTAGAACTTGGCTTGAAACATAATAGAGTATTATTTTTGTCGCTTTCTGGATAACCCATTGCTGAATGTTGATAATTTTTAAAATTTTGCACAGGTTCCTTGATTCAAAAAAATTTTCCAAACAAATTGATTTATTTGGCAGAATATTTAATGTTTGGTCCCACTAGTCTCAACTTGTTTTCTCTATTCTAAAGTTGATGTTTCAATTTTGGTGGTAGGCGTTGGAGGTTAGAAGATTTTCCTCTGTGATGGGAATTAGCCGGACAGGCTCATTCCGTCCTCAAATTGATTTTGGCAGGTACTTTGGTGATTCCTCACTTCTTATATATTTTTTTTTTATAATTTGAAATTATTGTAAAGCAATTCGTTTGTCATTTTTTTTTGGTTTGTAATGCTTAGTAATTGGCAGTTGCCAATTACTATTAATAAATAATTAACCCCAATTTGTGATTGCTTTGTGTTTATGCCAGAATGGACTTGATTGTTTAGTTTTGTCTCACCGGGCTATTAGATACAACGAGCCATCACCAACCAGGTACACATATCACCCACACTCTACTTTCTCCACTAGTTAATTCGCAAGGATTGATTCGGTGTCTGCTACTTTGGAACTTTCCATATTTCATTTCTTTGGGTTAATTTTAATACCTTAGCTGATTTCGATAGATTCGAGCTATTTACGTGTATAAAGTTCTGAATAATCATTCGTTGCTTTTTCCTTTTGTAAATCAAAGTGGTGCAGGGTGTCCTCAGTTGTATATACCGCCTATTTCTGCTTTCAATATACCTCCTACCCTTAAATGACAAGTGTAGCTAACAGAGCTACTCTGATCTAGGACAACTCGTCTTATGACCGATTTGGTCATAGGACGAGTTGCACCTGTATAATTTCTCATCAAGAACAAGGAACCAAGAAAGTCAGACTAAAGCGTCAAGTTTATGGAGAAGGAAAAAGGTAAGAGTAATTTTATTTAGATCTATCTTTGACCTTTCTTCCTACGTACTTGGCCTCTCATTTGATAATTTTTTTATTTCAGGTGACAGACAGAGCTGAGAAGAAAGGTAAGTCACGATATTTAATTAAGACTCTCCTACCTGACAAAGTTGACGTCCTCTTAATCTTTGTCACCTGTAATAAAATAAAGATTAGAGGTCAAGTTTGCGAAGGAATGAACGGGTTGCTTTTATTTTGAATTAAATCAATCCTTTTTACCCCACAAACTTGACCTCTAACATTTACTTTATTGCAGGTGACAGACAGAGCAGAACAAAAGTTCAACTTTGTGAGCAAGGAAGGTAAAAGTCACTATATTTCGTTATGACCAAACTTTCCTTCCCAACAAAGTTGACCTCCTTTTAATTTTTGTGTATCACCTGTAATAAAATAAAGATTAGAGGTCAGGTTTGCAAAGGAAGGAATGGGTTAAATTAAATAAATCCTTCCTACCCCACCAACATGACCTCTAAGCTTTACTTTATTGCAGACGACAGACGAAGCAGAACTTAGAGGTCAACTTTGTGAGTTAGAGTCACTATATTTAAACTTTTCTTTCTCACAACTTGATATCATCGCAATCGTCATTTAAACCATTGATTTACATCAATTATTGTCTAAATTATTTAAATCTTAGATTTAAATCATGATACAAATGAATAATTTAAATTATGATTTAAATCAACCTTTTGTGTCATGATTTGAATCTAAGGTTTATATCATGATTTAAATCAACCATTCGCATCATGATTTAAATCTAAGGTTTACATCATGATTTAAATCAACCATTCGCATTATGATTTAAATCTAAATATTACATCATGATTTAAATCATGATTCAAACCGTTGATTAAAACTTGATTTACTGTTTCAAATCATGATTTAAATCATTGATTTAATTCTTTGATTTATATCATGATTCAAACCAATGATATAAATCTTTGATTTATATCATAATTTAAATCTATGATTCATATCATGATTCAAATCAATGATTTAAGTAAAACATTGGAAAGAATGATTTCAATCCAATATTGAAATGATGATATGAATTTTTTTCTATATTTTTCACCCCTGTGAATAATTTTCTGTATTTTTCATTCCTATAATTTTTTTCATATTTTTCATCCTTATACATTTTTGGTAATTTTCATCTATACAATTTTTTTCATTATTTTTTATTCCTATAATTTTTTCATTATTTTCCATTCCTATAAATTTTTTCGTATTTTTCATCTAATCAAATTATTTTTTGTATTTTTCGTTTCTATAATTTTTTTTGTATTTTTCACTCCGGTAAATTTTTTCATTATTTTTCATTTTTATAAATTTTTTAGTATCTTTCATCCCATCAAATTTTTTTGTTTTTTACGTTCCTATAATTTTTTTTTGCATTTTTCATTCCTATAAATCTTTTTTTCATTCCTATAATTTTTTTTTATTTCTATAAATTTTTTTCATTCCTATAAATTTGTTTTATTCCTATAAATTTTTATTTTTAGTATTTTTCATCTTTATAAATTTTTTAATATATTTCATCCTTATAATTTTTTGCGTATTTTTCATCCCTGTACATTTTTTGGCATTTTTCATTCTTATAAATTTTCTTGTTTCATTTTAGTTAAATTTAGTCGTATTTTTCATTCCTATAAACTTTGTCGTATTTTCTATTCCTATAATTTATTCATTTCTCTTCATTATTATTGATTTTTCAATTAGTTTCTATTTACTTAACTCATTCATAAACTTATCACTCTCGTCTATTTATTCAATTTATTTCTTATTATTATTGTGTTTTTAATTAATTATGTGAATCATAGTTTAATATCAGTACCAATATTTTAACTGACATTAAATTGCTGTGAATTTTTCACAAATTTTTTGAAGTAAGCTATATTTACCGTCAGTTATTATTTGATGTGTTCGTTAGCTGACAAGTGCCAACTTTAGTGAAAGTCAGTGAAATGGGCGTATGTTTTTGTTGGAACACCTTGTAGATTTATCCTTCTATGTAAACCTTTAAACACTTATCAATGTGAGTATTTATTTTTTGTTTGGAGTAATTAGTTACAATAATAGAACATGAAATCGGTTGCTAAGTGGTTCTGCTGTATCCTTAAATTTAAGCAGTGAAAATTCAAAATTTCTCAAAATATCCTACGCAAAGAAGCCAAGGACTCACTTGGCAAAGTTACAAATGCACTCATTGATAGAAACTGCGAAGGATGAAGAGTATTAGATTTGTCAGAACCGTCATTGTTCAAGAAGAGGAAATGTAACTTTTCGGAATTGTAAATACCAAGCTGTGATAATAAGTTAAGTTTGCTTTATCATCCTTGAATTTTGTGATGCAGATATATTCTGAGTGCAATACTTGACTAATGGATGGAACGTTTAAAATCTGGACAATGCCTTTCTTGTTCTAATTGGGAAGTATCGCGAAATGGACACAATAGATGTTTTGAACGGTATTGCGCATAACATTTGACTCGTTTTTATAATAATATGGCAATTTTCCACATCCTCCGTTTGTAAACAGACATTCAAATATCATCAAATAATTACGGAGACAAGGATATTTTGGATAACTGTTATCGGACGTTGGACGTTTTATACAAGTGCGACGGGTTTGTCTTAGGACGAGTTGGTCATGGGACGAGTTGTCCGATTATCGAGGACTCAAAATTTGGAAATTCATATAATTTAATATTTTGATGTAAAATAACTTTTAGTAATAAAATCACATCCAAACCAAATACTTTAAAATACTAGAAACTTTGTATATTAAACACGAAATTGACAACCAAACTGCCTATTTGTTATCTTATATTTTACAGGAATACACAAAATTGCAGGGAAACACCTATACTATGCACCATATAGTTTCGAAGTATGCCATGGTGAGTTGACTAGAAACTGGAAACACAAACACAAAACGAACCAAACCTACTCCTCGTCATCCGAATCTGAATCGAATTAAACTTGTGCCCTAAGAGATTCTAAAATCCAAGAGAAATGAGGAAATGCCATAGTTTAACAGTTATTCATTCTCTGGAAATTATGGAGCTTAATAAATCATTTGGTAATTCAACTCTAAGTCAGTCGTATTTCCGACCAATATCAATGAAGGACAGAAAATGGCATACAGGGATCAAACCGTCGCGTATGTCACTAACACCTGCAGTTGGCTAACCGGTCACATCGGTCAACAGCTGAAACAAACTCTCTTACGCATCACATAATAGAGCAAATAGAATTGTTACAATTCAGTGATAATGCATTTTGAATTTCCAATTATTAGGAGGAAGGCGTTGAAGCAAACGGAATCAATGTGGGGGTTTGACACCTGTATTTGAGACAAAAGCATGTTTTTTGCCGCAATAAATATCATAAGTTTAAGTGTTCATCAATAAGTGAGATCAAAGAAGTAAGTTATTAGTAATGTGCAGCCAAACTACAAATTTTAATGCGTATGGGAAAATATTTTGGCCAACTTTTCTTTGTGATGAAAGCTATAATTAATCATGAAGTTACAAGAACAGAAATAAATTTGACAAAAGTATTTATAGCGTACGAAAGAAAATTGAAAATTGGTAGAACAAAGTCAAAAGATCAAGCCTCTATAAACACTACAACAAATGTTTATATTTTTTTGAAAATTTATATTTTTTATTTTGAAATGCCCATATTTCATACTTTTCATCATCTAGAAAGAACGTAAAAAAATTCGTAGAGTCTTAATTGATTCTTTGTCTGAAGCATTTAATTCATTCACCAAACATTAATTCACATTCACCAAACATTTTTTGCTACGATATGTAGTTTGACAATTAATTGTAAAACCACAGCCTTCCTAGATGATAAGTATGGGGTTAATTGACCATTAGATAATTTTGTAGTTGGAAGTTTTTGCTTTGTATATCATTTCGTATAAGCGGTCTATGGTAACTATTAATGGAAAATCAAATGTTAGAAAATTTAAAATTTTCACTACCCCTCCTCCACCCTTTGGTCGTATCATGTTACTTCCGACTGAAAATTTTCCCTACTCAAAACTATGGAGTATTGTTTAGGTGTGTAACAAGTCACGTATAATATATAGATTGGCAAAAACTTAATGTGAATGATTCTATGATTAACCTAGAAATTTTCTTAATCTTTCACGCACGTCACGTTTATTAATAATAATGTTGCCACTTTACTCACAGTTTAATAGAAGTTTAAAAAATTTCTTAAAGTGTAACAACACGACACTGTTATTTCAACTGCATTGTCAAGGAGTTTCCTATTGAACCCCTAATAACAGAAGCTGTTCCGTAACAATTTAGCATTATGTAGTCTATATATGTATTAGTGTCAAGGAATTTAACTAGTAGAATGGCATATATTTTGGTAGATTGAGGAATTCTGGAACAGTTATACCTCTATTCTATTTTGGTATAAGTCAGCATCAATTCTTTGAATTTGCAATGTTTCAAAAAATCGAACCACTTCTGAAAAACTAGGACGATTTGAGGGATTTGCTTTCCAGCATTCCATCATCAGTTGATATCTAGAGGAAATGTGAATTAAAAAATGTTGAAAGTATTAATCTAAAAAAAGGTTACACTGCATCTGGAGCGAGTTTGGGGGAAGTCAACCGTAAGCCTGATTCCAACTGCTTCAAAAAATCCAAGCTCCAATTTTGCCCTGAGTATGGTATATTTCCAAGGCTATATATTTCCCATAGAGTTATTCCATAAGCCCACATATCCGACTTCTCTGAAAACTTCATTTGGTTCAATGACTCAATCGCCATCCATTTCCATGGCAAAGGACACTAGAAAGAATTATCTACATTATTACCGAATCTATAAAACTACAACAGCAGTAATAAATTTTTACAAACTTGTTCTGATTTTATGTAGTTATAATCGATGAGTTGTCGAGCCAACCCAAAATCACATATTTTTGCCCTGAGATCTTCAGTAAGCAGGACATTTCTCGCTGCAACATCTCCGTGTATTACCTAATCAGTGAAATTAAAATAAACAAAAAATAACTTTTAGCCAGAACTGGTTAATTTTTTAAAATATAAACAGACAACAGCACATAGACTTATTTCGGAGGAAGTAATTTGACAAGATGAAATTATCGATTTAGAAATATTCTGCTGATATAAGTGGGAAAGATTATACAGTATCACTTGAACTGCAATTTCACCTGCAGAAACTCAACATGGGTTTAGAAATGGTAGATCTTGTGATACTGCATTAAAAGTCTTAACATTCATATACGAAAAACTGGATAATCCTAAAAGTAGAGTTCCAGTGATTTTTGTTGATTTTAAAAGAGCTTTTGACTCAGTAGATCACTCATTACTTCTACATACGTTGAGTAAAGAATATGAAATAGATACTAATATCATTAATTTACTGGAGAGTTACTTAAAGGGGCGTAAAGTAAAAATTAAAGTAAATGATGAATTGTCAAAAAGCTACGAAATATTTGAGGGCGTCCCACAGGGTTCAATATTGGGCCCTATGTTATTTTCTCTCTTTATAAATAACTTAAAGGAAGTTTTTGAGAATAAAGAAATAGATTTCATACTATATGCAGATGATCTAGCAATATTCTGCTACAACAAAGATATACACAAATCTTTAGCAATACTATCTGAAACAATGAAACTTCTGGATAATTGGTGCAATAAGACAGGTTTATGAATGAATTATGAAAAAACAGAGTTCATGGTTTTTAAAAAACCGATGGATAATTCAAATATAACAGTGGGTGAAGTTAAATTTAATGATAGAGTTATAAAAAAATCGGAATCTTTTAAATACTTGGGAATAGTGTTCGATGAGACTCTCTCATTTTCTCAACACATTTATAATGTGGGAAAAAAAGTGGCAAGAGGGTGTGGTCGCCTAGAATTTGTTAGAAGGAAAATTAATCATCACATATTAAAAATACTACTTAATGCTTATGTTCTATCACATATCAATTTCTGCTATTCAGTATGGGTAGACAATCAAAATAAACTGACTAATCTTCAGAACAAAGTTGATAAAATTTTAGTCTCATTCTTTTTTCCAAATACAAGTAAAAGAAAAAATGTAAGGGCCCAGTACAAAACAAGGATTTTTTACAATTCTAAACTGCGATTGGAATTTGACAATAATGATATGAACAAGCTATATGACTCATGTAATATTCTTAGTTTGGAAGAGAGACTAAAATATATTACGTTAATTGAAACTTATAAATTACCAAGTACAAGAATTCTAAATCTTGAAAAATACTTTATGGTAAAAGAACACATCTATGACTCAAAACTAAAGGGAACTTTTGAAATGATTAGAAAAAATACTGAGTTTTCTAAAAAGTCTTTCAGTGATAGAACAATACTGATATGGAATAAATTCGTCCAAACTCATAACTGGGACGAAATAGTCACATTGGGAAAGTTGAAAAAAGAAGCTAAAGAGTGGGTAAAGGAATCGAGAATTGTAGAATTTACCAGTATGTAAATTAACTATGGGCTATAACCAACTCATGCCAATTCAAAGTGTAAATCACTCTAAAAATTAAGGATTACTTATTATTATTTTACTTAATTAGTCCTGCGTATGCGGGGGTGTCTTAGCAAATTAACATTTTTATAAAAATGATGCTCTCTGACACTTGAATAAATTATCAAACAAACAAACAAGCAAAAACCGTACGTAACTTCTGGTTGTTTGTGTATCGAAATTTTTCATACACATTTGCTATTCATGATGGTAAGACTTCAGAAGGAAAATACTTTATCAAAAAAATTTTTTTTGCCATTTGCTGCATGGAAACATTTCGAACACAAGCGAACACTTTCCTAACATTTTCATTAAAATTCCATTCATTGTATACAATGTTTGACAGTGAGAAAATTTTTAAGAAGCCAAGTTTATGAGTATATTCGACATATTAGTAGTACCAAACAGATATCTGATGGCGAATATGAACTTTTTTTAAAAGGGAATGAAAAGATTACAAACTTTGAAATATGTTTAAATTTGTTTAATTTCTAAACTCCATTTGGGTTTATTAGTTTTAGAAACTTTATTTCAATTGAACACTGTTTCTATTTCAAACTTTCAACTCAATCTTTTCTTTAGTAGTGTCATCAGATAAAATGAATCTAGATATATTCTCTACTGGATAAATTCTAGGTACATTGTTCAAAATTTCGGTGTTATTCCACGAAATAAAGACATTAAATGTCTTTTCAATTATTCTTGCGGTATTTTAACAATCTACAGCGAAGTTATTGGACTGGGTTCGGGGGAGTTGTAATGGTAACTTCACCAAAATAAAAAGAACAAACGGTAAAACGTTAATTATCATGTGAACTGATTTATTGAACACGAAAGTTTATAAATCTGGGAAATGATTTATTGAATACTTTTAAGAAAGTTGTTTCAAAATCAGTCATAATTCAGGTCTGGTTCAAAGTACCAGATGAATTTGCTCAAAATGATAGGGAACGAAATGCTTGTTTGCAGGTTTAACGCTAAAATTTTGATTGAGCGGTATTAACTTACTTTCTTAAAGCTCATGTATTCCAAACCCATCGCGATTTCCTTTGACCAGCGTGTTAAATCATATGTTGTAAACATTTGTGGTTCAGCACAAATATTATTGTATGAGGCTCTGAATAAATGTATGTTGGTGCAACAAATCTTTGACTCTGATACTAGAAGTAGTATTCAAACTTTTGCAAAATGTTTACCTGATTGTGGTTTCTGTCACTGTTTTTTCATTTTTTATCGAACTCAAATTTTGTGCATTCTCCCTCAGAAAATTTAAGAGACAAAACTTGCAAAATTCAACTGCAGCATAAACTTCTCCTAGAAGAAAAAAAATACAAATGCGTGACAGCCTAAAGTTCATCAAACGCAAATAACTTTTTTATACATGGTATATCCGCTGATGGATTCTGAAGCCGATATTGCTTGACGAGTGCACTGAACTGAAGTTAGCCAATTCATGGTCCTCTAGCGGACACAAAAACCAAAAAATATGTTTGTACTCCGGCTAACCATGCTTTGTATTTCCCCAACGAAGAAGAAGCATGTCATCTCGTCTCCGTATATGAATTTCTCATAAGGAAAAAATATCAATAAAAAAGAAGTCCCAGTTTTTAACTAAAAAAATCACTTTATGATATTATGAGCGTACTTATGAGATTTTGGAGGCATTTTTTCAACTATTAAAAGCCACAATAAGATTTGACTAAATTTTGATTAGATTTTAATTATAACAACTCAACAAATATCAATGTTTCCTCTAATACTTTTTTTTAACAAAATCGATTTGTTAATAATTCATTAATCTTTGAATCTTTTAAACCAGAAATTAGCTTCCAAAGTTAGGATATTGCTTTTGTCGCCACGTTTTAATTCCCATACTACAACTGGAAGCTCGGCTTGTATCTATACTTTATCGATAGGACATTATAAGATTCATTCTTTAGTATGGCTATGAGGGATGTGTTATGGTTATTGTCATGACTCATGAGGGATCTCAGCTTAACCTAGGACCCCTGGAAATAACCAATTGCATAAATTTCTTGCCTAAACGGTTCCTTTTTTCAAACGGCGAAAAAATGTTTTCTTTTGTATGGAATTTACTTGTTTATGAGCGAATATAATATTCTGTCTTTAAGTTATTACAACTTTCTGCAAAGTCCAACAACATTCTAGATAATATTATTTTTACATATGGCATTTGATTGAGAACATGGTTAAGTGAGATCTGATGCGTTGTATTTAATACTCCGTCAAAGGAATAACCACTTTACCTGATTTTCCCTATATCTCAATGTGCAACAATAACAGCTGTGCTCGACCGTGATCCTGTGTTATTGATAAAAAGCAAACGTGGCGCCGAACGGATTACACAAATACCTTAATTGTTAACTTACTATTGTAAATAATAATCAGAGAATAAGTTATTTTTTGATAAATATGAGGTAAGCATTTTGTTTTATAAATTCTTCAGCCAGAATTTTAAAACTAAACTTCATTAATCTTGTTTCCGTGATAGCAAATATTTCAAAAATTCTTACTATTTCGTATGTTTTGAGTCCAAGCACCAATTAGATTGACAATGTTGGGATGTGCTCCAATATATATCAAAACTTTGATTTCCGTAACCAATGCTTTAACATAGCTTATATCAGCTTCTTGTTTTACAGTTTTAAAAGCCGCCACAATAGATTTCCCACCTATTGTCACGGTTCCTCTGTATACAATTCCATAGGCACCAGATCCAATTGGTTCTTCCTTATCTAATTAAAAAAAGGAACATATTGGCTCATATCGCAACTAAAGAGACTGTTTGTTTGAATGTTTCACTTTATTGAATTTCTTTATTTTGCTAATTGTAAAAATATATTTGTCTTAGAAGTTTTATTAGTTCTGTTTACAAATTATGTGTATATAACTTGCATAGTTTTAGCTGAAACGCGAAATAATTATAAATAGTGCACAAAACGCTGTCTTGTTGTAGCTTGTTGTAGCTTCTCCTGAAAAGCTACTATGTCAAACCCCAGAAAGAATAAACCTAAGTAGCAAAGTATTCAAACAATCTGTCTCTAATGTACCTTAGCCTGCACATGTTCAGCAAAAGCTTTAACAGGAAATCAAAAATTACTCACCAATATCGAATTGATCTTTTGATAACTCAAACACACGAACGTAAGATAGTGAGTCGATTGCTATATAATTTTCTAAATTGTCTTTTCCTCCTTTAATGTGTATACTTTTTTGCTTCTTTCCTTCAAATAATTCTTCCAGTTCCTGAGATGTCATGTTAGTCTCAACAGATTTCAAATTACGATTATTTTTAGAACGTATAAACACGACGAGACAAATCAAAAGTAAAAGAACAATTGAAACCGTTAAGATGATAATTATTTCTGTTGAAATAGTTCCATTTTGGTGATTCGCTGGAAATTAAACCACTTTATAACATATAACATTGCTTGACAAATGCTATCAACAAATACACATACCTAGCGGAATTTTCACTATAACGTTGACAGTCTTGCGCGCCTTCTTTCCAAACCTGTTGGAGGCTTCACATATATATTCCCCTTGGATATAATTGGTCACTTTTGGAAATATCAACGATCCATCCGGATTGGTCCTTGCATCCCCCTTTTTATATTAACCAAATGTGTCATAAAACTAGAGAGCTACAGTTTTTTATTCTAAAGTTTTACCGTTTTTGTGATCCACTCAAACGTTGGTGTAGGGTCACCATGACCTATGCATTTGATACGTTTATTTGCATCATCAACGTAAAGTGTGATATTTTCGAATTCAATATCAAAATATGGAGAAATTGTGTCTGAGGGAAGAAAAATGTTTTTGTAATTAGTATATCCAAGGTGAAACACCACAAAAATATCTTTTTACCCATCTAACATATTGTTGTATATATCAAACAGACATTTTAAATAAATTGGTGTTAATGTTTTCCTAAATTTGTGATTATGTCAATCAAAAATTCCCTCATCAACTTTTTTTAAATATTAAGGACTTAGTTCCTTAATACGTCTAACAGAAGATGTTTGTTTTCTTTTTCAGATAATAGAAAAGCCGGAATATGCTTTATATTATATAAAAATATTACAGTATGTGGGATTTTTTTTTCAAACTGTATATGATGTAGGGTGATATACGCTGTATATTTGGTATACGATGTCAAACTGTACAAAGCTTTGGATCAGTTCGATAGCACTAATAATATGAAACAAAAGATGGTGCGTGTACGTTGCAGAAAAATCAGTAAACATCACAAGTTTTCCGAGTGAAATATTTACAGCTTAGAAAATTTCCTGTGAATGATTACTTGTAGATTAATAAAATCAATATGCCAGTTTACCTATGACTTCAAAACTTGCTATCTTTCTTGCCCATTCTGTAGTATTCCAGACTGGTGCAACACATTGAAGCTCATATTTACCAGGTAAATTTAAAATGTAATGGATTGGCTTATTCCATAATCTTTCCGGATGTTCTTCTATGTAGTCTCTTTCTGTTGTAATGAAATTATAAATTCGGGTGTGTAATGAACCAAGTTTTTCACATCCTACCTTCATAAATGGATTCCGAGTTCAATTTAAGTATTATTACTGGGTCAAATGAGAATCCATACTTTGATACCTTACACGCCGTACTCAAATTTTCTCCAATGTAGTAAGTAGATTCAGGTGTCTTCGTCATCCAAATCATTTCACTTGGATTGATCTCAGACCATGAGAAATCTTTCGAAAGGATATAATTTTTTCAGGTTTAATTTCATATTCAAAAATACAATAACCATGTGACGAATAGTATTTACGTATATTGGTATCCGATAATTTTGGTGAGGAGTAGAATATCTCCTGAGCACGTCTTATAACAGTGTTTGCTGACTTGATATGACAGTCCAGTGTTACTGGGTACCGTTCATCTAATTTCATCCAGTTCTGATTGACTGGAGAAGACTTTCGTATCAATACTTTTGTACATGTGTCCTAAAACAATTGATACCAAAACGGTAAAAAGTGTCGTTGTTTAACAAACATTTAATTTATTTCTACTTAGACTATTATAAATATATTAAGGTAATTTGTCACTTGGCAAGTCATAGATACCACACACACGTTTAAAACCAATTAGAATAAATGGGCAGAATAAAATTAATAGGGTTGTGTTTGTTATCAAATTAAAAGCTAAACAATTTAATTACTATAAGACATATTAGTCGAAGTTAATAAAATGTTAAATGTAAGTTTAACTGAGTTTTTGGCCTTTGCCTAATAAAGAGAAGAGAAAGAGGTGTCAGAGGCTTTATCGAGGAATCCCACACATATGTCTCAGTATTTCTAGTGCTTCAGACCAAACCCCGCTCGTTTTACGTGTACTTTTAATAATATCATTTTCATGTGTCTGGATACCTTAGTTNTCATATTAGTCGAAGTTAATAAAATGTTAAATGTAAGTTTAACTGACTTTTTGGCCTTTGCCTAATAAAGAGAAGAGAAGAGAAAGAGGTGTCAGAGGCTTTATCGAGGAATCCCACACATATGTCTCAGTATTTCTACTGCTTCAGACCAAACCCCGCTCGTTTTACGTGTACTTTTAATAATATCATTTTCATGTGTCTGGATACCTTAGTTCTACTATTACCCATACTTTAATTACTTGTGACGAAAAGTGGACGAGCTATTGTACTAGGTGAACATTTTTCTTATTTTGCTTGGATAACCTTATCAGAATTTTTGCATTTGGCTTTTGTCCAGGTGCCTAATCACGAAGATGCGGGCAATATGCTTCAAAGTTTTGCCAAAATGTTTAAGGACTTAAAAACAAACACAAAAAGCTCTTATACCGATGTTAAATTGTTAGTCTAGCTGAAAAAAACGTCACCGTTCGAGACCGGTAACTAAAGCACACTGTCTGCTGAGAATGACAGAATAGGAGATGTGTAATTGACCTACACTAGCCTGGTTATTCGCACAAGATTGAGTATAAAATTATCAAAAAGTGAGTATGTTCTGTGTGCGAATCATNTTTAAGGACTTAAAAACAAACACAAAAAGCTCTTATACCGATGTTAAATTGTTAGTCTAGCTGAAAAAAACGTCACCGTTCGAGACCGGTAACTAAAGCACACTGTCTGCTGAGAATGACAGAATAGGAGATGTGTAATTGACCTACACTAGCCTGGTTATTCGCACAAGATTGAGTATAAAATTATCAAAAAATGAGTATGTTCTGTGTGCGAATCATGTAAATTATACACAGTCGGTAATAGTTGCAATAAATTATCACATAAGTTGTCATTTTGAAAGGTCACATACTCACACATTCTGCANACAGTCGGTAATAGTTGCAATAAATTATCACATAAGTTGTCATTTTGAAAGGTCACATACTCACACATTCTGCATGTGGGGTGATTTGGAGATATCCGTTTTCAAATTTGCACCAAAAATGGCGANATCAAAAAATGAGTATGTTCTGTGTGCGAATCATGTAAATTATACACAGTCGGTAATAGTTGCAATAAATTATCACATAAGTTGTCATTTTGAAAGGTCACATACTCACACATTCTGCATGTGGGGCGATTTGGAGATATCCGTTTTCAAATTTGCACCAAAAATGGCGATAACTGTCGATGTATGATCGTCCATCATTATGTTCTTCATCTGTTTCTTTTTACCTTTATTAGGCTAACCTAGCCTAACTTTCATGCGCAGCGAACATGCGCTCGCGATTGTTCACTGCGCACAATAACCACCTACTACGCAATTAAATGTTCGACCATTTTTTTCATTTAGTCTTCACAAAATCTTTCGTAAATGCAAGTGTCAAGTGTTTCTTTATTTGGTGTTTCTCAACCGCATTCTATCGCTGAAAAGCATAGTTTCAGAAGCATAGTCGGCTGGCTTTAAGTCTCACCATGACACACTTACAAGGAGTCTTCGTCGAATACAAGTAAACATTTCTACTATAAAGAGCTTTCAATGATAATCACAACCAAATATACCATAGCAGCGTTGTACAGGTATATAACAGAAATTTATTATTAAATTTAAAAGTTTAATATTAATTATAATATACCTTAGATCGAAAACATTCATCGAACATCTTAGCCCAGCACTGTCTCAAGCAAAAAGAACAACCGAAAAGTAGACTGGCTCGTTTTTAAATGTATCCATTACTCTGCCATGTTCGCAACTTTAGGCGAAAAAAATTAAATAAAATCTAACTGGTGAATAATTCAAATTAGTTGCAAAATGGGAGAATGTGCGAAGGTAGAGAACAACAACAGCTACGTCTAATTGTTCACAGGCATGCTGTTTACAGTTAGCAAACAAATTTTCTTATTCTATGCTTATGCGATGTACAAAGACTAGTTACATGACTTACATGATGTAGTTTCAGCTCCCTAAGTGTATTAGAGCAGTAAGCAGCTGAAGATAGGCAATTCTGGATCACAATTTCGCCAGGAAGTTCGGAGTCCTCACCATTGTGTATTTTCCAACAACGTGCATAGTAACCAAATTGCTTAATGTACATGACCGCAAACATAACAAGACATTCCGCGGGAGAAGGTTGTTCGGTGTAGCTATCATCACTTTCACCATTTTCTATTTTGATCAAAATATTTTCTCGTTAATTTACCTCAAGAATTCGGAAGTACAAATATTTAGTTTGCTACTAATGATTTAAGGTGCCAAGAATTTTAAGTAGCATCAACGTTGCACCGCTATGATTGTGACGTAAAATCAGTTTGGTATTCTTTGAAGTGCTTCGCTTTCCAACTCAACTGCAATTAATTGTCTAGCTTTAAGTATGAGCAATGTTGTGAGAGATCATTAATGCGACATGTCGGAATGATCTTAGGTTGTTGTGTGCGTTAGGAAAATATTTTGGTTCTAAACCTGAGGGCGTCATGTCCGAATAGCATAGTTCTTCTATGGATTTTGTGAAATATTTAAATTCTTAGGTCGAGATGTGGGGGAAAACTTAGAGTCTTCCATTTGCCGTATGCTCCAAAAGTTAAGGTCTTTTGTGAGCAAAAATAAATTTTGTAGTGTTTTGGTTGATGATGTGTGTCCGAGTTAAACTGAACCGTATTTACCTCATCGTACTTTCTACTTAAAATTACTGCGATATATTGTAGCTTGAACACAATGGCTTTTGGATGGAATGTAACTGCCATTTTCCATTTCTTTTTGCTTGTTTACAAGTCTTTTTGAAGCCTTTTCTTCAAAACACGTTTTTGTTAAAAATATCCATATTAAACAATAGGATCCTGGAACAAATTTTTTTTGTTAAGCGTTAGAAAGAAAACAATGGAAATAAGATCAACCCGTGAAAAAATAAAATTCTGTACGATAGAACAAATTTTATGAATTTTTGAAAAGTTCAATTTTTTGATGTTGTTTTGATATAATAGGCTAACCCTTAAAACAGTTTTAAAACAAAGTCAAATATTTAAGTTTTCAAAAATTTATAACTTTTGTGCTAGTGATCACACAGACTTGAATAATTTAAAAGGCAAACCTACATTTGAATGTTTCTTAAACTGTTAATACTCGACAATAAAAATTTTTTTTAGCGTCCTTTCGTACTAACATTTTTAGACCTTCTATCCTCTGTCTCCAGCAAAGAGCATGTCTTTTGTCGACAACTTATAACAACAACGAGTTGTAATAACGATTCTATAATAACAAAAAATATTGAATTTTGATTCGTTTTATAAGTTGCATGGAATTATTTGTTCAGTAGAAATTGATTAGTATAAATTTTTCATTACACAAAATCATTACAATAAGGGTGTCCTGGTAAATCTATCAGAACTACATCAAATTAGTTGATAAAGGTAAATTTCGACCTCATGACCAATTACTTATTGGAAATAAATAGTTCCCATTTACCATACAGTTATACACAAAATGAAAAAATGAACGTAAACATTTGCAAGTTATCAGTATAGGAGGAACAAGGATTTCCTTTTGGATTTAAGGACAAATTTTAAATTTTATACTTATCAAGTTTTTGCTGCTATGAGAAAATATTAAAAAAAACTAGTATTCAGTGTTCGCTATTAGTATCGCAAATGTTGAATAGAATTAAATAAATATTTAAGGCAAACAGACTTTTTTTAAAAGTTGAAGAGCGGAAAATGCCGCTCTATGATGAAAGTAGATATAAGTGGGGATGGGTACCTGAAACGATACCTGATGTGATGATGTGGTGACTGGTGGCTCCTTCATTGTGAGGAATCTTATAGCCCTGAGGGGCAAACAGAACAATAAGTCCCTCCGTGGGACACAAACCCAAAAAGTCCAATAATTGAAGTCCCTCCTGGGACTTCAAACAGCACAAACAACACACAAACAATTAATACAATTTAATTAGTGATTGGCGAAAGCCAATCACCTTAGCCCAAAAACAAAAGAAAAACAAAATAATAAATATTTAAAGTTAAAGATGGGAGTGAGTGAGGAGACCGACCAGTCCAAGATCCCAATCCACTATGAGGACGGAATGAGCCAGACCGGCTCATTCCCCTCATCTCCAAAAACGCTTACTGCCACGTTGACACACTACTTCCCATGCCCGTTGGACATGGGCACTTTCTGCTCCACAGATCCCTCTCTCCTGGGAAAACTTCGTGACCTCACGAAATATGAAAAATTTAATGGATATAATATAAAGAATTTGGGGAAATAGATAGAAAAAAAAATGAAAAGAAAATTTAACAAATTTAATCGATTTTTTTTTAATTTTAACTTTAATATTAACGAAAAAATACAACCTAATTTTTAATAGGACGAGATGATTCAAACCTTATCCCTCCGGTCGTTGCGGGAAGATGACGACCTCGTCATTCCAGATGATTTGTTGAGTGAAGTTTGAAGAACCATAGAAATATACCTGCGCGCTCGACGTTGGTGAGCTATTTTTCGAGGCTCACACGGAATATCGGTATTATGAACAGTCGGAGCCGGCGAACGCGAGACTATATTCAAATCCTTTACATTAGAATGGTGGAATTCGGCAGGAGAGTAAGTAAAAACAGCTGGTGTAAATTTCGTCAAATCGGAAGCAAATCGAATTTTGGCGGAAGGTCCAGAAACGGAGGACGACAGAGAACANTACCTGCGCGCTCGACGTTCGTGAGCTATTTTTCGAGGCTCACACGGATTATCGGTATTATGAACAGTCGGAGCCGGAAAACGCGAGACTATATTCAAATCCTTTACATTAGAATGGTGGAATTCGGCAGGAGAGTAAGTAAAAACAGCTGGTGTAAATTTCGTCAAATCGGAAGCAAATCGAATTTTGGCGGAAGGTCCAGAAACGGAGGACGACAGAGAACGTTTGGAAAATATCGGCGAGTCGGCATATTGTAGCCTGCAGAATTTTAATAAAACATTTTAGCCGTTTAGCCGTGCAACATCAAACGTCTTCGAATTTTCCTTTGAAATCGGCAAATTTTCATTAACATGGAACGTTCTAGCATATTTGCTTCTGACAGTCGACTGATCGGCAAGTGGCTGGAATGCTTCAGAAGTACCATTGACAAATTTCGGCAAATCGGCATGAACACTGGATCTCTTAGAATTATTTACAGAAGTCGGCAAATCGGTAGGAGCATTAGACATTTGAGTAGAACTATTTACAAGAATCGGCAAGTCGGCAGAAATATTAGACGTTTGAGAAGAACTATTAACTAATTTTGCCAAATCGGCAACTTCATTATACGTCTGAGAAGAACTATTTACAACAATTGGTAGATCGGCAAAACTATTGTACGTTTGAGAAGAACTAGTAACTAATTTCGGCAAATCGCAAGTCCACAGACAGGTTTAGAAGCCTGAACTGCGACGTCAAATTCAGTATTCTTATATAAATTTTGAAAAAACATAGCAAATTCAACACAATAACTACAGCTGGCACCATATTTACAAAAGTTAGCAGATTCAGCAGATTTGGCAGATAGAACAGATTCGGCTGATTTGACGGATCCGGCAGATTGTATACGAGAAACTAAATTATTAATGAATAATAAAAAATCTAAACCTAAACGACAAGAAGACGACAAATCGACTGATGGAGTAGATACAACAAATTTCTTCGACTTATGAACAGGAATTTCGGCAAAAGCAGCAGATTTTGAAGAATTAATATTTTCGGTAGATACAGCAGGTTGAGATGGCTTAATTATTTCAACAGAGTCGTCAAGTTTAGACANAGAATTAATATTTTCGGTAGATACAGCAGGTTGAGATGGCTTAATTATTTCAACAGAGTCGTCAAGTTTAGACAAGTGAGACTTAGTAACTGGAACCGGTTTAGAATTATGAAAAGAGCAGCTAAAAACGGTAGATTTTGACTCATTAGTCGATTCGGCAGATACGATAGAAGAAATAAATTTATTAGATTCGGCTGAAATTGCAGATTTTCCAGAATCATAACGGTTTCGGCTGGTATTTCTTTTACGGCAATAACGAACTACGTGGCCTGTTTCGTGACAATAATTACAAATTGGACGGTTCAGCGAATCACGTGAATACGGTGGAAGTACAGTGTTACCTCCAAAACGAGACTGCTGTAAACACAAAAAACCATAACCGGGTGGAAGGAAATTTGAAGCTGAACCGATTGTACCTGATGACTTGCTGGTTGATACCTCTTCAGGTACTGTTGGAAATATAGGCTATCGGGTCAGAACCGTCGGCCGTCGGATCGGAACCGATGCCTGTCCAGCAAGACCTGTAGGTGATCGATTCAGTAAACCAGAAAACGAAATGTTGCAATCAGATATCAAGTTCTTATCCACATAATTTTGCTTCCTTGGTCGCTGTAGCCGCCATTCGCTGTAGGGGTAAGGAAGCGGGAACATATTTCGACAAATTTACGACGACAAATACGAATTAACCGTAAAAAATATGAAGAAATCGACAAAACAAAAATAAATTTACAAAGGAAAAAAAATCGAATTAAAAAATTATGGAAATCTGGCAATACTAACGGTAATACGAGAAAATTGCCAAAATCCAGATGAGAAAAATTTCAATTAAAAAAAATCCCCAAAAAGTAAACCTGAACGGAGTGAAATGAGCCGATGAGTGGAGTTTGACCTCTCTTGGGGTCAGACTAAACAATTGTAAAGAGAAAAAAAATTTTGAGCTGAGCTGAGTGAAATGAGCCGATGGGTGAGCCTGTCCGGCTGCAAAAAGAGCAGACAATAACGATGAAACGCTCGGAAAACTCACGGAAACGGTTCCCAAATCGTCGACTACAGATGAAATTAACGGTAAATCGGTATGAGGATAATGAATTTGTAAAAAATTTGAAAATTTGCAAAATAAAAAAAAATTTTAACCCAAAAAAATTTTAACAATAGTGGTAACCACCACTAAAAACCTCAAAAATTCTCGAAAATGGCTGTTTTTATAAAAAAAAAATTAACGGCAAATCTGTGTTAAAAATTAACGGTGAAAGTTAGTAAAAACTGACTTTAATTTCGCATTAAAAAAATTGTGAAAATTTTGGAACTAGTGGGCAGAACCACTCAGAACCAAGCAAACTTGATGAAATTGATGAAAAAAAGAAAATTATAAATTAACGGAAAACATGGTATAAAAAAAATAATAAAGAAATTTGCAAAAAAAGGTTTGCAAAAAAAAATATCGACAACTTACACTTTCCGGATCCCTCACAGAAGATAGTTGAAAAAAATACCAATATAATGACCAAATTAGAGATGACCCACTTGGCAGTGATGAGAGGAGCGGTCTGCCGTCAGCAGCCACCGAAGGATCTGATGAAAAAGCGAAGAACTAATCCTCCGAGCGAGATGCTGCTCGTCAGCTTTTGAGGAGCGGAAAATGCCGCTCTATGATAAAATTAGATATAAGTGGGGATGGGTACCTGAAAGGATACCTGATGTGATGATGTGAGGAATCTACTAGCCCTGAGGGGCAAACACAGAACAATAAGTCCCTCCGTGGGACACAAACACAAACCCAAAAAGTCCAATAATTGAAGTCCCTCCTGGGACTTCAAACAGCACAAACAACACACAAACAATTAATACAATTTAATTAGTAATTGGCTTTCGCCAATCACCTTAGCCCAAAAACAAAATAATAAATATTTAAATTTAAAGATGGGAGTGAGTGAGGAGACCGACCAGTCCAAGATCCCAATCCACTATGAGGACTGAATGAGCAGACCGGCTCATTCCCCTCATCTCGAAAAACGCCTACTGCCACGTTGACACACTACTTCCCATGCCCGTTGGACATGGGCACTTTCTGCTCCACAAAGTTTAACTTCAGCAAAATTTGAATGTCCATAATTTATAATGATGTCAAAAGTAGTAGAATTGTCTTACTTTGATGATAATTTACAAGAAAAGATATATTGAGAGGTGTAGAAGATGGAAGACAAGTACTTGCCTGGATAATGGATCATAAATTTTACTGTTTCTTTCCCTCCCCATTGATAGTCATTGGACAGAAGTGGTGTCATTTCCACAGTCAAATAATCACCCGTGCTATTGATAGCTTGGCATCTGAAAAATTCTCTCTTCAGGTGCTTCCCTTCATACCAGAAGTGAATCGATGCCGAGTAGGTATAAATATTCTCGGCAATAAAGTTATTAAATTTTCTATCTGTCCATTCCCATCTCCTCCTTCTCTGTTCATTTCCTTGACTCTAATAAATATATTTACCAAATTAAATAACAAATTTTTAATAGTAAAATTTCTACTAAATTTGGCTTTTACATAATCGGCATCAAACACCCACATTATGGGATACTGAGCTTTACATCTGAATTGAACTTCTATTTTGTTATTTTCCAATACTGTTCCATCAAAACTTGACGTTTTATGTAGCACTGGCTTAAGAAAGGCTTCTTCATATTCAATTTCAAGTTTTCCGTGGGTGAAAAATACTGATACTACAATTAATAACAAATAATANGGACTAAATTTGGCTTTTACATAATCGGCGTCAAACACCCACATTATGGGATACTGAGCTTTACATCTGAATTGAACTTCTATTTTGTTATTTTCCAATAAAATTTCCTTCAATCTTCCATCAAAACTTGACGTTTTACCTAGCACTGGCTTAAAAAAGGCTTCTTCATATTCAATTTCAAGTTTTCCGTGGGTGAAAAATACTGATACTACAATTAATAACAAATAATATGGGTTAGAATATATGAGGTAAGTTACCATCTTTTGAAATTCAGACAGAATTCACTTAACCCGTAATCAGAAAAGTTCATTTTTTTAGCCCGCAATTTGTCACCAAATATCTAAGTATTACTGGCCCTAATCCTAACGCTCAACTAAACTCGCACTTTAAAATAAAGTTGGAAGTTTGAGTGGAAAAAGACTTAATTTAATTCAAGACGCGTTCGGTTGCGAAAAACTATGATAGTTAAATAATTGTATGTGAAATAATAATATGAATATTGTAAATNAAGACGCGTTCGGTTGCGAAAAACTATGATAGTTAAATAATTGTATGTGAAATAATAATATGAATATTGTAAATTTTGCCAATTTAGGAAGCACCCGAATCCAGGCATTATGAATAAATATATAATAGAATATTTTCTAAACACTATTCTTCACCATTTTTGAAAAATTCATTGGAACAAAAATTCATTTCGAATTCNAATAGAATATTTTCTAAACACTATTCTTCACCATTTTTGAAAAATTCATTGGAACAAAAATTCATTTCGAATTCAGGAGTTTTGCGGATAGTATATCCGGCAGGTAACGCCGGATATCGGATATCCGGCGTGTTTTTATTGCCGAATATCGGATATCCGGCAAGGTAATCCGGCATGCTTGCTTCATTAAGCTTGTATTGCACATAGTTTTTATTATAAAAAGATCCGTTTTGACTTATTTCACGCGAAGATGCAGGGGCCAATTTTTAAACTCTCTAATGCATTTAATATATATTCCCATATATTAAATCTAATAAAATTATTNATAGAATATTTTCTAAACACTATTCTTCACCATTTTTGAAAAATTCATTGGAACAAAAATTCATTTCGAATTCTGGAGTTTTTCGGATAGTATATCCGGCAGGCAACGCCGGATATCGGATATCCGGCGTGTTTTTATTGCCGAATTTCGGATATCCGACACGGTAATCCGGCATGCTTGCTTCATTAAGCTCGTATTGCACATAGTTTTTATTATAAAAAGTTCCGTTTTGACTTATTTCACGCGAACATGCAGGGGCCAATTTTTAAACTCTCTAATGCATTTAATATATATTCCCATATATTAAATCTAATAAAATAATTNATGCAGGGGCCAATTTTTAAACTCTCTAATGCATTTAATATATATTCCCATATATTAAATCTAATAAAATAATTGTTTCATTTCTTAGGATTTCTGAAAAAATTGTCTAGAAAATAATCCGCGGTGATACCTATAAGTATCCGGTATCCGGCGGATAGTCTATCCAGCAGCGTTTTATGCGTCGGATATTCGGTCGGCGGATATCCGCAATACCTCTAATTTTTAGATATGACTGTGGGTCGTGGCCCTTATAATCACGAAGATACGAACAGTCTNGATATCCGCAATACCTCTAATTTTTAGATATGACTTTGGGTCGTGGCCCTTATAATCACGAAGATACGAACAGTCTGAAACCAATTCTCGACAAAGTGTGTAAGGACAGAAAAACGAATAGAAACAGTTCTTATACCATCGCTAGATTGTTAATCTACCTCAAGGAAAAGCATTGATCGAGACTGTTAACCACAGTACACTGCATAGCTCTAATGTCAGTGGGAAATGACTCTTGGCTGTATGTNTACTCTACCTCAAGGAAAAGCATTGATCGAGACTGTTAACCACAGTACACTGCATAGCTCTAATGTCAGTGGGAAATGACTCTTGGCTGATCTGTCACGCGTTATAGTAAGGATTTACATTTTCAGCTTTATACTTTCACAGATTGTTTTTCACACACTTGTTGAAGCGTGCATGAGTATGAAGGTAGAGCGGGTGAGACCTTTATACAATTTAATCTTGCAAATCTTTCACACTTTCCTTTCCAGTGAGCAAGAGTGTAAAACCGAATCGCAAATCATTGATAGGAATATGAAATGAAAAATTTTTGTAAAATCTTACTTCGAACCCTGATATTAGAGATTGCAAATTCCGAAAAGGAAAACGGGAAATTTCGGGAATTTCGGGAAATGGTTTCCCGAGGTAACCACGAGAATTCCCGTTCGGGATATCAATAAATAAATTTTAAAATAAAGTTAGACTAAACAAGCTATATAAATAATTGTTTTTAAAATAACTATTTTGAAATAAATATACATATGTGTGATAATTGTGAAAAGTTAAAAAAAAATAACTAGAAATAGTAAAAAGTAATAACTGATTTACCAATAAGAAATTATTAATTTCTCAAGTTTTTAATTGATTAATCGTATTTCACAACAACCATACAAAACCATCAAATGTGTGGCAATTGTGAAATTTTAAATCCCAATGCTNTTTAAAATAACTATTTTGAAATAAATATACATAGGTGTGATAATTGTGAAAAGTTAAAAAAAAATAACTAGAAATAGTAAAAAGTAATAAATGATTTACCAATAAGAAATTATTAATTTCTCAAGTTTTTAATTAATTAATCGTATTTCACAACAACCATACAAAACCATCAAATGTGTGGCAATTGTGAAATTTTAAATCCCAATGCTTTGAGCATGAGCTCAACCACTTAGATTTCATATTCAAAAATCTCAAGAATGCAAAGGACGAAAGAGATGGAAAGAGATATGACTCGAAAATAATTCAACTATTAACTTCTGGAGCCTCCCATAAATATCCAGAAAAGTGAATCTTGTTCTAATTTTCACTATCAACGTCAGCCTGATGTTCTCTATCATCTCATGAATAGTGTAAGTTGGAATGACCGTAAATTAATTTTATCTAAGTTTTCACAATTACCACACTTTTGTTTTTAATTGTGAAAAGTAGTTTATCGAATGCAAATAAATCCCTCCAGGCGTTCGAACAGAAACATTAATTAATAATAACCATACAACGCTAGAGATTCGTATTTTGAAATAGTATTATGGAAAAATTTTTTTAGGAAAACCCTTTAATCCCTTGTATATTTTGAGATAAACTCGGAAAAGTGAAAAAAAAATTACAATTAGCTAAGATTTTCTTACTTACTTTTGAAAGGCGCAAATCGATGCGAAATGACATGCACAAATCATGGAAAATGACACGCTCAACCTTATTTTGTTTTACTTTCACNATTACAATTAGCTAAGATTTTCTTACTTACTTTTGACATGCGCAAATCGATGCGAAATGACATGCACAAATCATGGAAAATGACACGCTCAACCTTATTTTGTTTTACTTTCACAGTGAAACTAAGAGAAAATTCAAAAATTCATAATTAAAGAATATGAATAATTGTACGGGTCCGACGAAGAATAAACCACCTCGGAATTGAAGATTGTTTACAATGATTATTTCTAAATCAGTAAACAACACCACTCATATATCAGCAAAAATTTTAGTAAAATTATTTTATGCGCTCATACTCGGAATTCAATGCCCTTTCTTCTCCATGTCACCCCATTATCTTAAATCAAAACCAAAATAATTCATTGATTCAGTCTAATGCTAGAATTTTAACAGAGAACGTCAGAAATTAAAATTAATTTAATGAAGATTTGGCTTAGTTTTTCGGAATTGCGTCGCCTGAACTTATAAAAAATTTCAAAATATTTAATATATTTAATTAAACAAATCATTACTCAGAAAATAAGTTAGGAAATTTTTAGCTCACTTTGCAGGAAGCTACATCTAACTGTCTATCTTTAACTTACATCATACTGTTTAGCAATAACCTGCCAATATTCATTATTGTACTATCCGCAGGTTATACCAGGGTCACACGGGTCAACCGTATATTTTTAATCAATATATTTTTTCTTGCAATTTCGAAAGGTTCAATTACGACTAAGTTGATTTGGTGCAAATATATTTAGATTTAATTCTATGACATTTGACCCAATAACCGAGCGCATAGAAATATTACAATATTAACAAGGTAACTTATAGAAACTTCTACTTGTGCCAGTTATGGCTAAAAATGTTGGCGTACATTTTCAACCATCATTGCTTCACGTGACTATGAAAATAGTGCAAAAATCTGACAATAGTGCTGTCTACGAAGCAGTTGGGTAGCAACAGGCCGTGGTTACTGAGTTCAAATGCGGCTTATCACCTTCAAATTATTTAGTGTGAGACTTATTTTAATATTAGGCCTGATGGAAAGTGACACTAACTTAAAGGATATAAGCAAGGACAGATTAGAGTTCAACTCCTACCTGATGATAGTCTTAGTTTTTTTTAAGTTTGATGTTATGTAATTGGTGTGTAATTCTATTTACACTGAATTTAACTTTATCTAATTTATAAACAAAATTTAAGCAGATTTAACTTGCCGATATGTGGAGAAGTTTTTCTTTTCAAATTGAAATCCATTAGACAACCATCCAAAAAATTATCAATTCCGAGGTGGTTTATTCTTCGTCGGAGCGGTTGAATTATTAATTTCTGCATGGTTACCTTTGTTTTTTCTTGTTTCGGGAAACCCGGGAATCTCCCAAAATTCGGGAATTTCTCGTTTCCCGTTACTAGGGTAATTTTCCCGGAAATTGCAATCACTACCTGAGATTAACGGAGAACCAAAGTTTGAATACACTGGGAGGAAGTTAAGGCATCGCAGTGCCGTAAGTAAATTCAGGTATGCCTAAGCCAACTGATTTATCAATAATTAATATTAAATAATTTTCTTACTTTTAACTAATTTCCATTGTTTTATCCTTCGAATCCGTATCATCATCATGCTCGAAAAACTCACTGTCAGAATAGCTATCGCTTTCTGATTCCAAATGTACAGAGTGAGTTTTTTACGANCAGGTATGCCTAAGCCAACTGATTTATCAATAATTAATATTAAATAATTTTCTTACTTTTAACTAATTTCCATTGTGTTATCCTTCGAATCCGTATCATCGTCATGCTCGAAAAACTCACTGTCAGAATAGCTATCGCTTTCTGATTCCAAATGTACAGAGTGAGTTTTTTACGACCAGAACGGGGATTCCTACACTACCATACCAGCTCCCATTCATTTCTTTGGTTTCAAGTTTTAACAAGTGAGTAAGTCACACAGGTAAGTGTGTGATAGTAGGGTAGTGTGGGTATTCCCGCTCATTCATAAAAAACTCACTCTGTATAACTAAACTAGGGTTTGAAGGCGTTTCAGTCAAATCTCTCAATCAGTCGGTCTTTTTCCCAAAACTAAGGATTTCATACCAAATATACATTTTTTGAAATAAGCGTGAGTATATAAATCCGGATTGCTTTACAAGACATTTTCTCAAAGTTTCCATTTTTATTTTTTAGAAAATTCGAATCTTGCCACATGTTTTCAACAATTTATCAATCGTTGAATATTCTTACTATTAGGGATGCCCCGAAACTGGAAAAATGAAGTTTCGGCTTCGGCCGAAATTTAGTGCAGTCTCTTTCGGCCAGGCCGAAACCGCTGAAATTTCTCACTTGTCATGATTGAGAAGCATGAGTCATCTTTATCTCGAAGTGTTTACGTTTTAGTTTAATTAATAAATTTTAACTATTCCTGTTTGGCTTTTTCTATGTTTAGCTATAATTAGTAATTACTACTTGATTTAAACATATAGTGAATATATAAATGTGCCATAATGGACCAAGCGGAAAAAGTAGAAGTCATTGAATCCGGTGAAGAAGATTCAGTGCCTACTGCTTCTACTTCCGGTCAGTTATCCAATTTAGTCAATATAATCACAAAATTATATATATAACTGATATTTTTATGCCAAATTATAATAATTCGAGTACTGAGATTAAAAATAAAATATTCTTCTTCAACTCTCAGTAGCACTAATATAATGTAACTGTTCGAATAGACTTGTCCAGGATTGGAAATATTAAAAATAAATAAGCTGGATTTCACTGCGCTTCTCATGTTAAATTTCGGCCGAAATTTGCGTTTGGGAGTTTCGGCGTGGCCGAAACTGGCCGAAATCATAAAATACGCAGTTTTGGCGGCCGAAATTTCGGGGCATCCCTACTTACTATCATAGAATTTGTGACTAACTTGTCAGACCTTTGCCACTTAAAATGGAAATTGTGAATTTACAGATTTTATGATAAATATTTACTTCGAATTCTCTATTTGCCCAAAATCAAGACTGAATTGTTTACCTGTGCTGTTAAAAAACTGTCCCTTTCATTTGCCTTATGTCCTCTTACGTTTCTCTTTTTCCAGTTTTCATCACTACATTTTTTTACTTTTTTCACTATGCATTTGCTTATGTCACAGCTTTGCGATATGACTAATCACTTTCTTATTTTATTGGAAATTTAGATCTGTGTAATCCTGCGTAACTTTGAAGTACACTCCAACCATTAATATTGTCACCACTGCATTGGAAGTTACTTTTTACTCATACTCCATTTTCGCTGGAGAAAGTGCAATAAGTTATTGTCAATTCTACAGGGTGTTTAACATTTTTTTGCACCCTAGAAAGCATGACGTCATTTTTTCACACTCTTTTGCTAGCAGCAGTATGGGGTGGGAGGAGCTACGATGAAATTGGAGAAAGTGGGTGCAAAAAAAGATTAAACACCCTGTACTCCATAAACCAAAAAAATTTTTGGTGATAGTGTTAATTGTTTTAGAAAGATCATGCAAAAGTAGGGAGGAGAAATTTTTTATGAAGTCCCTGCGACAACTAGAAAAAACGTTACGATTTTCAAAATTTTGGAATTTCAAAACATTCTTTTCGAACAATGTACATGAAATTTAGGTGTTGTTGTCTATCCCTAATGCGCTAAAAACAGTAATGGAGGAGGTCGATATTTAACTTCTGTTAGTTTTGTATCGCTCGCTTCGCTCTCGCTCGTGCTTTGCTCCGATATTGCTGTAATTTATTGTCGTCCCGCTCTTCTCTCGCTCTCGTTCCTAAAAATTTCGTTCATATTTCTCCGCTCCCACTTCATTAGTCATTTTTATGTCACCCCTCACTTCGTGGAAACAAAGCTGGGAAACGAATACCGCCGAGCTTTTCTCTAATTTAGTGTTTCTCTAATTTCTACCTGGTCTTAATTCTTTACTCATCCACCCACATCAATTTCTCGCATCCCAATATCTAGCGATTCAGAATAAGTTAACAAAATTATCTTTCTTATTTGTTTTCTACATGCTAAGTAAACGAGAAAAAATTTTTGTTAACTTATTCTGAATCGCTTCTCTCAAAATCTTCCAACCTCATCTGATCCATCTATTTATTATAACTGGTGCGGCAGGAAGTAGTAAAGTGGCGTCATCAGTCTTGATTGTTTTTGTTTAGCAGTGTCGATTGAGCTAGGAGCTTAACATATAACGGAAGTCAGAGAAGTTATTTGCCATGTTAAAAAACATTTGGAACAGGTTAAATCTCGCTTGCGACCCGTATCACCCATGAAATTTATATTTCTAAAATTCAAAATCACTAGCTTTTTCTTAACACAATGGATTGTATTTGGGAAGAATTAGCGGATTATCACTTTATGACTGATGTTCATAATTTATAATCTCAATCATATATCGTGAGTTATCATTTTACTCATTTTAGTCACGTATATTGACAATGCTTAGCGTAACAAAAAAGTAAACCAATATGGTCACTTTTAATATTTAGGGAGAACATTTAAACTTCTTAAAATTGAAACCGTATATATTCTTGTATTAAACTCAAGACAATCATGAAAATTAAAAATTAAACTTACCACATATCAGAATCAATTGTAGCGAGCACATGTTGTTTAGCTTATACAACACTACACTCATAAATAAGTTTTTTATTACCATTTTTATTTTCATGACTTCAGACTATTCTGTAACAGGAATTTGGTATTGCGGTTAATTAAGGAAATCCGTTATGCAGAAAAATTTTAAACTACAGTTTTTATTGGAAATGTGGTTCCTGATGACAAAAATTTCAAAGCAACGATTTCGCTAATTCGAGCCTACAAAAAATGGCAGTGTTAATCCCCACCAACGTGAGTAGGTGAATTAATACGGATTGCTTATGTTATTTTGTAATTCTATTAGTCACCTTCACTATAAGCGTAATATAACACAGTAGTCCACCAAATGAGTCAAAAAATTGATTAAAAAAATTTTTTAACAATTAGATATTGATATCATTACTTATAATGATATTATCAACGACGCTATAAAATTTTAGACAAAAAGGTAGTGAAGTTGCAAATATTTGAATGAAATATAACAGTCAAGATGAAATTAGTAAGAAAATGTTTTTATAATTAAAATTGAAGTAACTTTAAATAACATTAGTAGTTTCATTACTCTAAAACTCTAAACCAATAATAAAAGAATTTGTTAAGTCTAGCTAATGATAAAGTTGAGGGAAAATGAATGCTATGACAAATATTTAGTAGTAGTTCCGAATTAAATCACGATCTATAAGAAATATGAAAAATTAATGGTTTTACTTGGAATCACTTCCAATTTCATGACTAAACTTGGAATCAATTGCAATCAAATAGTTGTACTCGGAGTCAATTGCAATTCCATAGTTGAATTCGAAATCGATTGCAATTCGTTAGTGTACTCGATTGCAGTTTTATAATGTCCTCATCCGCTTTAGTCACAAGAGTGCACCGCTCGCTCTCTAACATAATAGGCAGAAATTATCTATGCATTGCTATAGCAAAGGATCCCACGAAATAACCAACATGAGGCGCGGGTGTGTAGGATCTCCAACCAAACTCTACAAGTTGACCAAAGAAAAGAAACCAATCACTTATCATAGAATAATCTTCATTCTTTTTTAACTAATGACTATCAGTCATCCACTGTGTGCTTCCACAGCGGATTACACCGCCAACAACAAAGTTCAGCTTCTGGTTTAGTCCTCTGAATATATATTCCTAATATATTCCGCATGCTGAATATTCACATCAAGTTTACTCCGTGAAATTCCGTTCAACCCGACACTTGTCGAACTGAATGAATGGGAGCATACATTTTTAATCCAATTTCACAACCTAAAGCAATTTCGATAAAGGGTTTGAAGCTAGAGAATAATATTCTAATTTCTGAGCTCTACTTCATTAAGATAAGTAACCACATACTAGTGTTCTCCATGACTCCGACTCCGGAGTCGGAGTCGGAGTCGACTCCTTGACTCCGACTCCGGAGTCACCCGTGGTTTGCTATGGAGTCGGAGTCGATGACTCCGGAGCTGGCATATGCAAGCAAGGAGTCGGAGTCAATGACTCCGGAGTCGACTACACACAATTGGAGTCAGCTCCAAAAAAATGTCATGCGCAGCATATAGCATTACATCACAAACAGAATACACGTATATCAGTAATGTATGATACACTAAATATTGCAGCTCTGCTGCTATATATAGGGGCCGCTTTAATTAACAGCTCTTCTTCTTAATATAGTGTAGCTGTAATATACAGTTGCTTTGCTCCTACTTTTAGGAGTATTTTAAAATTTAAATATTTTAAATAATGCCGACGAAGAATCCGACAACTCAAAATTAAAAATTGTTTACTAATTTTTAAGACTAATACGTAAACAAGTGCCGGGACAAAGGTCGGCAAGTTTTTTCACAAATTAGTTTCAATTCATTGACCTCTCTCATCATAACTTCCTAACTTAATTTACTTTTTTTAGAGACTTTTGTCCTTAATTTGCCGACTTTTAGATGAATTTTGATTTTTTTTTAAACGGAATTCCCTTGACAACTGCCCCACCTCCACACAAAAAGAACTATGTGCATAATATGTATTTGCNACTTCCTAACTTAATTTACTTTTTTTAGAGACTTTTGTCCTTAATTTGCCGACTTTTAGATGAATTTTGATTTATTTTTAAACGGAATTCCCTTGACAACTGCCCCACCTCCACACAAAAAGAACTATGTGCATAATATGTATTTGCAAAATCTAAGTAAATGTGAATTTTGACTCCGGAGTCGACTCCGGAGTCAGTGCTCCAACTCCGGAGTCACTCCTTATTTTCAAGGAGTCGGAGTCAGTGACTCCGGAGCCACTCCAAAATTTTCTTGGAGTNTCACTCCTTATTTTCAAGGAGTCGGAGTCAGTGACTCCGGAGCCACTCCAAAATTTTCTTGGAGTCGGAGTCAATGACTCCGGAGTCAGTGACTCCGACTCCGGCTAAACCCGGAGTCATGGAGAACACTACCACATACCGCATTAAAAACTTCCGACACAGATAGAAGAATTGTTTTTAAACAGCGATCAGCTACGCAATTCTGGCAATGGAATTGTATCAACCTAGATACCCATAGAAGTGAGTCTGACTAAAAGCGTTCTATAAAATACCTGAGATACACTCGCACTTCCGAAAGTATATTCCCGATTTTTTGTGTTTACCTGACAAACAGCATAATTGCGAATACGTTTGACTCTTCATGAAACTAGGAATGAGACATTAGAAATCAAAATTTTTTCAAAATAGACAAGCCACTCCTCAAATTTATATAGAAAGTACCAACCAAAATTTAGCTGCTCAATTTCTAGTACTGATAGAAATGTTTGATCAAAAATGTGTGCGTAATAATTATAAACATTCACTGTGGTGAGATGTCGATAAAATTAAGACTGCGCAAATGTTTGAGAATGCTTAGCAACTGGTTAATAGTCATTAATAGCAAACTTTCCAAATACAAATACTAACTGTGAATAGTTCTCTATAGATTTTAATTCTGCCATGATTAGTTTTCAATCCGTCTGATGAAATTATCAAATTATACAAAGTACTATTACATGCAGTGCAGTTTCCGATTTAGTTAACATGAAAGCAAAAATTTTGAAACACAAAAACCATGGTATTCTGATAGTGGTTTTACGAAAGAACATTGTTTAAATAGTTTTAAAACCAATGAATCTGATTAAAGATATTGGAGTTTGCTTGTATTCTGCGCAAGTTTCTGTACGTCTGATTTTACTTCACCAAAATTTTAGCTATCTACACTAGTAGTCGCAGATCCAATATTCGCTTGACAACAACATTCGTGATATGGTCTAAGCGTCTGACACGATAGTTGCTTCTGTCGAAGTGAACCTTCTGAATTTATATAAAATCTTTAATATATTACACTGTATTCCTAAAAAAATTCAGACTTTATAAGATAGACAAAAAACTTGCCTTCTAGAAAGAATAAATAAAACTGTTCATGTTTTGCGCGTTAACATTTATTACGACTCGAATTTTTGAATAATAAAAAGAAAATTTCTAAGTGAATACTTCCAAATGNACGATAGTTGCTTCTGTCGAAGTGAACCTTCTGAATTTATATAAAATCTTTAATATATTACACTGTATTCCTACAAAAATTCAGACTTTATAAGATAGACAAAAAACTTGCCTTCTAGAAAGAATAAATAAAACTGTTCATGCGCGTTAACATTTATTACGACTCGAATTTTTGAATAATAAAAAGAAAATTTCTAAGTGAATACTTCCAAATGCTTTACCTAAATTGTTTCTAATGGAAAACTTCAAGTAGGGTGAAATCTAGAGTTGTTGTAGAGTTGCACTCTTTTTGTTACTTTCCGAAGCATTGCATGTTCATGAGGTTGGCCATTAAACGACGTCACGATTAGCGTAGATTATAAGTCTCCTAAATTGTATATTCTATTGTAGTAAATCTGGATGGTCTCTCATAACGACGTAGTTTGCCAATTCTTTTCTTAATGCTTATAATTGAGATACATGTTAGAGTATTTGTTGGTTTATTTCTGAATATTTTTATGATGTCATAAATATTACTAGAATTTATTGGATATTAATCTGAACTGATATTAGGCGACATCAAACTAAAAACTTCTATTTAAAAAATAATATTTCAAATAAAGTCGAACTTGACTGCATTAATTGCTGTTGTTACCTTTCGAGAAAACCACCAAACGACATTGATGATAAACTGATTTCTTTCGTTACACCTTAACGGTTGGAAATTAAAGCAAGTGAAGATACATTACACATGTCTTCGAGAAGACATGTGTCACCTAGATTTCCGTTATTAAGCTTTAGCTCTTTTAATACTTAAAAACCAACGTATTTGAAAATAATCAAAAAGTTTAAGAAAAAATAAGAAGATAAAACAAACTCGTTGTAACAGTTGGGTAGTATGCAACTTGTGCTAAGGGAGTGGTGGCATGTTCTGTTCGTTTTCTATATTTGTGTCNTGTAACAGTTGGGTAGTATGCAACTTGTGCTAAGGGAGTGGTGGCATGTTCTGTTCGTTTTCTATATTTGTGTCTTATCCTTACACAATATTTGACATGAGACCATGTTCTTTATACACTCTTTTGCCTCCCGCTAAACTAGCATCAAGAATTGATAGAAGTTTGCTACANATGAGACCATGTTCTTTATACACTCTTTTGCCTCCCGCTAAACTAGCATCAAGAATTGATAGAAGTTTGCTACAGGGTTTGCATCTGGTAATGTGAGAAACACGAATTAAACTTCTTTGTGCTTAAACAATTGCACAAGAGAATTTAATTATTATTCAAGAACAATAAACATATTCATTGGAAATCTTGTTAAATATTTAAACTTTCATCCGTTTCCACGTTAACTTGTTCCTACGCTACACTACCTCTTGTTTGGATTCACAAAAAATTATAAACAAGCTACGACACTAATCGTATTCACATCCACATTCATTTATAGTGCAAATCATACTTCTTTGTCTCTAATTAGCATCACCATCTCAGACAAATCTTAGAATGGTATATTCTGCACTGTACCCGGTACCCTGTATTCGCATATGTTTCTATTTTGTGACAACCAGACACGTACGAATTATCTAACTCAATTTGCCTTTCTGTCGCCTGGTCCAAAATCGATCTTAAGTTAACTCATCTCACACCTTTTTCAGGTTTGCTTACAATTGCAACTGTTCTAGTTTTGTTTCAAAACTTAAATCAATTTTCCGCAATTTTTTTCATTCCTCAACCTAAAACTTGATGTTTGTACATTGGACTATGGGCTAATCGTTGGGACTACTTGCCTCTTCATTTCTCTTCATAGACCAACATTGCCTCAACTGTGACTCAAGGTCTCTTCATCGCAGAAGGCTCTACATGGCTTTTCGTTTATATTTATGACGCCGTTTGGTTCTTGGTTGTACAACATGACATTGCGTTGCTCGACAAAGTTCATCATGGCGTTATTACCCGCTGATTACTTTAGTGGTAGAAGGTTATTGTGATTATAGTGTCCTGCAGTCTGTCTATCACCAATTGCCATGAATAGCAGCATTAATACTAGATAGATAGTTCGGGATTTTAGAACTAAT
Source organism: Holacanthella duospinosa (assembly GCA_002738285.1). Taxonomy (NCBI): domain Eukaryota; kingdom Metazoa; phylum Arthropoda; class Collembola; order Poduromorpha; family Neanuridae; genus Holacanthella; species Holacanthella duospinosa. Next base: position 802,604 of record NIPM01000033.1, read on the forward strand.
TAAAATGGTCCTTAACATAGTCAAATACAACATGAATGGAACGTTTGATTGTCTCAAAAATCTATCGGTGCTGCAATTAGAAACCACATTTTTGGTGCATTTGGTACAAAATGGTTCTAAATGAGATGGTCCGCTACTGTTTATAGACACTATATGTTTGTTGCAGTTATGCTTGCTTGTAGCTAAATTGAGGTAAGATTTTGGGGTCTCATTGGAACACTGGTGCTATTCATATAAAACGTCGACATTATATTGTGCACGATTTCAATGTTGGGGGCTAATCAAGCAATCTTTGATTTCTGACTACATATTTCTATGGAGATGTAGGACTCTCTAAATTCCTAATTTGAGGTAAAATTTTGAGTCTCTTGTTTGCTACATAATTTTATAAGTTAAATTTAATTCAGACTTAGATAAAGTCTTTTTACTCGTAAATTGTCATTTTCTACAAGCCTCTATTTGGCTCCAAAATTCTAATTTTGGTTAAATCGAGCATATCTCATTAGTTCCTATTATATCAAGAATTTCTAAGTAGTTCTCATCATAGAGTGATTTTGAACCTAACTTTGCCGAGTAATGCTATTTTTGGTATCTATATTTGGCTCTACAAACCTCGTCTCTATTATGCAAAGCTTTATTTAAATTTCTGTTTTTTTTGAAAAGCTGCTTCTGTTTATAGGACCATGTACTACGTGTCAACTATACAGTGGAGTTTACTAAAGTGACGCAGAGAAAAGAAAATTTCTTTTCACTTTGTCATAAAGTAGCATGTGAAGGTGAAAGTAAGTTCTTCTTTCTCTGCCTTACTTTAGTAAACGCTACTGTATACGGTTAACATAAACTAAAGAAGCATTTATTTGTAAATAGCATCCTAAACTTTTCATTTTTGGCAGCTCTAAGCGTTTGTTTCTAATTTGAGGTAGAATTTTAGGTTCTGTTGTTCAAGACTTGTGCTACACAAATGGAATACATTACGTTTATGATTGACGATTTCGTTACTAATTGCTAATAACACCAGGTACATCTAACTAATTAACTATCTATTTATCTACATTTCTATTTCTTCATCAATTTCTCCAGACTCTATGACGTTTCGTCAAAACATGATTCGTCACAGAGAATTAGACAGAAAGTTCGTCACACGGAAAGTTTGTCATACAAAAGTTGTATCTATCTATTGTCTATTTTTTATCTTAGTCTACTGGGAAAGCCTTATCGGCAACTTTGCATATTATGGTTTGGATCTAGACGTCTAACAACAAGAATACGGGCAGTCTGGCTCCAGGTCCTGTCAATGTGCAAGGACTGAAAAACCAACAGAATTATCTATTGCATCAGTGCAAAATTGTTAGTAAAACTCAAGTAATTGTTCAATTGACACAGGTAAACGTAGCACTTTGTGTATTTCAATTGATATAATAAAAGCTACGTCATCAAGCCAGTTAAGGACGGAAAGTACCACCAACATAATCCGATAAAGTTATTTTTTATTGCAAAAAGATAGAGAATTGTCTTAGTAGTAAATTCTACTCTAGGATGAAGTTATAGTATTACAGCCAATTATTAGAAAATTTGACAAATTACATGTTCCATACCAGTTATGTTCTTTTGTTTTCTGTCAATCATACAAGGGTGCTTGTATCATTCAGTAGTTAATACAAAAATGCCATGCACGTTGGTGTAAAGGAAAACCTATAATCTGCATTTTCATTGATGAAACACAAGTACGTAATTTGTCATTTGTCATTTTTAGCAGCTGTTGACAGATGTAATTTTGTAAAAGTAAATTTAAAAATGTAATTTTCTTTACATAATCCCATAAACAACATTGAAATTGCATACCAGCATTGTATACTTAATTGCATTGCGTATGTCATGCTCATATGCCCATGTAATGATTGCCTTTGAAAAACAAAATAATCAGTATGACTGGGCACATCATTTTACAGTTCGTCTTACCCCACCATTATTAGCTGTCCGCGTTAATGAGTAACCATTATTCGTAGGTTTTTGTCTATGACAATATATGGGAAGTTTCAGCCGAATAATGATGGTGTTTAACTTTTTCCAAAAATCCAGTATTACTTCACGAAATAAGCAATTTCTGGCATCAAATTTTCAATTTATGGTTTCTTTCACCAGAATAATAAATGAAAGTTTTTATTAAAGAAACTTAGTTGAGTTAAGAAAATTGATATTCCAACAACAAAAATTGAATGGTTTTATAAAGTTTCACGCCCATAAATTATACTTCTTTCGTCCATAAGTCCATTATCGATAGGGACCATTTGTAGCTCCGAGTGGTTTTAAAGATTTCTGTCTGTCTATCAATCAATCTGTCGCCTTTTTGTGATTCAAATTTTAGGTATATATTAAATGTTACACTGCTGTTTGATTACATTCTCATCCAATTTTGGCTGCAGTTAAATAAAGTACACCCACTTTCCTACACTTATACATCATGTGTACAAATTATCCTATTATTATTAAGAAATCCTTTTTATTTGAATTTATTTTTGGAGTAAATGGAGAAATGAACGGCAATAACCTCAAAAATAAACGGCAATAACCTCAAATATGTCCACAGGTTACTTTGAATCAATGAACTTCCGGAAAACTACCAAGCACTTTTATACTGTCAATGTGCATATGAGCGTTATTTTCATCTGCAATTTCTGCATAATTCATTGGAAACATGAGTTGATTCTTATGAGTGTAAGCTGGACTCGATGGTCTGCTTCCACTGGATCTTTTGATACTAAAGCATACATTCCTGCTGTTCCAATCAAACAACTGCTGATACTCTGATTTAAAAAGTATGTAAGAATTCTATGGCTTAGTTTGTGCTTAGAAACTAGCCGAAACATGTTGTCGGAGGGAAAAGTGGTCTCTCCACACTTTTCTGAAACGTATTTTTTTCTCCACTCTCTTCTGTCCTTTTACACTCGATGGCTGAAAAAGTTTATCCTAATGTAGACGACGCACATGACATTTTCTTTTCAGCCTAATCTCGTATCTCCTACAATACTAATCTCTCTTTTTGGCTTTCTCGTTCATTTGTATTCGATTCAAATTTTGTTTGTTTAAAGAGGAGGTCTCATTTAGAACTTTAACTTGCTGTACAGTGTTACTTTCTCTAATTTTATCTGCTCCTAGGTTTTCCCTTGAGCGTCCCCAGTGANCTTTAACTTGCTGTACAGTGTTACTTTCTCTAATTTTATCTGCTCCTAGGTTTTCCCTTGAGCGTCCCCAGTGACTTTCCTTTTTGTTTTATTCTTTATTTTCTTTTATATAGTTTAATTTACCGGTGTCGCCTTCATTATCACGGCTTTACTCTCTCCAAAATTCAGAAGCAGTGAGAATTTGTCTTTCAGAATACGAAAGTATACTCGGATTGAGTAAATACAGATCTACAAAATCTGATCCGTTTTTTATGGATCTGGAGAAGTGGAAAACCTCTACCTCAATCGCCACCGAGTTCACTAACGTGAGTTTATCCGTATTATACTATAATTATTATACTCAATCGTTAACGCTTCACGGAGGTTCCAATATTTTGTCTAACAAAAATTAATTTTATTCGTTTTTTTTTGTTTTGTTGGTTAAATGGAATTGGAATTCGTAATTTATAGCATGCTACTCCTTCATGTATTCAAATTTTGATGTATTGTTCTTGCGCCATATTTTATTTTTTTCCATTTTGAAGTAAAACCTAACACTATCCATTTCGGGTGTTAACTTCCCCGTCTTATCCGTTTAAAAATCAAAAAATTTTATTGCTTCAGGGCACAATTGTGAACGTTTTGCTAGAAAAACGTACACAGAAAGAGAAGTCTCTCAAACTCAGTATCTCCTTAGCAGTGTTTGGAAATGCAATTGGCAAAAAAAATTGTGTGAAAATTGGTGAAATTGGTACTAGCAAAATAAACATGACACATTTTGTAAAACACGCAATTCCTTAGCTATTTCAAAAGTTACTTACTTTGAGTTTTAAGTCTGTCTGTTCTCCTTATCCAGTTCTCAGAACGGGGTAAGAGGTTCCATCATAGTGGATCCTCGGAACCAAATAAAAACATCTGAAGTACGACACTTGTTATGGATCAAAAAACCGCAAATTTCATTTAATTGATTGTTGTCGAACACACCTCACATTTCAACTGAGTGTTGCGAACAACTTTGAAGATACTTGTTTCCCTAATTCTTAGGGACGACGGCTAGTTTTCATGTGTAATGACATGGAATTTTGAAATAACAATTAAGTAACCAAAATCAGAATAAAGAATATACTTTTGTAAATTTTTACGCCAATCTATGAGCCAATTACAGAAATATATGAATGTCCCTATTTGGACATTTTGAACAAATAAAATTTATATAAGTAAATTGTAGTTGTCTGCTTTTAAATCTTGGCACAACGGTTGTTCGATCGACACCGCATAGGGCTATATTTTGGAATAAATTTTAGAATAATCCATTCCAATTTTGACCAAATTTTTCNCGATCGACACCGCATAGGGCTATATTTTGGAATAAATTTTAGAATAATCCATTCCAATTTTGACCAAATTTTTCATACCATAAATCCCTCTAATGTCAAAAGGGAAAAAGAAATTAATTGGAAAATCGATAGGAAAAAAGTTATAAATTTTTGGGAAATGTGGAAATATTTTTGAATAACTAATGTAGTTTAGTGTTATTAGGTTTTTCGGTGTGTTTTNCGATCGACACCGCATAGGGCTATATTTTGGAATAAATTTTAGAATAATCCATTCCAATTTTGACCAAATTTTTTATACCATAAATCCCTCTAATGTCAAAAGGGAAAAAGAAATTAATTGGAAAATCGATAGGAAAAAAGTTATGANTTTTGGAATAAATTTTAGAATAATCCATTCCAATTTTGACCAAATTTTTTATACCATAAATCCCTCTAATGTCAAAAGGGAAAAAGAAATTAATTGGAAAATCGATAGGAAAAAAGTTATGAATTTTTGGGAAATGTGGAAATATTTTTGAATAACTAATGTAGTTTAGTGTTATTAGGTTTTTCGGTGTGTTTTGGGAGTCGGGTTGTAAATTTGTCTTATTAATCAAGTTCTTCTTTTTTTTTTCACTTTTCTCATTAGTGGCATCACAGGTGGTTTAAAAATTNTAGTTTAGTGTTATTAGGTTTTTCGGTGTGTTTTGGGAGTCGGGTTGTAAATTTGTCTTATTAATCAAGTTCTTTTTTTTTTCACTTTTCTCATTAGTGGCATCACAGGTGGTTTAAAAATTTTTTTTGTTCCTGTTTCCTGTTTGTTTGTTCTCTGTTTCAAATTTTGTTCCTTCATAGTATTCACCATGGCTCAGGTTTGAGTTAGAGTCCATGACTCTGGAGTTACCGATTTCGAAAATTAGTATCTAGAATACAATGGTCCATCTCTAAGCTGTAGACTAGCTATAAGTTGTAATACTACAGTACGTTTATAATCACCCGTTTTCCACAGCAATCTCGGACATTTGATCTTAGAAAACAAATGTGTTAGTTGCATCCAATGCAATAGGTCCAGTTAATGTTAGAGGTTATTACCTGAATTTAGAATACTTTAAAAGCAAATAACTTCTCAAAGTAACCAGTCTTATATTTGCAAATTCCACTTGAAATTCTGTGTAGTCGTCCTTGTACCAAATGCCAAAATGACCCAATAGAATTAGTTCATGTGATGCGTCACTCAATCAGCAATTAGAGGCAAACTACAAATCTGACATGCATTATTGACGTTAAAGTTAAATTTTGCAAAAGAAATTTGACAAATCTATAGAATTATTTTTGGAGAATTTGATTTAACCGCCACAAATGGTTGCCAGATTTGTATTAGGCGTGAATTTTCTGTTCGATTGAAATACTTCTAGCCAAATTTCAGTTGGCTATTTCGAAATTTATTGTAAAGTTTTAAAAAAATCCAGTGAAATTCGCAAACTTTTTGAAAAACTCATGTTGAGCACTAATGATAGATGTTATATCCTTAATCCAGAAAAGATTTACGTTAGATTGACAAAACTTTCATTTAATTTCGCGATGAGAAGCTTTAGTACAATTTTTCCAAAAGTAGGATGAGAAAGTTGTCTTAGTGTGCGCATCTAAGTTTACCATACTCGCGGTTGGGTTACGTTCGCGACTGCTGGTGAGTCTTTAAAAAAATAAGCTTTCACGATCGAGGATGTTGTACTTAGTAGGCAAGAGACCGCATGGTAAATACAACTAATAGGTTAGTGAAACCGTTCCTACAAGCGTCACTGATCGCCCACACTATTTAAACAAACATGGGTTTATATTCTGCCCTTGAAAACCGAAAGTTTCCATTAAAGTGTGCTTATCTGCCATGCAGGCAGTTCAAATGAGGTGACAAACGGCGAAGGTTGAATTTAGGCGGTGTGACAATAGGCAGAGTATTTACTACATGCGAGCATGGAGTTTAGCCGGGTGAAAGTCAACCGGTTGACATAAGCGAAGTGTGACATTAAGGGGTAGTGACATTAAACTAAAACCACTGTATTACAATATGCGCTTTTTTATATTTTGGATTACTATTATTATAAATAGAAATTTATATTATTGGGTGTCTTTATTTGTATGTGTTGTACGTGATTATCTTTTTTAACCTTGTAAGAAACCTTTTCACCTGCAAACAGANTAGTGACATTAAACTAAAACCACTGTATTACAATATGCGCTTTTTTATATTTTGGATTACTATTATTATAAATATAAATTTATATTATTGGGTGTCTTTATTTGTATGTGTTGTACGTGATTATCTTTTTTAACCTTGTAAGAAACCTTTTCACCTGCAAACAAATGATCAACACAGTTTTCGTTATATCATTCCGTGTTTCAATTTGTATAGCTTCACAATAACTTTCATGGTTACATTTATATTCGTAGTTTTAAATATGGGAGCAGTATGACACGTGTCATGCAGCGAAAGGGGGACGTATTTCATTTAAATTCAATATTGTTAGGTCAAGCTATTTAGTTGTGTTACCAAAATTTTTATACCTATAGTGTCTATGGATATTAGTTTGCTATGAAATGTACCCCACTAGATTTATTGGAAAAAGGACAGATTCAGTCTGCGTGGTTTTTCATCGTCGGAACAATAAGGTTTTGATATACAATGTTCGTAGAAGGAAGCATCATTAAATTTCTTCAACCACAAATTACAAGTTTCCTAATTTACTTTCACTAGCTAAGGTAGATTACTTAACTATGTATATATAGACCAGCGAAGTCAAATTTCAGTTCGTTTCATAACTGAAAATGATTTAGCTGTTTTCATATCATGGAGTGAAGTTCACGAAATAAAATAAAATGTTAACAAAAAACGAATACAAGCTTTACACTAGTGTTGCCAAATTCCTGCCAAAATTGAAGTTGATTCCAGTTGAGTTGGTAAACGAGCGATTGCAACATCGAACGTCAAAGACAACCACGAAAATACGTTTCGCAGTTACAGTATTGCAAATACTACATACATTTTTTCTATTGAGTCGGCTCAAATTACAGCTAGAGATGAAGGAATTTTACAAGGTTGTTTTAAACATACTTGTACTTATATCATGCGTAATAGAGTTTTCTGTTCGTTTTACATTACATTGTATGACAGTTGAATTTTTACAACTGTTTAATCATGTCTCATTAATCAACAGCATACTGGGTTAGTGAAGTTTATATTATAAACGGGAATCGTTTCCATTATTTTATATTTCAATTCTTTAACAATATTTAAAATCTGCTGATTTGAAAGCTATGTTTAATATAAGTCGCTTGACTAAAATGCGTATTNTTCTTTAACAATATTTAAAATCTGCTGATTTGAAAGCTATGTTTAATATAAGTCGCTTGACTAAAATGCGTATGTAAACACAACTATTCCAGAGAAAGCTGTGATTTCAATCAGTTAATCCCGTTTAATCAGTTAATCAGTTAATAAGTAACGTCAAGTTAATCCGGGCCGTAGGAAGCCACTTTCACTAAAAAAAATTTGAGGCAACGAATAANTTCTTTAACAATATTTAAAATCTGCTGATTTGAAAGCTATGTTTAATATAAGTCGCTTGACTAAAATGCGTATTTAAACACAACTATTCCAGAGAAAGCTGTGATTTCAATCAGTTAATCCCGTTTAATCAGTTAATCATTTAATAAGTAACGTCAAGTTAATCCGGGCCGTAGGAAGCCACTTTCACTAAAAAAAATTTGAGGCAACGAATAAAAATTCGAAGTTCAAAAGTTGGAGCGAATGATTTAACTTGTGTCCGATAGAACATATAATAAAAATTCTAATAAGTGCACGGATTCTAATAGAAGTCGAGGTTCAGATAGTGAGCGGATCAGAAACGGGCACAATGTATTATTTCGCGGATTCTAGCAATGCGCAGGATTCTGATAGAGCTCGGGGTACTTATAATTCGCTGGGTTATGCTTGAAGGATTCTAGAGCGCGCCAAATTTTATTGTAAGAGAGGAGAAGCATTTTGAATGTTTCTAACTTTTTGTTCATTAACTTGCTAAAGACTTTGAGAATAAATCCAGGACGCCGGTTTAATTTTTCATTCAAGCTCAAGGTTTTGGAAAGGGTTGGGAAATCTTCGCTATAGTTTGGTTCACGTGAGTTTAACGTCATCAGTTCGTAATTAGAGAAAAATCCAAGACCAGTTGAGTAAAAAATTTTACTCTTACTTTAGAATTATTTGGCGACTGGTTTCCGTTTCTTTGTTAGTCAAAGCTGTCACCTAGGGATGTGCCGAATATTCGTTGTGACGAATATTTGTCTAGGAATAGCTAGAAATTTCACTATTCCTAAATATTCCTATTTCCGAATACTGGTCTCTGTGTTCGGGAATAGTTGCACTTCGGAATCATTGATATGAAATTAAAAAAAAAAAAAAATTTTTTTTAATGACTTGTGTAATATGATATAAAAGTAACATTTATAACAATTTATTGGATTCAAAGTACCAAAATTGAAACATGAGTTTTAAACTGCTAATCTAATGCTTATTGCTTACCTGAATCCGATTCACTATTTAGTCGCGTTTGAAATGATAATTAGAAAATTAATTAGAAAATTATTAATTCAAATGTGAATTTGAAACAACAAGGACAATAAGATTGTATGTGAACTACGTTTTTGAATTGATGTCTTTGTCTCATGTGATCATGTCGTGGAGAAAAATTAAACAAAGAGCAAATTTTTAATTATTTTACCGTTTGTGAATTATTCAGGAATATTCGGGCATAGTTAGTCTTCAGGAAACGAATATTCGTATTCGGGAATATCAAAAAAACACCATTCGGCACATTCCTATTGTCACCGATGAGAACTCTGAGAAGATCAAAAAACCAATGAAACGAGTTGATGGAGACTGTAGAAAATTAATTTCTAAAGAGACGGAGAATAAGATGTATAATTTGGTTGTAGAGCAAGACTTCCAAAAAATTTGGGAGTCTTAATCTGTACAATTTAAAAAAATGGCAGAAAAATATACCCCATGAGGAATATATATAGAAATTTTTCAGAGAAGTCATGGATGGACTCTAAAATCGTTAAAAACAATTATGTAGCAATACGTACTAAACCGTAAACGAAGTAGGTTGATAAAACTTGAAATCAAAGAGATAAGTGGGTGGTAGTAGGGTAGTGTGGGTTGCCTTGTTCAGTTGTAAAATACTCACTCTGTACATACAGTATGTAATTATAATATATTTTCATAGACTGTTAAAGTAATCTTGCAGAATAATTTGCCCCTTCGATATTTCAACTGTAAGATATTTTAGTTGTTGCTTTGAAAGTCTTCGTGGTATCGCACTAGTGTGTCAAAAATATTTTGAACGAAAAATATCAGATCCAATTAATTTTATCTTTAAGCTTTTTTATACATGATTGCTACTCTTCCACCATGTGTAATTCTATCTTCCGTAACAATATTATATCAAGTGAGTAAGAAATATAGTACATTTTTAAATCAAGTTTAGGATCCACAAAAAAACATTTACGTTAACAGCATATACAAATTAAAATTTTTTGATTATCTTAACGTTAAAAGATCGAAAGTTTAGTTGAGCAAGAATAATTTGATGTTTGGAACTTGCATCTCAGTCAATAGACGTATTGTGGGATAGTGAAGCATAGCTCCAATACCCACGGGATAATGAGCATATACTCCTATACCCGTTTAATGTCTTCCCCGTCTCTGTCAAGAGATGAGGAGAAGCACAAAGTCTTCCCCGTCTCTGCCAAGAGATGAGAAGAAGCACAGATGATGGATCCCCCACCAGCAAAAAAGACTTTGATGGTAATAATTGGTGGATCATCATCATATAGTCAAGGTTTGAAACAGCATTTTCCCAATCGGCTCTGTACCACAAATGGTAGTGCGTTGGGTCCGGAATACCCAAGACGTGGGATCATACCCCACCAGAGAACATCTTTTTGCGCTAATCGCTGTTTCAAACCTTGGCGGGGTAGTCATATCCCGTCAGTATTTAACATAACATTAAGTAAGTGTTTAAGAAACTATTTAGCTTGTTTAAATTTAGCATGTCATGAAACGCCGCTCCACTGAAACAGTTACAATACTGATGTACTATTTTGAACTTACTGAATGGACTACATTTAGTCTTTTTTTTAAGAGGTAAACTAAAATACAACTATTTTTTTTTAATTTTATAAGAATTGTTTCAACTTTACTACATAGGAATAATGAAAAAAAATTTTTTTAAGCTACTTCAGATTTTTTCATATTCAATAAACCATTCTGTTTTGCTTTGGTAACTGATCTAAGAAAAAATTGCTTTTTACTAAAAGTATAAATCTAAATTTGATGCGGCATAACTTTCCAGCTTCTTCGATATTCTTTATAATAATCAAAAAAATTTCTTTTTCAAAGAATTTGTGACGGGGCTGACCCGCCACTTTGAGTTTGAGACAGGGATTGCCACAAAAATTTGGTCTCTGGTGGGGTATGATCCCACGTCTTGGGTATTCCGGACCCAACGTACTAACCATTTGTGCTACAGAGCCTAGTTGGGCAATCCTTTTCTCAAACTCAATACAACTCCGTAACTCTCCTTCCTGGTCATTCATTGCCAGGTAATGAGTCTACTGTCTCATTTATGAGTACAGTATTGGGAATTGAGTCTTATGCTCAAATTCCCACAAATTACTGGCAAAAATTAAGATTAAGCGTAATCGAAAAAATTATTCGTTTTATGCGATTTTTTATTGTATAAAATTGTCTTCTATATGGAAGTTTGTGATCACGCGTTGTTCCCTAATGGTTTAAATGGCTTGTAAATTTCTGCTTCAGTTTGTGAAATTATTGGTAACTGTGTATTTATTTGTGGTAATTTTGGTGGCTGNGGCTTGTAAATTTCTGCTTCAGTTTGTGAAATTATTGGTAACTGTGTATTTATTTGTGGTAATTTTGGTGGCTGTGCATGTGTTTGTATCTGGTTAGTTACAAAAACTTGCATTTGTTGAAAAAATTGAGCTTGTTGCTCAGCCATTTGTTTTTGCATTAACTTCATAGAGTTTTGATGCGCTATTTGCATTTGTATCATTTGTTCCTGTATTATTTGTAATGCCTGATTTTGACTTGTTAAGTCTATTTGGGTGGATTGTTTGTCGCTAGGTTCTCCACGGTTTGTTGTTTCAATTTCTATGGTTGGAAGTGTAGACCTGTGGATCAAACTATGAACTTTGAAAGTATCGTTTGTCTCAGGTGTTTTAATTTTAACCTCCTTTCCATCGTTTACTCCGTGTCCCACGCTGCCAGAGGCAGAAAGACTAGGATCCACGATGAAAAGGTGTTGGGTTCCTGGATGGGTTTTTGGATCAAAAACTTCCTCATCTCCTGAGTAAGCGCTAGGGTTTTCAATTTTTTCTGAACTAATTGAAGTTTCAGATGAGAAGCTGTTCCCACTTCTTGTTCTGGTTTGAAATGGGACAGNAATTTTTTCTGAACTAATTGAAGTTTCAGATGAGAAGCTGTTCCCACTTCTTGTTCTGGTTTGAAATGGGACAGGTTCTGTTAAGGAGTTTTGTTTATTACANCCACTTCTTGTTCTGGTTTGAAATGGGACAGGTTCTGTTAAGGAGTTTTGTTTATTACAGTTAGTCTCTGTTGCTGCTTTAGCAGAACTAGTTGACTTTGTTTGTTTAGTATGAATATTACTGGGTGCTTTAGACATTTTGCTTTGTTATTTTTAGGAAATTTTATTGTGATTCATTAAGGTTCATTATGCTCTTTATATTGGAAATAACTTTTCAAAAAATCGGATTCTGATTGGTTGGTTTTTTGGAAAAATAGGCGTGGTTTCCACTTTTTAATTCTTTAATCATCTTACGGTTTGCCCGTATCTTTTTGTTATTTTAATTAGCGTCTAGTCTAACCGGCGTAAGCCTATCCCTACTTTTGCTAAAAGCTGAATTTTTTATTAGCTATACTAAAAAAAAATTGGCGTGTCGTAATGTGAATTATTGGCGGTACGATAGCTCGTATTTGTTATTCGGTTCGTTGGTTTCAGCTTCAATTAAGGAGCTTCCTGAAACAAACGAACTCTATTTATGCTTTATTTACCCTTGATGGTACTAATCATGAGATCCGTTGTGGCCAATTTCGATGGTGTTGATGTGACCAAGTCCGCCTGTGATCGCCACGTGGTGGATACTCTGATAAATCAGAGTACAATTCCTTCCTTTCTTAAGGTTGGGGTTATCGTGTCCTGTGGCGTGAGGTCACTAAACACCAAAGACCACTTCATTTTTGTATATATTTTCTTTAATACAATTAGTTTTAATATTTTTAAATATAATTCTAAATAAAATAAAATTTATTTTTATATATTTTTTGATAATGGAGGAGAGTTGGTCTTTTTTCCGAAGTTTTTCCCTCTCCTTCCTCNCTTCATTTTTGTATATATTTTCTTTAATACAATTAGTTTTAATATTTTTAAATATAATTCTAAATAAAATAAAATTTATTTTTATATATTTTTTGATAATGGAGGAGAGTTGGTCTTTTTTCCGAAGTTTTTTCCTCTCCTTCCTCTCCTCTTCGTGTTGGGAATCAGCGACACAGGAACGGGATGGTGAGGACAAAGAGTAGGGAACTGGGTTCCCTCAATGTTGACCTATGAGTGAGTTTTAGTTTATTAAGTAAATTACTAATTCACAATGTCAAAATAAGGACAAAATCGCACTGCGTTGTCCTTAAACGATAATTTCGATATCATTGCTGCACTTGTCTTCCAACACACCTCGCCAAACGTTATGTGAGAAATATAAGATTGGAAACTTTACAATTTCTCTTATTTTGAAATCAAAATCTAAAATTGAAGAAGACCTCCAAAGATTTTGTGGTGTAAGTTAATAATAAAAGTGTTGAAATATAATTAGGTTACATTTAAGCAATTAGCTAAAATTCAAATATCAAATTCTTAGAATATAAAACGCCAACGCCGATGTAACTATCCAAAGTTGGATTCTGCGCTCATCCAAATGGTCTCAAGCAAATCCCCATTACCCAGTGCTTCTCTAAATCGGCTTAGCTGAATTTATAGTGAAAAATTTGAATATAATGAACAATTATTAAATTGAAGTGTCCGTTCACTATACGGATATAATGAACTCCGGCTATACTGAACCAATTTTGCCGGTCCCTACAGCTTCACTACAACCGAACTTTACTGTATATACTTCATAATTTTGAAATTTATGTAAGACTTTATAATGACAGATACTGGAAATATTTTAAGAAATTGATAACAATGATGAAAAATTGGGAAGGTTTTATATAAAATTTATAAGAATAGGATAAAGATAATGAGAATAGAATGATTATGTTTTGTATTTGGTCTGCTTATATAAATCTTATAATTTCAGTAATAATTGTCACACCTTCTACTTATATTGGAAGAAATGTGATTGAATTGTAGACAAAGAAACATAATTAATAACATTAATAATTTTGCCAAATCATTTAAAGAAGAAATCAAATAGAGTCAACCTCGCCTAAAGAATTTAGACAAAACAAAAACAAATTCATTATAGCCGATGTTGACTATAAGCGAGGGTTTTAACATTCTATTTTCTCCATCTAAGGATATAATGAGCGCCAATTTTGAGTTTACTCTATCCGATAGTATGATAGGCAAGTTTCCATCAATTTGCCAACATTCTATAATTCCATGCTCTAAAGTTATTAGTACCTATTAAAAAAAATTGAAAAATTGCATTGTTTTTAATCGCGTAAAAAATACAACTTACTCATGAATCAGTGATTAATTTCTCATGTTTTTGTAATGAATTTGCAAAATTGAATAATAAATTTTTTCACAGTAATATTTCTGAAAAAAAAAAAAATGTTGATAATCTATTTCAAGTGTGAAGGTTGAATACTATAATAAATAATAAATGGAAATTTTTGTGACGACTCGTTCGACCGTGTAGGTGGATAATTTTTTTTTTTTTTTTTTTTCATTTTGACTAGAAGATGTCGAATTAGCTCACTTATTCCCTACTTTTTTTACCTTGTTGAATATTTTGAGAATAAAAGCAAAAAAAAATTTTGAAAATAAGCCAGAAATTTTGAGATAAATATAGACATGATTCAAACATCATTTACTTGAGTTCTTTTAGTGACAATATTTTCATTCTTGGTTGGAGACTTCTTGGATATTAATTAACGTAGTGTTATTTTTGAATATTCCCTCTCCCTTCTACATTTTCTATCTTCTATACTGATTTGTGTTTAAATTTTATTAAAATTATTTTTCTTTTTGTTTAATCATGGTATACGAATCTGATTTCTCTCGGCGACAATTTCTTAATTCCTGTGCTCAAAATGGCATGTTTTACTCATCACGGGTAGATTCTGAAATTAAAATCTTAAAAAATTACATTTATAGGTCTAACTTTTCTTAATAAAATTTTATATTTGTAGGAGTACAAACCAAAAGGTCAATTGTCAACAACAGTACGAACAACACCGTCTACAAGCAGTAGATCAGAGAAGGTAAATTTTAGCAATAATTATTGAGAAAAAAGAATATTTTTTTTTGTTTATTAGACTTTATTTTCAACAACGAAATAATAGAATTTAACAGAAGTGATTTGATCATAGATCAAAATGTGCGAAAATTGTAAAAATTGCAAGCTATAAATTATAAAGAAAATAAATGTCGCAAGTTGAATTGCTACTTAAGAGGATGAGTCATGATGGCTATAATTAACCCCCCAACATCCCTGGCTACTTGTCAATAAGTTTTTTGCATCATTTATTTATTTCGCATTCATTTTAAACACAGAAAGTGTATGGAAATAGCGTCTATACCAAAAATGAACTAGTAGAAACAAAATTTAATCAGGAAAACTTAAATTTGATCTACATTACTATGATTTTTGTCAACTCAGACGGCTCGTTTGCTTGCAAGTCTCTCCATAACGAAACCAACCTCACCATCTCCCCAATTTGAGTCTCAAAGTCGTCGACCTCATTTTGACCTCGACCATCCCTACTATACTTGTTCGGAAGCTGAAGGGACTAAGGCTATTGAAGGAACCAGTTGTTATGAACCCTACACTTCGAGAGGTTCAAGTATTCCTACTCTCAGTACTCACTCAACATCTTGTTGTGCTTGTTGTAAAAATTGTAATGGTAGTGAAAGTCGGCGTTTTGGATATGTTGAAATCCCAATTCATCATCCTATTGGTGGTGGTAGTGGAGTTAATTTGGCAAGCATATTTTATATAACTTGTAAAAAAAAATAGAGAACTTTGTATAATTATAATTATAATTTTGAACGAATTAATTTAGAGAACACCAGATGGTTCGGTCTCATCGTATATCAAAAGCCGACGACCTATACTTGAATTGGATCATGCACATGCGCCTCATGATTCTCTACCTTTAAAACCAAAACCAATGTACAGTGTGAGAAATATTCCTGTGCGGTAAGTTCAAAAATGAGTAGATATGATTTCATTATCCGTCAATTAGTTAATTAAGTTCACGGTTATTACTAAGTACCAAATTAGGTATGGTAATTTAAATTTGAAGAATTGATTAAATGACTTCCACTTGCTAGATCATTGGAAGAGTTACGAGAAACTGTGGCAATCCGTCGTAATTATGTCAAAGAGCGTCAACAACTATCGGATGACAACAATGGGATCTTAGTACTACCGTATTTGGAAAAACGAGATAATTCAATTTCACCTCAACCTGATGGATCATTTGTGTCATATCCTTCAGACAAGGTTGACGAGGGTCAAGGTCATCTAAGGTTTAGTGGAGCGTCATATCGTCAATTACTAGACGACAAGCCTCTCACACAATAACTACTCAACTCACAAACCATTTTTGAATTTTCATTTTAATTTAACCCATAACGCATGCTTCTTTTCCTTTTTTTCTTATTCAAATTCAATAATTCATTTTTTTTATGTCATTATATTCAATTTTGTTTGTATTTACTGCTTCACTTTATCACTTGAATTTGATGAATGGTTTTCAAAAAAATTTTTGTTTAGTTCAAATAAAACTTGAAAAGGTAAAATTGGAACACTTTCTCATTCTAATTGTTAAATAAAATCCGTTATTACGGCTAAAGTTATTATTCTATGTAATTGAAAATTTATTACACTGTGACCATGATTAAATGAAAGTAAAAACGAGCCTTGTTTCAATTGTTTAAGAAGTCAGGTCAAGACGTTCACAATGGATTTCCTTATAAAAGACACTGTGGTGCATTCAATTTCAAATTTTGTTACTAATTTTGAAATTTTTGAAAATTTTGAAAATTTTGAAAATGTCAGGTCAAGCATTAGTCTATCTACTTCTGGTGATTACAAGTAAAACAAATTTTAATTTTAATAAATTATTATTACCTTTAAATCTCTCTTATAATACCATCTTTCATATACGCCTCGTAATAAGTCATGCAAGTCGTATTTTATAAGGGAAATGAGACTTTTATTATATTTGAAACGCACTCTATATTTTAAAATTTAAGAGGTGTTAGGAAGTCTTCAGGTTAGATTTCATTGGAAGCTTTCATTTTTAAATTAAAAAAAAATTCTTTATAAATTCTTTTTTTTTGTCAAAACTATTTATTTGTTATAAAATTTATAATAATATTTCCAAACTTTTGTCTTTGAAAGGTGTTTCAGCCGCTCCAGGAATTGGAGAGGAGTTGCAAGAGGCACTGAGCGAAGCTCTTCATCAAGTAAGTTTTGAGCATCAAAAGATTAGGCGTGAAGCAGTGGTTCCTGAAGCTGCTGAAGAAGTCGCTGATGCTGATTTAGAATTAGGTCTATCCAAAGCTATTAACGAAAAAGTACATTTAGTAAAACGTGAAGCAGAAACAAATCCTGGAGTTTTGACATCATATGGTGAGACAATGGAAGAGGCTGTAGAAAATGCTGAAATTTTGATGAACGAACACTATGGTCCAGGTGTTCGTAAATTCCAGTTTGTATAAAATTTTTGAATAAAAGCTAATTAGGGGTACTCAATCTGGATTTTTAACCTTACAACTCTGTCAGTTTACAAAACTCGCACATGCGCAGTTGCAAATCAGAAACTTCTATTTTGTAAACTAAAAACATGCCCGTTTGGTTCGTAAAGTTTACAAAGGCTTTGTAAAGTTACGGACCAATGAAAAGGCTGGAATTTGTTTCCCGCCAAATTTCTCTCTTGTAACTTTACAAATTTTGTAATCTTACAAAATTGTAAGTTTGCAAACCTCAGATTGAGTACCCCTATTATAAATGTTGAATGTTTTTATTTTCAATTTAGAATAAATTGAATTAAGTAAATAAATCTTGTCATCTGAGTTACTAAGCCTCAATTAGTCACACTTAGGCCTCAATTGAATATATCTGTTGTTGTTTTTTGTTAAATTTGTCAGTTTATTTGTATCAAACTTTAATCATTGGGAAGTAAACATGTCGTGACTCGTGATTGATAAACGACTCATTGAAATTAAGGTCTGGGAGAAAATTCTTAGTTGCAAAAAAATTTATGGGTTGCAAACGATACAATTTGGCAACATGTTTTATTTAGAAAAGTTTTGGAATTTGTACTCTATATTTATAATTTATTATTAATAATCATTTTTGAAGACGTATGCACTGTTATTACCGAATGAAGACAAAATTGAGTGCCAAATATTAGATATTGACTCTGCTCCAAATTTTTTTTTTTACAAAGTGTTGCATGATGAACCTCTCATATACCACAACGGTTAAAATGAAACAAGTTAAGGTGTTTCCGACCCTGTTATTTTTTATAAGTAATCTACAATCTTTCTCCATGTGTACTTATTTCTACATTACAATATGATGTAGAGTATTCAGATTTTAAAGAAATACTTGTAGTTCGAACCTAGAATTTTTTCAAACCGCTACACATCAAATGTTCGAACTTTAGTACAAAATATTTGAAATATTAAATGGTGCATAAAGGTACATCGACTTCTACTTATCTTATATGCAAGTATAGTTGATGCACTTCTTTTCAACAATAATTTTGCAAGTCATATGTTGCGTTTTTTTTTTATATAATTCTTTCAAAATTATCTCACAATGTCTAATTGCCAGTAGAGAGCGGTAGAGAATACATAATATAACTTCTAGAACAAAAAAAAAAGTCCGAACTTATGAAGAAAACATTTCGAACTTCAAACCCCGAACTTTAAAACAGTAATCGGTAGAATCCGAACCAAAAGTTCGAACCCTACTCAAATGGTTATAAAATGAAATCATCACTTCATTATAAATTCAATACTTCTGAACAACCTTGCAAAATAGAGCAATTATCAAACCACAACTTTACTTTGAATTTAGAGAACAGAATCATCAATAATTTATCTTTAGATCCCTATATACCTAATTATTTTGTCAAACAAATGCGTTAGATATAATAAATTGTTTATATTTCCGCAAATTTACTATAAAATGAATAAAATTAGCTTAATACTTAGCTTATTGCTAAGTATTAAAAACAAATTTCTTTAACATAAAATTAAAATATATTCCATTAACCTTAAGAACCCTACAATAAATTATTTAATACTACAAAATGCAAATATTTATTGGAGTTTTAGCTGTTTTAATTTCTATTCTGGGCAATTTGGGTCGAGGATCTGCACAAAGTAGGTTAATCATACAAATAATGACAATTGGTTTAGTTATTTGAACAATTAACCCGTACATATTGAATTTCGCGTTTCTTTCCAAAACGCAGGGTTGACATAGGACGGGTTAAATTGAGGTATGGGTAAAGTGGGGGAAATATGGTATTTTCTGATCTCTTTTATTTTACGTTCCTTGAGTTAATTAGTTGAAAATGAATGTGTAATCCACCTTTATTTGTATCTGATTAATAATTTCAATTTTATAGAATGGGAGAAAGCGGATTTGACGAATTACGAATCTTACCCAGCACCAGGAAGTGATGAATGTGTGAAATACAATGGATGTAAATATAAAGGATATTTTGCTTTCGTTAATGGACAGAAACCCGAGAGTTGGGTGAAGGCAAATAATATCATCGCCATTCATTCAAAACATAGTGCGAAATACAAATTGAAAACATTCAGATTGAGACAAGGAACCAAACAAATTGAAGCTAAAGTTTATGATGAGTGTTCGGATAAGGATTGTAAAAATTGTTGTACAAATAATTCAAAGAAAACAGGGTTTCTCATTGACATTGAAAAATATACAATGCAGAAATTTGGAGCTGGCTCAGGAATTGTTGAATGGCAGTGTAAAGATTGTTAGAAAGTGAACTATTTAAAAGTAAAAATTTCACTTTCTATTACATTATTATGTACTTAGTAATAAAGTATTCAAAAATATGCCTAGGATATATTTAAATGCGTTAAATATTTTCATAAAATATTGGTTCATTATAAAAAGAGAGTGATTATGTATTCATATAGTTTGAGCTACTATGAGGTAGATGTATGATTGTTGTTATTTAGTAGACAATGAGTTAATTAGGTAAATGAAGTAAGGTAAAGTGGAGAGGCTCAAGTAGAGGTCAGCAGCTCAACAAGATTGTAAAGTAAGCCTGACCTCAATTGAAATTTAAATTAATACGTATTTATAGTGAAAATGGAAAGGCACAAGTGGAAAAATTAACGATGGATGAAGACAATGACGTCGATTCGGTCAAAAAAATACTTTTTTGGCAAAGTACCATTGTACGAAGTTATGATTAAGTAAAAAGTAAAAACCGGATTTAGCTGTTTAAATAGGAAATGAATTATTATTCAGAGTCAACAGTCCCCTTTCCCTTCCTTGTCAGTGATCATTATCAATGAGTTTAAAACCTTGACAGTGGATTTCCTTATGATGAAACTGAGTGTTAAGAAACCGAACAAATACCTTCAGTATCTATCAGTTGCATTCAAGATTTTCTCTTGAAACTACTAAATCATAACTCCAATCTAAATTTTTGATTTTGAACGAATTCATTACTAGGAGATTAATTAAGGATTAGAATTTTATAATATCTCCTAATAATAATAATGGAGCATAAGAGGTTAATGATAGTGGTGGTCATAAGTTGTTTTTCTATCGTCCAGGGTGACTTACATGGGTTCAACAACGGTCAAACCTTCATTCTCACTAGTGTTGCAACTGGAAAGGTAATAGATTTTGATTTTTGATTTCCTAGTACAGTGAAGTCCGGTTATAGTGAAGGGTAGGGATCGGCAAAATCATTCAGCATAGCCGGAGTTCATTATATTCATATTGTGAACGGACACTACAATTCAATAATTGTCCATTATATCCAAATATTTAACTATAAGTTCAACTAACGTCAATGTAGAAAATTACTGGGTTGTAAGGAACAATTCATGTAAAATTTATATATTTTTTATGTATGTTCACTATAACCGGACAAAATGAGTCTTGGGACATGTAGGTTTGGTTCTAAGGCTAAAACTAAGGCCGAAAGTTCAGTATAGTCGATTTCATTATAACCGCACTGCTTAACACATAATCTACCATTAGCTCGGCAGGGACCGTACAGTATGGTTTACTATAGCCGGAGTTCTATTATACCCGGAGTCACTATAGCCGGACTTCACTGTAATTGGAAATAATAATAAGACTATAGTTCAAATTTTTTTAGGTGGAAAAAGGAATTTGACGGTAGTTTAAAAATTAGATTAGAATAATTCTAGAATTATTAAAGTAAGTCTGTGATTGGATATTTAAAATTTTATTTAGTATTTCTCGATAATTGAACAAGTTTAAATTTCTGAGGTAGAGCTAGCCAAAATATTCTTTAGGATTATTAGTCTGGATACTTTATTTTAAAAATAATCATATTATTGAATTGAAGCGTTTCAGAATTGAGTCTAATATGGCCTATAATTCAGGTTTATTCTTTGTCGGAACGGTTCCATTATTGGTTCGTATTATAGTCATTATGACCTTTTGAATAATCCCCATTGTTGATATATTGGTGTGTTTGAAGAAATTTAGGGAATCAGAGTTATATCGAATTTTTCAATTATGTCTATATTAATTAATTATTATTGTTTTCTTATTATTGGAAATTAATTGGGTTTTCAATTTTTAAGGTATTCACAGCAGGTAAAAGTGGTAATTTTAGTAGGAATTCACCTGTGGTGGTAACAATATGGAATGAAGAGCTAAATCAGAAATGGTTAACTCTTGAAGCTTCGAGTCTAATTCAATTGAATCCAACTGCGCGGGAAATTCAACCTTTGCGCTACTACCTCGTTCCCCATCGACAACAATGGGACTGGAAAACAATTACACAGAATGGTACAGTGAATATCACGAATTTGTCGAGTTTACCACCATTTACTGAAGTTTTGTCACTGGATTCAATCACTGGAAATCTTACCACTGAGGTGAGCTATTAATTTAATTACTGTCGTTGGACTTATGTCGATGAGACCTTTTGTGGAACAAGTACTTACTTTGTTGTGTTTTTAATTATAAACCTTTGTGATTGTTTGACTGTGATCATGTAGGTATTTAGTCAAGGATCTTCTAGTCAACAATGGATAGCAGAAGATGCTGGACAAGGACAAATTTTCATTCGAAATCTAGGCAACAATCAATGTGTCAAAAATTTCGAGTACAATTTTCAAAACCTATATGCTTATTTCTTGGGCTTGGAAAGGTAAAAGCTGATATAATTAATAGTAATTAATTTCTTATATTTTTTGTAGTTATAAATCTGTCAACCTCATCCAAAGAATTTTTAGTTTCATTAACAGAGTTAGAAAGCACCAGAGAAAGTAAGCCTTTAGTAGTAATTAATTAATTCTTACATTAACAATTAATTAGTTTGCAAACAATCCTTATTTTTTAACAATTTTGAATTCTTTCAATACATTATTAATTAGACGAATTTTTTTTTTCAGTGACCCAAGTCCATTGAGTACTTTGGACTGCAGTGCAAAGGACGTTTCGGAAAAATGGTTAGCTGAACTCTAAAAGGAGAGGTTAACAAAATAAGATGCGCATGCGTCAAGCATACGTTTTTTACCACTATTCCTATTTTTAAAACTAAATTCCTAAACTACAGTAACTCTAGTGTAATTTATAAAGTAGTAGTATACAATTTTCATATTAAATTCCAAACAATAATCGAGTGTTACGACGAGCAAAATCTACTTTGTTAAGTTTGAGTATTAAAACTAAATGTCGATTGTCGATAAAAACTTTCGGTTTAAGGTACTTTTGACACCCTTTATAAGACCATCATCGGTAAGTAATATTTTTATTATTTATCACAAAGTTTCATGTGATTACGGTTATGGTTTATGTTCGACGTCAGTACCTATTCTTATCACCATATTTTCTGTTTCAGTTGAAGCGACTATTTGAATTTAGCACACATTATTTTCGAAAGATATTGTTTGATTGTTAAACTTGGAGAAGAATGGCTACACCGCCGAGGATCCATTTTGATGGTTTCTCACGCGTGCGTAGATTGAATGTCCAGACATAGGTCGGACCTCGGTTTCGAGTTTTATAGACAGGACATTCGAACTAAAAAATAAGTTCGAGAAATTAAAATCTAATACTTGAGTGTTGAAATGACAATAGGCTTACCATGTTTCTAAGATCCAGTTTGTCCTGAGTAATAGCCTTGAGAGCGATGACAGGCATCGGAGGGTACAAATCCTTCAACTTTGCTTCCGAGATGCAACCCAGTAACACATCCCAACGAGCACCTTCCATAAACACTCCATGGATACAAGCACCTTCTTTTGGAGCAGTTCTAAAAATAATAAAAAGAAAAAAACGTAGGCAACTACACAATAATTTTCGTAGAACAGCTCAAGATCAAAGTTTCTTCAATTAATCCCTAAAAACAATGGTATCATTCAATTTACGTAAATTCTTCTCTGGATTTCTTGGTGACGTCACATTGGAGACACATCTTGTCCAATGGGAGCTCATTCTTTCGAGCTGTGACTTGCATGATGGCTGTGAGAAAGGACTGTGGGTTGAAGAACCCACCGAGCCAGACGGCAGGTGGGAGGAAGAAGTCCGTTGACCAAGTTTCAAGTTCACGTACACGAAGGAGAAGGTCAGCATACCAAGAACCTAAGCCAAAGGTTGAGGGGTAGGCACGCTTTATCCATACTCCAGGGAGTTGGTCCAGATAGAGGGCGTTACCGAGCTCCTCCATTTCAGTTGTAATCGTTAGTTCTCCCTGAATCAATCAATTTGATCATTTTTTAGTGAGAATAAAAGTTACTAAAATTTTGTCAGGTTCTCAAGTTTACTTTGAGTCCAAGGTCTAGTTC
The DNA here is from genome assembly GCA_002738285.1 of Holacanthella duospinosa. Classification (NCBI taxonomy): domain Eukaryota; kingdom Metazoa; phylum Arthropoda; class Collembola; order Poduromorpha; family Neanuridae; genus Holacanthella; species Holacanthella duospinosa. The sequence goes on from NIPM01000033.1 coordinate 826,463, forward strand.
ATGGAGAGATTTTCGCATGATGGTTGTCAACAAGTTCATTCTCTCACATTCCTGAATAGCCACAACGACGAAAGGTGTCTTCTCCTCAGCTCGCCCTTGAATTTCAGCCATGTTGAATGGATCAGGGAGTTTGTCTACAATGTCGTCAAGGATTTGCTTGATCTAAAAATCCATAAGAGCAAACGACCTTCAGCCATGCTTTAAAATTTAGTTCAAATTGATATAGGGTGACTAGAAAGTAAGCCTACTTTTTCCTCTTTAGTCACTGTCTGTCCACCACTTGCACCTGCGTCACGTGGCTGAAGTTCAAAAATTGTTTTGAATAATTTCTCAGAAGTTGCCGTGAGAACTCCAATTTCAGCATTGGGGTGAAGACCATAGAGAACAGGTGATTCTGGTGGTAGGACTTCGTCAATGTATTGATGATATCCTTGATAATCTGTGCTAGGTGGAGCAGGAAACGCAGGCGCATAATAAATTTCACCATCCAGCTACATTGGAGTAAAAAAAAATTGTATACAGAGTTATTTAGATTATATGACACAAAGTTAAATTTTTTTACAAGTTCTTGGAGCATGTATTCTTCGAGGTAGGTTCTGCAAAGTTTCCGATCCCAGTCGTCCGTAATGTGTCCACCATACATAATTTCTCCAAAGAGATAGCGGAGATCTTCCCATGGAACTTTGTTGTTAGCTTCCAAATAATTGTACAGTACTATTCAACCGAACACAAAAGACGTTCAACATAAACTCTGTGCAAATTTAAAATTTGAAAATATACAATCATACCATTGACACTAATGGTAAGGTCTCCAGTGCTGAACGGATAGGTACGATTCCAACCCTGTGTCCCAAACTTTCGACGCTCAGCGACGACTGCATGAAAGTAGCAGAGGGAAAATAGCACAGCTTTGAATTCCAGTTCCTTTGAACAAGATTCCAACGTTTCCTGGCCAAAATTATCCAAGGCTCGATGGAGATTTGCCATCATCCCAGTGGGTGGTTCATTCGTAATCTTGATCGCAGATTCCAAGATCCCCTATTTTTTTATAAATGAAATCGATTAATTTCTGCTGAACAAAGTCAAAATTTTCACAGACACATAACCGTAGAAGTAGGTAATCAAACCTGTGGAATGATGTGGGACTCAGGGGTTCCTGCTGGCTCAGCACTCAAGAAAACTCGATACTTTTTATGAGACTGATCAAAATTTTGTTCTAATTTCTTTTCCAATGTTGGAAGCCACTTGGCCACGAGATGAATATTTTGGAGAATGACCCAGTGTCCTTCTTTCCCAGCTACATCCAATGCATTTTCAGCCACAACCTCTTGACCTTGACCCAAAGAAACATTGTGGAAGTTCCCTTTGTCAATGGTGAATCCGAGTTTCTTTCCAATGGATTCAACGTCCTTGATAAATATTAATTGTAAAGATGTATTATTACATTCCTTAGGAAAGTAGTGTGGATACCTTCAGTGGGTCAACCCCAGGGGAGAGAATGAAAAAGACAGGAGTTGAGTTGGACGTCTCTTCATAGGATTTAGCAAAGTCCAATCGTCTGGAGCGAACAAATTTAAGACCAAGGGCTTCTTCGATGTAGACTTGGATAGCGTAGGTCATTCTGTCTGGACGGAGACAGCGCATAATACAGAGTCGAGAGACACCTGTCTTTGACTTCCATTCTTGTGGTAACTTTTCCCGCTCAGAAGTTTCAGTTTCTACCAATTTCTTCCATCTTTTAGCAGAGCCTTCAATATCTTTATCCAAGTTTCTAAAAAAAAAATCATCAGTTTACTCAAAAATTGCGTAGATTTGGTAAATCTTAATTAAGTTTTACAAATGATAGAAATTATTACCGGTACTCGTCCATTAGGCACAAACTCTTGACTGCTCCCCAGGAATTATGCGTTAGGAAATCCACAGGACTTGTTAAATTAGGTGTAATTGGAAATCTAAGAAGAAAATCCAAATCCTTGGGATTAATTTGATCCTTCTGAAGCTGAATCTGAAAAGCCATTTGAGCAGTGAAGATTAATTTGTCACATTCGAAGAGCCCGCGTGTCGTGTACTGCCAAACGGCGAACGTAATGCAATCAATTAAATTTTCAATACGTTTTGACACTTCCTCTGCTTTAGGAGCACCCTTAATTGCATTCTGAAATACTGTACTAAAGGCTTTGAGAGAAAACTGATAAATGGGATTGATTAAATTAAGGTCATTGAGGATGAAATAGAGAAGTGAGGCACGGATCGCTGCAGGACGGTAGAGTTCTCGAGCGGCATCAATTTTAGCTGATGTGGAGACCGCTTCTTTTGCCTTCATTTCAACTTCCATTGCAGTCCGTTTTGTTGTTTCTAAATTCTCAACAAGTTCTGTATCATCCAGAAAATTCCCTTGGGCAGTTTGGAGTCGACTCAAGAGGTTGTCTTCGAGTCTTTTGAGTGATATTTTGAATTCATTCTGAGCCTTGGTAAGCTTACTCTTCTGAGCTTCGAGATCTGGTCGTTCTACTTTTACTACTTCTGCTAGAAGTTGATCTTCCAAACCATCTCGAGTTACAGTAAAATTGATTAGAGTTGCTTGAGCCTGCATCTCTGGTTTATAATGAGGGTTTGCTAATTTGGTTTGTAGAATCAACCGAAATTCAGGGTTGTAATCAATTTCACGATCACCCATTTTGATTGCACTAAAATAAAAAATAAAACGGTCTGCTATAGGAGAGTATTCCCATGTGTTTGAAAAATTTAAATTTAAGTTAAGTTTTATAAGTGGTATTCAAATATTTACTTACGTTCCTTTCCGAATAAGATTTCGTGCCAGCAAAGGTTCCAAAACGGGATCAACAGACTCCATGATGTTCTCAATGAGAACTGTAGAACCTTCCTCAATAGCCTGTTCAAATCGTGTTAAAATTTTTTTAAACTTTGAATAATTTGACTAGTTATAAGTTATGAGTTCACACTTGCGCCCTTTACCTTCTCAATGACATCCAAATATCCCTTTTGTCCCAAACGAAGAACTTTGAGCTTATTTCCGTACATATTTTTGATCCATTTGATCCCTTGTAACTGGGGATCAATCATTAGCGGCCATCGCTGAGAATTTATTAGGATTGTTGCGTTTTCACTTGACATCCTATCACTAGGGAGTCCATAGTTGTTCCACTGTGCAATCTCAGCATCATCAGTCAAAATCGCTAATGGGTCAACTGTATCTGACATTGGAATTGGAGGCTACATAACCAAATTAAGATATGTAAACTTCATGAATAAGTTAAAAAATATTGGACACATTATATTACATTCATCTTTTTCAAATATGGAATCCATGTTTTATCGAGTAACTCCATACGGTATCGTTTCGTGAAGCACCCAACATAAGACACAAATGCTGTTACCAATAACATGTCACCAGGAATGGTTCGAGTACTTGAACGGTAGCTTTTAAAAAATAGATGAAATGTAATCACCTCCTTAGTAGAAGATCGGAGAAGCAAATTTTGATCTTACTTATGAACATTTTGGATCCATCGATTTTTTTCAGCCCCTAAACCACCAACGAGACGATTAGCCAAGTCAATCGTACGAGCTGTTTTATCCGCTTCAGCCTGACATTTCATTTTCGCTGTAGTTGCTTTTTCAAAATCTTTCGTTAGCACTGACAGTTTTGACTCCAATTCCTAGAAAAAAAAATTTTTTTTTAAACTTAGTCTGAATACTCATGAGTCATGACCTTTGTAGCGATAAGTTTTAAATGTCATACCACAATCCGGGTTTTGAGATATTTTAGTTTTTCCAAAGCACCATTGAGTGTCGCCGTCGCTTCGTTCAATGCCCTACGCTTTGGTCCCACATCTTGGAAAACTTCATTGAACTTCAATACATTGATGACATAGGAGCAGATCCCTATAAATGGTTTATGACCAAATGTTTACAAAAAAATGTTAAATTGTTTGCCAACTCAGAAAATTAAAACTGTATGTCTTTGATAAATTTTGAATTCAAACTAGATTTTTTATCTAACCTGCTGCAGCGGCAGATTTAGATTTGATTATTTCTGGATTAAATGAAGCAATGCCAGTGTAAGGAGCCATTGCTTCTACCATAGGCATCGTTAGATTTTCTTTGTTCAGATTCATCAATCCATCCAGAAATTTTCCAGCATCAGTCATCATGTTCGTCTATTTTTAAAATTTCTCACAAAATTCTAATTAATTTTGAATCTGAGGTAATTGTACGACGTTGATAATCTCTCTTTACCTTTGCTGCTTTCCAAGAGCGATCCTTAGGGATTTTCCCTGATTTGCAACCTTCCCACATAATGTAGACAGCTGCAATGACATTCGCTACATCTGGTGGTGGAGAAGTAAAAGTTTTCAATTCAGTCAGATTCGCTTTGTTAAGAGTATTAAGGGCAGCATAAGCAGCTTGAAGTGCTGGTTCAGCCTTTTCCAATTCAACTCGACAGACATCTTTGATTTTAGCAACTTCCTCAGCAGTCACTGCAACTTTCTTCTCTTCAACGGCAGCATTTGACTTTTCAGCTGTAACAATATTTGTTTCACGCCCCACAACTACAATTAGAAAAGTATACTTTTCAATTTAGATCTTGAAACTTGTTCGACGGTTATCACTTGATAAATTATACCTTCAATCAATTGATCTGCTTTATCATTCTTCTCTTTTAGTACAACTTCCTGAACAGCAAGAACTTTCTTGAGTTTCTCTACTTGAGCTGCGCATGACTCTAATTTGTAAAGACCAGATTCAAGTCTGTCTGCTTTTGCGTAGGCTAACCGATTTTTCTCTGTCACTAACTTCCCGTAGAGAGCAATCTGTTCAAGGAAGGATTTAGGTGTTGTGTAGTTATATCGCTTCTCATTGGCCAAATACTGTTTTGACATTTCCGACACAGATGTATGGACATATGCCATGAAACCAGCAATTTGATCATGAAGTTCGTATGGAAGAACTTGAATTTCCTTTACGAATCTTTGGGACACTGACATGAGTGCCTAAATTCAAACAATTCAGTGTATTCCTTTTACCTTCTTGGCAAATCGTTTATAAAAAATACTGATATTTAATTTTTATTTACTCACCTCATGTGGCCATTCGTGGAACCATATGATTTGTGTACAGTTGACAATGGCAGGAAACTTTCGAGATCGATTCCTCAGTGTGTTTCCAACAGGTGAGAAACAGAGAACACATTTGAGTACACGCCTAACGCGGTCGATAAAATATTTCCAACAGTTCTCTCGTGTATCTTCCAGTCCTATAGTTTTCACTTCTGCACGCATGCTCGAAATAATATTTTCAACTTCGTCATCTGGGAGTAGATCCGGAATTTCTCCACTAGCCAACATGTCGTTGATGAGAACTAAGAACTTCTCATCACCGACTTGGGCATCTGTCATCTGCAAAAAAAAAGAATATGATTCATTCAAGGTTTTCTGTAAGTATCTTAATAATTTCCTCACCAAAAACATGGTTCCTAAATTCTTTTGACCAGCTTTGAGGTATAGGAGAGATAAATCTGTCTTGAGATCATTCATTCCATATCCTTTGCGCAGAGCCACTTGAAAGACGTCCAAGCCAGACAGGTAAGCAGCCAATCGAGCCAAACTTTGTTTACCTAACCAGAAAATGGCAAGAATTTAGGAAGAATTGTGCTTTCGTGCTGTCATTAAAGGATAAAATTTGAATACCAGATCCACCAACTCCTACAAGCAAAGCATTTCCACGTGGTGATTCAATAATTCGACTAATCTGACAGATATAACGAACGGCATCATCGAACAAAACTAAGTTCATGATGGAGTTGAAGTCGTTGTAAGACTTGAGTGCATCAATCAACAGATTCTGAATTGAAGGGAAGTCCGGCACGGACATATACCTAACAAAATCAAATTTGTATCAAACTAAAGATGAAAACTTGTTGATAAAATCAAAATATTTACTTTGGATCTCCCAATCCATGAGCAAAGTGACAATAAATCAACGGTTTCGCCATTATGGAGCTCTCATCCACATCCTAACAAATTAAACCACACTTAATTTATATAACAACTCAAACTAAATTTTTTTTATTTAAATTAATTAAAACTTGATGTAGTATAATATAAATCATGCATTTACAACCTATTCTACATGTATAGAAGCCAAAGCTTTCAAAATCAGCCATTTTGCAATTTCTACACTTAAATCAAAAAGAAAAAGAATCTACTCTAAAGATACCCACAGATGTCGTGAAGTCAGGGAATATCTCATAGTGGAGGCGCGCAATTTTCTTAAGCTGCCAAAAACGAACTTCAGAAGTATAAGAATATGTTAATTTCTCATAAAAATTGACAAAGTTTCTAGATTTTCTAGAAAATTATGAGTTTCTTATTTAATTTTGCCATACCTCAAAACCTTTCTTGACAGCATCATTGATTATCTTGGTAAAAGTGTTCTGATCAATTTCATCCACTAATTTATCTCGATAAACACGCGTTGCTTCATGCATCCACAAACGAACTACATCGACCGGATGTTGCAAGCACTCAAATGTGCTAAATAAAAGACCCTGAAAAAATTTAACCGCCAATATTAAATTGTTTTTTTTTTGTCGTTAGTGAGTAGTTGAATTGATCACCTGAAAAATGTTTGAGAGATCTCGCAAATTGAAAATATAATGGAATTTGATAGCCGTCTGAAAACAAAACAAAAAACCTGAAGTTAGACACGTCTAAATTGGTTGAAAATCTGAAATTTACCGGGAGGAAACTAGTGGCGACTCGTGCATGGAGAGCGAGAGCGGCTGAAACCACGCTCGGAGCAATCTTTTGTACGTTTAGTGGAAACTTATGGACTTGACTTGCAAGATGTTGTTTGAGGATGGTTTGGTAGATTATCTCCAGGGCATCACCTCCTGGGAACCCAACGGCGAACACTGCAAAATGGCGCTGGAGTCGGGGATCAATTGTGAAACTCCCGGCTGTTGGATTCATGCAGGCCACTGTAAGAAAAACAAATTTTGTATTTTATTTTTATTTTCATTTCAAATTTTTATAAAAAAATTGTTTCATTAACATTGAATTACCATATTGGACGTTATTGATTTCCTTGAGCGTAATTTTGATACGATCGTACCAATGGTTGTAGTCAATATGTTGACGAATCAGTGTATGAGGTTGGACAGTTCCCTAAAGAAAGGTATGGTTTGAAATTGGTTATCAAATCTTTACACATTGACATAACTGTGAATTGACCTACATATTCGTCCACTTTGGGCATGTTCATATCATCAATGAAGTAAATAAGCCGTTTGTTTCCTTGCGGACCATAATTTCGTCCTGCTTTCTTCTCCAATGGTTTTTCTAGCACACGTTGCAACATTTCTTCAACGAAAGAATTAACAATAGTAACTAACCTGAGGATGATTCTATAAATCTAGTCAATTTTACCAGAAGTAGTGTAGAAATTGAATGGTACATTTGTAACAGCAAATGAATCGGGAAGTGAACCAAGTTTGGCACCGACGAGAGCAGTTTTACCAGTTCCCGCAGTTCCAACTGTGAAGATCAGTGAAAAATGTAAACAAGTACTATTGTACTTGTTCTATTAGTATTAGTAAAAGCTTAGTACTCAGGTGGGGATTAAACCCGAGCAAAAAGTGTGACAAATTTTCAGGCTAGGATGAGAAGAAACGTAGGAAAAAAGTTGAGCTGAAAATGTCATTCTTGCCCACTTTAAGTCAAGCGTAAAATAGAGGGTACTCACGTCAAGGCTGAGCAAAAAAAGTTTCATGTGATTAATTTTTAAATAAATTGATTTCAAAGAAAAAGTTCGGATTAATAAATTGTCACTGTTCATTGTTAATTTAAAAAGTTTTTGAAAATTAAGAGTTCTGATTCGGAAGAGGATGATGATTGAGTGTTTTTTTGATTTTTGAATTTTGAATTTTGAAAGATTAATAATAAAGATTTTTGAAACTTGTGAAAAAGTATTAAAAAATGTTTCTAAATTTGATTAGAGATTATTTTTCTCACTTTTTGCTCGGCAGAAAAAGGGGCTCGTTCTTCCTGAGCAGAAAATGTTCTTTTTCTTCCCTGGAAGAATTTTTTTACGTTTCTGCTCTGATTTTGCCTCGACCTGAGTACCAAAATTTTCTTACAAGCTCTAATTTAAAAAAAGTCGATTCTTCTCACTTTTTTCCCCACCTGAGTACTATACTTTAAGTATCTATTTCTCTTGAATACCTTAAGCTTAACTTAAGATCCTTACCTAACATCACTGGATGCTGCTTCCCCATCAGGAGATCCATAAAATATTTCACGCGAGTGCTTTCAGCAGTATGGACCATGGCAGCCTAAATAACATAAAATAATGTACAACGTACACCATATCAAAAATTTAGTAATTTCTACACTAGTATTTTACTAATCACAAGAGGAATAATACAATACGTTGCTTTACTTGAAGCGGCAAGTCAGGGTCAAGGTTAAACTCAGGAACGATGTCATTCCATGGAAGAAATTCCTTTGTTTCTGGATCAATGTAGAACTAAATCAAAAATATATTAGATAAAAACATTTATATGTAAGTATATATATAATTATTCAAAATTTAGATATGATTTACATCAAAGACACCTCCGCTAGTAGGAAATTTCACAAATTTGAATTCATTTGTCCACCATTTTGAAAAGTCGACACGATGGTCGAGTTGTTGATCTTGGTAAGTTGCTGAACCATAGGCCCAGATACAAGCAAAAACAAAGTAAATTTCATACCACTCCTTTGGTGAGTCGTAAGGGATGGATTCTGGTGTAACAATACAGTCGAGCAAATGACAAAGGAGCTCAATGTGCGCAATGTCAGATATTGGAGTAATTTTCTTGAACCGAGTCTTGCTCACTTCAATCAAGGTAGGAATGTACTTCTCAAAGAGGAGGGTCAAGTGACCTTTTTCTGATGAGTTTTCTCGCCTGTCAATCCAACTGGTCACATAACTTCAAATTACAATAAATCATTAGAAAATTTTGTATCAAATTAATTTTTTTTTTTTTTTTAATAAGCGCGGGAAATTCGAACTCACGGACTCCATCCCAAGTCCTGTGGATTGAGGTAGAGGATCCCTGCACGTGAGACAGTGGCTGGTGTAGCCACTCTTAGAGTATAAATTTCGAAAATGAGTCTCATCATCTTGGTCAAGGCAATTCGTTCATTACTAGCTAAGGTTAACACTTTGTTGTCATCCTGCAATGAATCCGAACATTATTTGTTTGATACAAAAATAATATTATTTTACAAATAAAACTAAAAATTGACATAATGTTTCATCCCCAACTCACCATAACAGTATTGAGTGATTCGATCCACATGGGGTCAATGTCACCATCAAGAATTATCCATTTAGGACCATCACCTGTCAAGTTAGCTTGATCACGCATCAACACAGACAAGATTCCTGCAGAAACATAACCACTATTTTCATACCAGTTTAGTTAGATTTTTAGTTTAAAAACAAACAATCCCGCTCTTTTTACCGTCTTTCCATTCTCGTGTGGATGGATTGATAATCCCGAAGAGTTCGTCGTTTGTGATAGCTTTCGGGTTGAGGTCATTGTAGTATGGTTTATGCTTCAGATTCTGATGGGTTCTGTACAAACCTCTCCAAACTTGGGACTTTCCTGTCCCAGCATTCCCCAAAATGAAGATAGAATGTCGAACATCTATAATCTCTTGTAGTTGAACAACTTTCAAGATATAATTGTCTTCAGGTTGGAGTTTTAGCTGCATAGCAGCGATTTTCACAGCTTTTTCAAAATCCAAGTCTCGTTTTCGAGGAACATCGAGTGCAGGAAAGAGATCGCCAATAAGACCCATGAAGACAGGGACGTCATCAGTTACAATCTTCGGAAGATTGAAATCACGGAGAGCACGCATGAGTACTTGGTCTTCTGGACGATCTGGGTCACTTCGCTGTAAAGAAATACATAACAATCCTATGTATACTTGCTCTCATTGTTAATAATATTTTAAACTGCTTTCTAACCTTGAGAGACCCTGCGACCACAAGAACGGATTTGATGGCTCTATAAAATATCAATAGATTGAGACCCTAGAACCTAGAACCAATGACAACATATTTAAACGATAAGAAGTACCGAAGACCCCAGTCGTAATGGTCCTGTTTGCTCAGCAGCTCTTTGCAGAGTGTATAAAGTGTCAAGAACTTTCGTGCTAAAATTCTAGCTTCTTGAAATCCTTCAGCTACCAACATGATCTCAGCAATTAATTCAAAATCAGGAACAACCATGGCACAAGGGCGAAAGAGGGCTTTCAAATTCTCAGGTAACTCTGTAAAATTTCACAAAAATTAGGTTGACGTAGGTATTTTCAAATTTTTAATTTGTATACCTGTTCGTCCGGCATAACCAGGATTCATTGTAATGAACATTCCCACGGTGGGACTAAAAAAATATAGAAATTTAAAAGCTTCTGGTAGCCAATCAACAAGGAGTTGTTGAAAAACTTACACAAGCTTCACTTCTTCACCCATAAAATTGAATCGTTGTTTTTTGTCACGAATTGCATCCTGTAATATAATTTATATTATAATTCAAGTCAAACGTTATAAGCTATAACTTGAAATACTGTCTTGTTAACTTACAAGAATACTCTTCACTTGTACAGCAACCACAGACAATACTTCAACGGAAATTCTGTTGAACTCGTCAAAACAACCCCATCTGTGAAAAAAAAAACAATCGTGAATTCAATATTTTAATTCTGATTACTCAACTAACGTAATCAGAATGTAAAAAGGAAATGTATTCAATAGAATTTAGTTTTAAAAAAACGTACGCTCCTGTCTGCGCAAGTCCTTTGTAAATATTTCCAATTGAGCGGTAGTCCATTTGCTCCGAACAATTGAAAACGTAGACCATCATACCCATTGCACGACCTAAATCCTTCGTTGTCTCCGTTTTTCCAGTTCCAGCGGGACCTAACCAATCAAAAATTTTTTAATATAATTATTCAGAATTAAAGTAATGAAAAAAATACCAGCCGGTGCACCACCAAGAATCAAATGGAGTGACTAAAAATAAAAAAATTTATTAATAAATCTTGAGAATTTTCATTAATTTTAGAATATGACCTGAGTAAGTGTGATGTAGCATCTGTCTGTGAGTGGTGTAATTACTAATCTCGGTGTATTTCCTAAGTATTCGTACCAGTACTTGAACTGAGCATCACAAATGTTGACATAGCAGTCACCATTGATGTCGTCCCAACGATGTCGCAATTGACACTGCCATTGGAAGGACTGTGCAGTTTCTATTTTCATTTGAATTAGTTTCTGAACGACATCCCGAGAATGTACATCAATTGTACAAATCGTCATGATTTTTTGACGCTCTTGTGATGTGAGTGACCCAAGGAGCATTGTAATTAATGCACTAAGTTGTGCAACCTAAAAAGTATCATTCTTCAAGTAATAATTAATATTCTACCTATATATTTTACACTCAATGTACAATAAATTAAAAGTTTGTCATTTGAATTCAATTACCTGCTTTCGAAAATAGTCCTTGAGTGCATTTTCATACCCTTCTTCTAATTTACCGAAAGCAACGCCAACTTCTAAACTCCAGAAAATTTGTGTTCCTGTAAATAAAATCCAAATGTGTAACTTCAAATTCCTAAGATACAATGACATATTATGTATGCATAATTAATTAAAAATTATACTACAATTAGATCATTTTATGAATTTTCGAAAGGTAGCAGCAGCTTACCACAGAGAGCACTTTGTGCTGGATAGTCTTGGACCCATTGGTCTCTAGGTTTGTCATCATATGTGTACACACCCTTGTCAAAGTAGTATCTAACTGTCGCTTTCATAGCATCCTCGAGGCGATTCAACCAAACTTCAACTGGTCCTGTACATGCGCACTCCTTTGACAGTTTCACCACTTCTCCATCCTTTGCAATCATGGCATTGGCTATCTTACTCCCTTCGGACGTAAATTCAAGTTTTGACATTGCATCAAAAAGTTTGGAAAGATGACGAGCGACAATTTCAGGCTCATTCCCATTGGATAGAATATCCAAGAGATCCACTGATGAAACAAAGTAAAAACGTGGGAATGCCAGTCGTTTTGTTTCCAAGTAGTCTGCAAGAGCTTTTTCACAAATAGCTAGTTCTTTTTGTAGCCTCTCTAACTCAGCCAAGACTCCAGATTGATTCGTTGCTTCAATTACGTTCTTTGTTTTGTACAATGTCTCGAGAACATTCTAAATAAAGATGTAAACAGTTTTTTTGTTTATCTTTGCTAAAAATTTGAATGAGAATGAGATAGACTCCCCTCGCTTAAAAATAATAAGGATGTGTACCTTAAAGTCAACATCAATTTTGTCAAAGCGTGCAGAATCTTCAGCCAAATTTTTACGAATGTCCTCGGAAGCGATGAAGATGGACTCAAGATGTGACCATGACCTTTGTACTTCGTTGAGAGTAGAAAGAACCTGGTCAGCAAGAAAGAGCCTGTTCTGCCAGTACTCGACCTCTTCCTTGAAGAAACCAATGAACTTGGACATGGCAATATTCTGGAGCTGGACTTGGTTGTCCTCCAAGATCTCAATCAGTTCCTCAGAAGCCTTAATTAGATTAATTTTTGTCCTTGGATGGACTTCGAATTCATACTCCTGTTGTGACCATGTCGAGTCCAATTCTTTCAGCGTCTTCTCCATAGAGTTCTCCTTCACGGACTTGTCTACAATGTTTTTCACTTCCTCTTCGAAGTTGTGGAGGTTCAAGGCCATCAAATCCGCAAGTGTTGTTTTTTCGTCCATTACGAATTTCACCTTGAAAAAAAATTTGAAGAATGAATTCTCTAAATTGGATAACTTGAAACGTAGTAAGATGTAAGACGCTTTAAAAAGAGTTGGAAAGACTTTGGAGTTGACTTTTGATACCAAATTGTCCCATCCGGGCTTAATTTTGCAAGCATAAATTATTATTATTATTAAATAATGGATCTACTAACATTTTAAATGAAACTAAATTTCATTACCCAGGATTACTTACAATTAGTTTTTTCATCAGGCGTGGGAAAATCTTTTCCCAGTAAATGCAGCAGAAATATTGAATTAAAATCAATCTATGAATTGTAATATTCCTACAAAAAATTTTTAAATAGTACCTTGGTAGCCTGCATGAGTTCCTCCCAATGACGTTGACGAATGGCTGGATTTTGAAGCTCAGTGACAGATTTGAGTGAAGAAATCATATTTCTGATGGTTGCCTCGATTGAGGTAAAGATATCCCATGTCTTACAGTCCTTGTCCATTGCTTTGAGCTCTTTGGCCATTCGTTTACACTCTAGATCCATGTTCTCAACGTTAATATTCTTCCAAGGTGAGGTCTTCCATTCGTCAATACACGAGTTGACGATGTACGTATAATCCCAAAGTTGTTTCACTAGACGGAGTTCCTTCCGACTTTGTCGTAATGCTTTTGGTTCAGGTACATGAACTTCAAAAAGTCCTGCCGACTCACAGATTTGGCCATACTCTTCTTCATAGCGACGCATAGCTGTATTACATCCATCAATAGACTTGTATGCAAAGGAACAGTTGGCTCTAGAAATCAAAATCATTTTTAGAATCTTACATTTTCAAACAATCCATTCATCACAACAACAATAAAATTAACTTACCCAAGAAAGTCACTTTTCTTGAAATTTTCTCGAAAGGCCTGCTGCCGAACATCAAAATCGGAAATATTCTTTCGAATTTTAGATACTTCTTGTGCCTGGAGTGGAGCGACTTGATGACGAGTCTGTTGAGAAAGTTTTTTTAAATTTTCCCATTTTTTTGGTAGTTCCTCCAATTGAATGAAGACTTGTTCTGGCATTTCATAATCGTAAGACTTGAGAAGTTCGATGTACTCTTTGATTGGTCCGAACATATTGTCTGTTTTGGACTGGCGGTCTTTGACCTTTTGTAAGTAACCCATCACGGAAATAAGGGTCTTGAGATCACCTTCACGGAGCGTTTGACCCAATCCCTTCTCTGCCTCTTGATTGAACAACTCCAAGTCGGATAAGCTAAACGAAATCAAAATAATCAATCAAAATACTTCATCAAAATAAAAATTATTGAGTACCCTCCGATGACACTGTCAATCATGTACTGTTTGAATACAAGACTCCACATTTTAGCCAAATTAAGAAGTGATTGTCGGAAAGGGCGCATATTGAGACGGAGCCATTTTTCAAAAACAACTTCTTGCTCAAACTTCTCAACCTCCAAGTAAATGTTCTCAAACTTATCAATCTAGAAAATGGTTTCAAAAAGTTGATATTTATGCACTGTAGGGATTAATCTCAAACTATAATTCCCAAATAATTCTAATAATCCAACTTAATAAGAAATTTTCGAACTTACGGCTTCTTTGAATTGCTCGAGTTTTGGTTGTGTGGCTTGAGGTTCAACCCCAAGTGTCTTGGCCTCTAATTCTTCGGCTGTGAGCGGATGTCCATATTTCAAAAATTGTTCGAGGTATTCATGTCTATCTTCTTCCCATAAGTAAGTATAAGGCTCAAATTGCATCGTGTACTCGTAAGTCTGATTCATCACGAGCTGGACACGCTCTTCAATATCTGCACGCATGTCACTCAACTCATCGTTGCTGTCAATTTCACCCTAAATTAAAAAATTGAATGTTTACAAGATTCTTATAATTTTAATGTCAATTGTTTCAAACTCTACAGTATAGTCTCTCCCACTATTTGGTCTGATTCGTTCAATGAGTGCAGCCTGTTGTACAATATCCGATAGAATCTCTTCGATAAGGTTGAGAAAACTTGACCCTTGGGTAAAATCCAGTGCAGGATCAAAATTTAATTCGTTCTCAGATAACTCCATACGAATTTCCATAAGTGGAGATGGGGTCAGTGTTGGATCAGTATGATCAACCAAGTAACCATAGCTAAAACCAAATTATAAAATACAACTAAAGTAGATAGCACAGGGTGGTAAATGCGCCAAGATATTTGCCAAATATAAATATCGTCAAAAAGAGTCTTAGGGCTCTTTCTAACCATATTTAGATTTGGCGACAATCTTGGCGCAAATACCGTCCTGTGCTGTCTACTACTAAATTAATCCCAAATCCTTGAATATTCATAAATTTTCCTCACCTGACTGCAATGGTCTTGACTAAACCTTCAACGACAAAATTGTCAAGATATGACAAGTATTCATTCCAAGCTCGTTGCTCTATATCAGCTGTTGCTGTTCCATCGAAAAGCAGTTTCTTATTTTTCGTTAAAAGTATCTTGATTTTTTCAGAAACATCACTAATTTCCTTATACCTCCTCTGTTTCCGCTCTTTGGATTGGTCGTCAAGGGCGAGTAGTTGATCCTTCCTACCATCCTTCCGCTCAAAGAGAGGCATATTCACCCAGCCAGCAACAATCTTCTTCAATTCACGAACATTGTCTTGTGAGTCATGGAGTTTTGTTTCCAATTCCTTTATTGGTCCTTTGATTTTTTCGACAAAGGCCCAAATACCTGGGTAATAGAGATTCACTGAAACTTTTGTATAATTTCCAGAGAATATGTTTAGTAGTAAATTCCAAAAAGTTCTTCTTGTAAGTATTTTGAATAGAATTCAAAATGTCATAAAACATGTCAAAACTGACCTTCGTGATCGCTCCATTTGAGATTTTCTTCGCCTTGCCTGATAATTTCGTCTAATTCTTCAATCTTATGTTCCATTAGATTTAGCTCGAAGCGATTGGCTGCCTTGTTTACTTTGTTGTAACAACGAGAGATCTGGTCCAAATGAACCAAGTTTCTATGAATGAGATCACGTTTTTCGTAAATACTCATGGCTGCTGAAGGAATGTCTTCGTAACCAGCTTCCAACATATATTTAACATCTTTCAACACCTTAGCCAACTGAAATGAAACAAATGATGATAAGGCAGTACTTTATTAACAGTTATGAGTTTAATTACCTCTGCGCTAAAATTGATGGTGATCGTTGAAGAATCCTCTCTGCGCACAATGTACTCATCCAAAAATTTCCCTGCATCTTGAATCATAATCTGCTTCCAGTCAGCATTAGTTTTGTTTTTATATTTTATTAGAATTGCTTTGAGTTCATCGTATTTAGAGAACATTCGTAGAGTGTCTTCGGCTTCTTCGATAGGAAGTTCGAGACTTTTGAATTGTTCAATCTCTTCCTCTGCTCGATCAAGCATTCCCACCAACCAGGAAACAGTGGCAGAGTGTGGTGGCAAGAGATTATTTGTCATCACACGTTCCTCGATCTCCACATCAAAAATTTGATCATCAAATAGTTCCTACAATTATAAGTAATAAGAACATGTTATCATGTATTCGAGTAGAAATGTAAAGTATGTCGTTATTTACTTTGATGAGATCCAAATCATCTTCAATCATTCGGACATATTGTGGATACTTGGCATCAAAGTCTGTCTTAATGACAGGTCGGTCGACAATAGTTCCCAGAACAAGAATAAGTTTGAAGCAGGACTCTGGCGTATGACAGTCATCCATAGCAGCACAGAGGACAGTCGAGAGTCTCTGGTCCATGTCGGACACTTTTTCAACCATATTCGCCATGTCTACGTCATAACTGTCGTCTTCAGGGTCGGTACAATCATAAGAGATCCCTGCATACTTTTGATAGCATGCCATGTAGTCTTCATACATGTCCATAATGTTCGTCGTAAGAGTACGACCTTTCGATCCACCGATGTCACATCGCTCCAATTTGTAGAATTCAGCAGAAACATCAAAAAAGTCCTGGTGAAAATTAACATAATGGAATCTGAGTAAACATTATTTTTAAAATAAAAGTTAATTTGTTCAAGTAATATTCATATTGTTAAAAAAAATGACAACTTTTTTGAAAAATTCTAATAAAGAACATACCCTCATCTGTTTTAATCGAGCAAGGAACTTGTCATAACGTTTAAATACAAGATGTGGTAAGAAATCCCAGTTTTTAGGATCACTAGTCTCTGGAAAATAAACCGGAAGGTGTTCTCGACATGCGTCATAAAGATTTCGAAAGTATTCGAGTGTAGATACAGCAATGTCTGCCTTTACAAGTCCTTCTTCTGGATCCAATTGAAAAATTGAACTCCCACCTAAATAATTCCGAGTCTGCTCGATAAGGAGGTTACAGAGTTCTTGTAGTAGGACTATAATTCGAGCCGCTGAGCAGTAGTACTTTGAGTGACCCCAGATGAGGCAAACACAATGCATCATTGGACGAAGAAGTCGTTCGATATCATCATAAGTCGCCCCAGACACAAGATCCAAATGCTACAAAGAATTTAAAAAAAAAACAGCATACAATATGATTGACAGACAAATTTTCTGTGTGTGTTGTTAATACTGTTACCTTCTTAAATGGTTTCAAATGAACTAGAATGTCCTGTGCTTCTGCCAATGAAGCGACGACATTCCGAAACATAGTTTTAAAGGATGGCCAGTAAGTAGATCCTGTTTTTTCCAAAATTATTGCCATTTTCCTTACTCGGTCTTCATTGAGTTGGTCGTAGATACATTGAAGATCTTGGACACGATCTTCCCAGAACATAAGCTCAGCAACTGGTGTAGGAAATCCACCTTGAAGGGCTTTGGAAGAATCTTGTTTGAGAACTTCGTTGATATGTAGACTCCATTTAATGACAAGGGTTTCAATTTGTGTCTTCAATTGGAGGTCAACGTCACTTGGTTCTCTAAATAATGAGAAAGTTGTTGATTACTTAAAATAAAAAACATAAAGTCATCAACTAAGACTTAAGTCTCACCCTTCAGTGACTCGTTGTTCGTTTTCTTCAATTACGTCCAAACTAAGGGGCATTGGAAGAAGGGTTTTTCCTTTCAGTTGCCCTTGGACACTATATAAAACTCCACAGATCTCTTGAGTATGTTGTTTCGTATCCGCCACAACAGTTTCTGGCCAATTGTGTTGATTGAGATCAGCATTGATTACATGACTCACCACCTAATAGTAACAGGAAAACAAATTACCAATCAGGAGAAACCATATTTAAAAATAAAAATAAAAATCTAGACCATACGTCTTCAACAAAGGTGACTAAATGTTCAAGAGAATTTTGACTTAGGTCACCATGGAGAACGTTATCTCGAAACGTAGGATCGTCCTTAGGGAATACTATTGGTTCTTTCTTGATAAAGTAGCAAGACTTTGTTTTTGGATTAGATGGGTATCCTGGAGAAGGGACTAACAATCCACCCAAATTCATATTCAGAACAAGCATCTAAAGATTTAAAAAAAAAACAATCATTCTTAAGATATAAAATTAAAAGACTCAATTCCAATTTCAATAATATCTTACCATATTTTCATCTTTATCGAAAAATTCATGGATGACAATTCGATACTCTTCCGTAGTGTACATTTTCTGCCATTTGTCCATTTTCATTTTGAGGGCTCGAGTACAGTGATCAAAAAGGAAATCCAGCCTTTTATCGTTCCCTGGCTCATAATTCCCGCCAACTGTTTCCTTCACCATGCTAGAACCTTACAAGGAGTACTGTCAACTCTTTTATTTTTGAAAAAAAAAATGATTCAATTAGTTAAAAAGATTGAGCGAGAAATTAATCGAAAACAGTAGTGTTTATTCAAATACTGAAGAAAATGAGAAAAAGTGTGGAAGAAAAAAAAAATTTTTTTTTGCGATTGCGCGCAAAGAAAAAACAATCGGAGCGACATCTTAAAATGGGATATTAAGGATGGTTGCCTTGTGGAAACTTATTCAATTTTAATCATTTTATCAAGGGTCCTTGACAAGAGAGAATCTCTGTACCTGTTGTCAAGGAACCTTGTATTTTGTAACAACGGATTTATTTGATTATGTAGGCGCAGGCGCAGGGTGAGGGTCATTCCCTCATGCAAACTTAATAAATGTTTAAAATTCAGTCAATCAGATTTGAATT
Organism: Holacanthella duospinosa; assembly: GCA_002738285.1. NCBI lineage: Eukaryota > Metazoa > Arthropoda > Collembola > Poduromorpha > Neanuridae > Holacanthella > Holacanthella duospinosa. Next base: position 845,467 of record NIPM01000033.1, read on the forward strand.
ATTAAAATTTTTTTGTTTGAATCTGATTGGTTGAATTTGAATTTTGGGCTATCCATATTGAGAGGACATGATGGAAAATAAAAACATCTGATTGGTTATTCATACAAAAGGATTTTAATAAGAGCCACGAATGCTCAATTTCGAACATTGAGCATTGGTGGCTCTATAATAATAGAATTTCTATAATAATTAATTAATTATAGTTTACATACCCAAATTGATGTGAAGATTTGTGTTAGAGACGAGACTCAGTAGTCAGTTGATATTCTCTCAAAATTAATTGAATGATTAATTGAACCTAAAAAAAACAATTAATCACTTTTAATATTGAATGAAGAGTGGAAATAAGAGATAGATAAATAATAAGTGAGAAATAACTTTTGATTCCTGATTCCTGATTCTTGAATTTGTTTCAGAAAGTAAGTTTTCGATATAACTTTTGATTATGTGATTATCGATTCGAGTTTGTTGGATCAATGTTATCACGCCGGCGCGCCGGTGTTACGTTATTTGTTGTAAATAAAGTTCAGTGGCTCTTTTCAACATTACCAATGATGGTGTCATTAGCAACGGAAAATTTTAAGGTAAATTATTATTCTAAAAAAAAATCATTAATGTTTTATTTTATTAATAGTTTATTTTGATTAACATTATTCATACTGATTTTATAGTATTTTTATTGTAGTAGTTTAAGTAATTGGAGTTGATTTCATATTTTTAGTAATCGTTTTGTGATTTTCATTTTGAATTTGTTGAAATTTTTATGCAGATTTCTCAAGTACTTTGATTGGATGTGTTGTGAGATAATCAAAAATACTGCTCATCACGTCCTTTGGAGTGGACAAACCTTTAAGATCTGAAATTGAATTTATAGAATTTATTTTTATAACTTTTTAGTTTAGGTTAGGGTTAGGGAATTTAGCATAACATCCAACATCTACATACCTTTAGTATGAATCTTTTCCACATTAATTGTGTTATGGATAGCAGCTTGTATCAATTTTGAGTGTTCTTCGAGTCCCAAGTGTCGAAGTAGATCCACAGATGCATTCAACATTGAAATTGGATTCGCCATGTTTTTACCAGCAATCGTAGTCCCAGTATTACGTGCACTGTTTAATAGAAAAATTAAAAAAAAAATTCAATTCATTTACACAAAAGTAAATAAGTGAATTGAAATTAGTATTAAAAATTACCCTGGTTCGAAGACTGCATACTATGAAAAAGAAAAAGGTATTTAATAAATGATTAAAATAATAATTTAGTTTGGAGACTCACTTGGTCACCGTAGTTGCACCCTGACAAAAGCCCTGGTCCTCCAATGAGACCACAGATAATATTGGACACAATTGTTCCATACAAATTTGGCATGAGCATCACATCAAACTGGTGAGGTTTGGAAACAAGTTGCATGCAGCAATTGTCGATGATCATGTCTTCATGTTCAATTTCCGGATACTCTTGAGCAACTTCCTTGCAGACGTCTAAAAACAAACCGTCTGAGAGTTTCCTATTATAAAAATTAAACATAATTAATTTATTATAAATTTACTAATAAGTTTTACTACAAAATTACTTACATAATATTAGCTTTGTGGATTATACTGATTTTCTTTCGCCCAATACGTTTTGCAAACTCAAATGCATAGCGAGCAATCCGTTCAGAATTTGTCCGCGTGATCAATTTGAGTGAGTCAACGACTCCAGGGATAACCTTAAAATTCCAAATGTTGAGTTTAGAATTACTCAAAGGATCCATCAATTCAAATATTTGAAAAAAATATAACCTCATGCTCCATGTTTGAGTATTCCCCTTCAGTGTTTTGACGAATGACAAAGATGTCAATGTTCTCATGCCGAGCTCGAACACCAGGGAAAGAGTAGCAGTGAAGGAGGTAAACGTAGAGATCCAATTGGTTCCGTAAATAGACATTACGAGACATGATGTCCGTTTTTAAACTCTTGGTTTCAATGTTTCCTGAATTTTAAGATAAACATATCATCATTGAGGAGGAATCCAAGATGAATTTGTAAAAATTAGCAAACGCTCTTAAAACCTTTAATAGCAACTCCGTTTCGTCTGATGGCATTCATCACTTCATCCAGTTCCTTATTTGTCTCGTGGGACGTATCTACATTTATTGTCTCGAACACAACAGGCACACCACATTTTCTAAAAAAAAAATTTTTTTCTAACTTTTTTTTTTCAAAATATAGTTAAATGGTTTTTTTTTNAATTTTAAGATAAACATATGATCATTGAGGAGGAATCCAAGATGAATTTGTAAAAATTAGCAAACGCTCTTAAAACCTTTAATAGCAACTCCGTTTCGTCTGATGGCATTCATCACTTCATCGAGTTCCTTATTTGTCTCGTGGGACGTATCTACATTTATTGTCTCGAACACAACAGGCACACCACATTTTCTAAAAAAAAAATTTTTTTTCTAACTTTTTTTTTCAAAATATAGTTAAATGGTTTTTTTATTTTTTATTTTTAAGTAATTTAAACTTTCTTGAATGTAACCCTTTGAAGCTTGGTTATAATTAAGCCCGATAGCTTGAAATTCCAGGTACAATGAACCCAAAAACGTAGTTCATAGGCCTCGAAGACAACTTACATTATCTATTAGTATATTATAACCGAGGTCCACTGTAGTTGAGAGTGACTATCGAATTCTAACTAAAGATAACTAACTCTTACACAAATGTCTCTTCAACGTGTTTACAGAGTTCAGGACCAATCCCATGTCCAGGTATCATCGTTGCCACATGCCATCCTCCGTATTTTGACTTTGAAATTCCTTTTGGCTGGAAAAATAAGTAACCAAAAAGTTTTACTTACTTTACAAAACACAAAGTTAACTTTTGTCTGGTACTGGCTTACCTTTGCAGTTGGCACAAAACTAACATATCTCAATAACGTTGTAGACACATTTCTCAAATTTTCATTTTGAAAAATACCCGGAGTTTGTAAAACTTGTTTAAATTTACGACGAAGAGTACTCAAGAAGATTACTGAGCACATTTTCAATCAGAATATTGATTTTGATGTCTAAAATAATTAGTAAAGCTCCAAATTACAACTCTTTGTTCTTGCCTCGAAGTTCACTTTTCAACAAAGGGGGTGAATAACCTCAGTGGGAGAAAAATTAATTTTGAATTTTAACCAAAACTACCGCCACAATTATTTCGTAGTAATTGGTAATACTAGGTGGAATTACAGGCATTGATTTTAAACTTGAAGAAATGAACTTTCGATCTACCGGTATAACTCAAGTAACACCATATAATTTCCCCTTGTTTTAAAATTTTTGTCTTCTATGAAATTTACTGATGAATTTCAAAATTATGTAATTAATTACGTATGCTCAGACACAAAAAAAAGTATTAGAATTATTATAATAATATGTATAATATTGTGTATAATCAATTATATAATCAATTGGTCTTGTATTATATGTATTTCTGGTTATTTTGATTTATGACCAGAACGACTGCGCTTTGGATATGATTTCTTGACCTATTGACGCGTAGTTCTTGCCTCCTTGAAGATACTCAGGTGTAAATTCTCGATAGGCCATACAGATCCGCCGCTCTTTTATGTCCGACCGATAGATGGCATGTTCCCATTCGTATCTCGCTGGACCATACAAGACCAGAAGAGAGTATCTTGGCATAGGGATTCGGACGATTGGAAATTGATCTTGTTCATCCAGATTTTCATTTTGTCTTTGCGACTCTTTAGTAGTCTCTGTGGAGAAGAAGTAGTTGAGGTTGTACCTGGTAAAATTGAAATGTGAATAATATAAAAATTAACTTTTATTTCAATACTAGTTAGTAGTTTTAACAACTGAAATAAAGGAACTGTATGTCAAGATCTTTGTCTAACCTCTCCATAGATCCAGTGTACTTTGTCATAGTGAGAACAGAGTCAGAGAGGAGATTGACTGAAATTACACGTTCACCCCAGACCCAAGAGTCATCAATATGAGGGTCAATACAAGCACCAGTCTCCACTCGATACTCAATTGCACATTGCTCAATGGTCTGGAAATCACTTAAAATTTTTTCTTTGCGGAGTTTCTCTTGGGCAAATTTACTGAAGGCTGGGAATCCATAGAATGATCCAGCATTGATTCTTCGCTTTTTGAAATTTGTTTTTGGACCAAAATTCTAAAAAAGTAGGGATTTATTATTATTTTCAGAATGGTTGTAAGTATATGAGACTCATTCACCTGTTTTCTTCTACCACTTTGAGACAAATCCCATGAAATTGAATCACAACCGTCAACCAATTCCTTCTCTTCGTCTTGAGTTATAAAATCTAGCTATTCTCGGATTAAATAGCTGTCAATACTGACCGGGCAAACAAATTCACATTTTAACCAAATTCTAGACTTCTGCACACGTTTGGAGGTATTTTCTTTATGGCGCACTAATTCATTGAACACTNATTTTAACCAAATTCTAGACTTCTGCACACGTTTGGAGGTATTTTCTTTATGGCGCACTAATTCATTGAACACTATATATTTTAGTGCGTCTAGTAAATGTCAAAAATTTCATCACGTGATATTGTGATATCTATACGGTAGTATTTAGTGGAGTTAAGTGATCGGTTGTTGGAGCACTCCGGTCATGATTTGAAAGGATATGCTAAATTGATTAAAAAGTTAGGATTATTAGCTAATTTAAATAGTGCTACGGCAAAGGCTTGCGGCGTACAATACTGTTACTAGATCTTTTAATCAGCAATCGCAAAACAGCTGTTGCGAAAAACTCAAGGAGCATAGAGTGTGACTCATTTCCTTATAATATAAATTCATCTTATCAAAAATCAATCCCAAAAGTATAACTTCGGTTAGTACTTTCTTTCTTTGATAGTCCCAATTTAGTTTCTTTGTTCTTTAGTAAATTTTTAGTGCTGAGTGACACCTTCATTTCTTTAAGTTTCTTACAATTTGTCGCTAACAAGATTTTTTCAAAAAAAAAGTGCTAATACAAGCGAAGGCTGCTAATTTGTTAATTTAGATTATGAAAATGCAAATCTTCATGGTTTAAATTTTTTTTAATTTTGGGCAGTGAAATTACATCTAGTCCATTTTCCCTCAAAAAGTCACATTATGTACCCCTAGAATCATTATTTGTTATTACCAAAAAATAAATAAAAATTCATTATTTACCATACCTAGCCTCATTCATAAGCAGTAGTAACATATAATATTAATGATTAAGGATTATAAAAAAATATTTTGTTATCCTAAATAAAATCTTCGTGCAAATGTCTAGAATTTAGTTAAAATTTGAATTTTTTTTGAGCGGCCAGTATTCACACCTATTTAATCCTATAAATATCAGTCTTCAAATTCTGAAATTTATTTATTGTTATAATTTTTTACCACCAACTGTACGCCGGGAAAGTCATATGATAAACCTAAATGATGAGGATGATTTGATGTGACATTGATTCCTTCCCAAGCTTTCTCACACATGTAGCAATATTCATATTTGTTCTGCAAATCAAAGTTGATATGGGTTATGGCATGGCACTTAATGCATATATTATGCTCTTAATCCCACCTAACGATTATAAAGACACTTTCTCAATTTACCTTATTTTCGTAATGTTTGCCTGGTGGCTCGACGTCAAATTCTCTTTCACAAATCAAACACGTCCGAATTCCTTTACATCCACACGGCCTTGGCATAAACATCTTTACATCAGTCTCCAACTCACAATTTGATTGATTGAAAATTAATAAATATTTAACGTAATTTACCAAATGTTGGAGTAACTAAAACCCACCACCCACCACCCACACCCAAAATACACAACAAACTACATTTCGGCATCCACGTCTCACTCCTGGTTTTCAGTTTCTACTTTTCACCAACAAAATTGGGATTTATAACAAGAGCCGAACAAAAACGTAACTGATTTAGAGTCTAAAGTTTAATTTTATGGTATATAATGGTATTATGTTTTATGGTATATACTTTGATTAGTCAAAAAATTTTCTAAGTTTTTAGAAAAGAAATTTTTTCCCAGACTTTTTAAATTTATTTACGAATCATCTTGAGATTTGAAGACGCTTTAAAGAGTTTTTGAAAAAAAAAAGGTTTGAGATATACAGTAGTCGATGGATATCAGATCAATTCGTTTTTGCAGCAAAAATTTTGGATCTTATAAGTAATATGGTCTTATAAGAAATTATTCTCCCATGCTAAATGTATTAGGCTGGTTCAAAACCACACCTTGGAAATTGGGTCTTATAATCAATATAGTCTTATANTTGCTAAATGTATTAGACTGGTTCAAAACCAGATCTTAGAAATTGGGTCTTATAACTAATATGATCTTATAAGGAATTATTCTCCCATGCTAAATGCATTAGGCTGGTTCAAAACCACACCTTGGAAATTGGGTCTTATAATCAATATAGTCTTATAACGGTAAGTCTTATANATGCTAAATGTATTAGGCTGGTTCAAAACCACACCTTGGAAATTGGGTCTTATAATCAATATAGTCTTATAACGGTAAGTCTTATATCCGTCATCAATATAGTCTTATAACGGTAAGTCTTATATCCGTCGACTACTGTATTATAATGAGGTTTGGTATAGTTGATACATGGTTGTGAGTGCCGATGAATGAGTGGAGTGTGTTTAGTACAACCGAGCAAATATTACTGAATTTTATAACATTTTATTTAAAAAAATTTTGTGTCAAAATGTTTCCGCCAATACTGACGACCAATAACCTAATTGGGGTAGGCTATGAAAATTTTAAGAAATTTCACGTCGTTCATCAAATAATGAGACAGAAATATTTTATCAATTCTTTCATTTTATTACCTTGAAATAACTTAACTAAAAGTTAATTAATTTACAAAATAATTGAACACCTTTGAATTGCAAACGGATTTTTAGTAAAAGCATTACAAATTAAATTATTGTTCAATGAACAACACATGAAAAAACAAAAAAGGAAACGATTGTTACATCTTANTAAAAAATTTTGTGTCAAAATGTTTCCGCCAATACTGACGACCAATAACCTAATTGGGGTACGCTATGAAAATTTTAAGAAATTTCACGTCGTTCATCAAATAATGAGACAGAAATATTTTATCAATTCTTTCATTTCATTACCTTGAAATAACTTAACTAAAAGTTAATTAATTTACAAAATAATTGAACACCTTTGAATTGCAAACGGATTTTTAGTAAAAGCATTACAAATTAAATTATTGTTCAATGAACAACACATGAAAAAACAAAAAAGGAAACGATTGTTACATCTTACAGTGAATACACAAGGATTCCAATTTAAGTAATACGTTCAGCTTTATTTCACTTTATTTTTTTATAAAGTCAAAAGGAAATTAAAATTGAGAGATCGAATAATTGACATAAAACTTAAATAATATACCGAGTCTTTCATTAAGGATGGTCCCAAGAAAATTTTAAAATTCAAATTCAGCCAATTAGATTTGAATTTTTATTCCAAAAATGGCTGAATTTATGAGTTTCCCAGGTACAACCTAATTGAAAGAATCTATGTAATTAACAAAATTTCTTAAAATAATGTGAATAATAAAAAGTCACAATGGCTTTTTCATTTGACCCCTTGTCCCATTCCTTTTTTGAGCATTTTTTTTTCAGAGCGTTGGCGATTCGATTTTTAATTTATTAGGAGGTAACTTTTGCTTTCTGGACACAGCAAACACCAGCTACCGGTACACTGAAAAACATCCACAAAAAAAAATCAAGTAGACATTAAGATTAGTTTAATGGGTAAATTTTCATACCTTGACTGAATTGGACAAAAGTAGGAAGTTGCGTAGAGTTTGAAGTCATTGAGAAAGACTCTATTGACACAGTCCTTGAGATTTACACANATCAAGTAGACATTAAGATTAGTTTAATGGGTAAATTTTTATACCTTGACTGAATTGGACAAAAGTAGGAAGTTGCGTAGAGTTTGAAGTCATTGAGAAAGACTCTATTGACACAGTCCTTGAGATTTACACATTTCCCACTTTCTCCTGATGTCCCAATGGTACAATTCGTCGATGTGTCCTGCGCAGTAGTAGTATTGTTCTCATCCAAGACGATTTGGTACTCTTTGTCTTGGATGATAATTGAGGAGTTTTTGTACCATGTGAGGTCAGTCAGGGTCAGGGCAGTAGTATCATATTGTGTAGATTGTTCAGTTACTGGGACCGACTCAGTCGTAGGTTCTTCAGCTTCTGTGACTATACTTGAGACTCCTGGAATTGGTGGGGTTGATCTTATGACAACTTCTGTCGTTCCTAACGGCGCAGACGTTGAATGAGACGAGGGAGACAAATATTCAGAGTAGTAGTCCATAGGCGCTTCCTCCTCTAGCGCTTCCACTTCTTCGATCACACTGATATGATGAATGATTGGTTTGCTAGCTAAAATATATAAATGAAAGTCCTTAATTTTAAGTTTAGTTTATTAAAATTCAAAAGCTCATGTAATTACACTTCAACCGAACATCTATGTTGTGAAAGTTTGAAAACCATCACCAAATCCTAAAGTTCCGAGGAAAAATTAATTCTTTCTTACGAAAATTTACTGTGATGTTTCGTCGATGTGGACTACTAGAGCTAATCTTAAGGCTAGGAGTTATACCATGGTGGAAGGGAGTTGGTCCAGAGATTCCAGGCATTCCAGCGAGTCCATGTGACGGTGGTAAGGCATATGCTGGAGCTGCAGGATAAGCAAGTGATAATGGTCGAATACCGGCGTAGTTACTACTCATACTGAAAACTCGGTTAGCAACAACCTGCCCTCCTCCATAGGCAACACTATTCTGGAAACTTTGTGGTGCTAGAAACCAGAAAATGAGTCAAGACACGCATTTAAATACAATAAATAGATCAAATAATGAATCAAGATTACTCAACAATCAAAGCAAAATTACATTCTGGATTGTTAAAAATGATAATTGCTCTTTGCTTACCCGCCATGCTATCTAATGCAGTTGGTTTTGCGTCAGCCGCTTCTGCGTTCGTCACGTCACTGCTGTTGGGCTTCACCACGACCAATGAGGTGAGAGAAGTTACGAATCCATACTGGAAAACAAAAGTATTTGATTAATGATTAATGATTGACTTGCTAAAGAAAAAATTTTTAAATTTCAAAATGTTAATCTAACCTTCAAAGCCAAACGAAGTGCTCTCTCGCGCGGTGTTTCTGGTACTGTGGTTTTATTCCTGATTATGACTTCTATGGTCGTAACAGTTTCATTGGTCACAGGAGTAGTTTGAGTGGGAAGAATTGTTGACTGGTCTTGCGTGGTATCCACTGTGGTATCTACTGTGGTGTCTACTGTACCAACCGTTGTTGGTATGATTGATATAGATCCAGAAGGACTCCCACTGGTGCTGGACGGTAGGATGGTATGAATACCACTGGGAATATCAATCTCGTCTTCATTAATTTCATTCTCTCGTGATTTTTGAGCCAAATCCTTCTCTATCAACTGTTGAATTGTGAGGTATGCCCAGAGTCTTTCCAAAAATATATCCTCTTGTGTCGGTGGAGGAGTTGGTCTCGGTGGAAATGGTCTGACTACTGGAATACCCCAAGGAATAAGACAAGAGAAGACTTCGGGTCTAACAAAATGAACATCCCCATTTCGTCCAGTACCATCAATTTCAACGTCAAAGTAATGTTGATTCGTTGGAATCAATTTTCCTGTCGTATCTCCTACTTCTACGTCATTGGTTCCTGGGAATTCAGTCGTGTCTGTGATTTGAGTTGTGCTGATTTCTTCAATTTCTGATTCACTTTCCAATGTTGGTTTTGGTACTAACCTTCCCGCTACTGCAATTTCAGTCCCACCAAATAATGTAGGAAATCTTGTAATTGTAACGTTTTCAACAGAATAAGCAGATTCTGGGGTAGTATAATTGAATTTAACATTTGAAAGTAATGGAGATGCAATTTCATTGTAAAATCCTTTAAGTTGAAGTGCAGCATCCGATGCTTCATAAATCTTTCGTGCAAATCCATTGTTCTGGAGTGAAATTTTTCGTACAAATGGAAAATCAGCTCCATCACCAAAAGCAAGTGAGAAAATTGGTACAGAAATATTCTGATTGGCTGTTTGGATAAGAGTTTGAATGTTAGTAGGATCCGTCACTCCAACAGTTGGTTCTCCATCTGTGAGAAACATGAGTAGTGACTCAACATTTGATGGAAGGATATTGATTCCTGAAGAAATGGACAGTTCGGTTGTTGTCACTTCCGGTGTTGGTGTTGGTGTTGTTGTGAGGTCATCAGAGGTCACATTGGTTGAAGTAGGTGTGCCAGAATTAGAATTTCTTGCTTTCTTAATCGCTGCAGTTAAGTTAAGAGCTTGAGCAATTGAGTCATGAATATTAGTTCCACCCTTGAAAACGAAAGAAATTGATTTTTCAAATTTTGGCGGAATTAAAAGAAACATTCAACCTTACCGATGCTACAAGACTTTGAATGAATTTTTGAGCTTTTTCTATATTCTCCTTGTTGGCTGGATAAGGTTGACGTTTCCTTGGGTCATCCAGAGATGTCACGACGCGTTCACCATGGAACGGTGGTGGTGACCAGTTGCTATGTGGTGACTGTGAGATTTTATCTGCTGGGGACCAAAGCTTAAAAAAAAATTCATTTCTTACGATTACTAATTAGAAATTAGAAAATACTTCTAACATTAGTTGATGTAATAACTTACGACAACATCACTTGAGAATGTAAAAATGTTGAAGAAATCGTCTGTAGTCAAATCCGCCAATATTTTACTCATGGCTTCTTTCAGTTGTTCCATTCGTCGACCCCACATCGACCCACTCGTGTCCAAAACAAAAACCACATGTTTTCTTAGTGGTGGTAAATTCGCTGGAGCGAAGAAATGTACAAAGTATCCATTCATTACCTAAAATTTTATCAAAATCAACTAAAAAATGCTTTTGTCAATTTGCAAATGTTATTCTGAACTCACCAAAACTTCTCCAGCATCCAACTCTCGTTTGATATCATACTGAACAACAAACTTCCCAGTGAGTTCTTGCTTTCCTAATTGACTCTGGTCCATTATCGAAGGTCGCCATGTGATATTTGCTCTGTCTCCAGCTGGTCTCTCAATGATGGCATCACGAATATCTTTAAAAAAAAAATTAAATATATTTTTTATTTGCACTAAAATGCAAGTTCAGACAACTACTTAAGTACTATTCATCAGATATTACATACTTCCTTCAGAATCTTGTTGGGAATCCACATCATTTCGTAAGTTTGGTACACGAAGTAGGGTGATATTTTGGGATTCTTGAATGTTTACCGTAATTTGAAAGTCCTTGACGTTCGTGATCTGTTCAAAGAGGTCAAAATGTTATCATACTTGACTATTTAGTAGTGACTCTAGGGTGTAGATAGTCCTAACTTTACAGTAATACATCGGAGATTAGGAGAGAAAAAAAAATTTTTTTTTTAACCGTTATAACATCGCTTATAGTGAACATTGGGTTTGAAACCTAATTTACGTGTCCACTTTTGAAGGTTGTAGAATGATAATTTCTAGACAGTATTTTTAAATGTGCCTAATTTAAAANAACCGTTATAACATCGCTTATAGTGAACATTGGGTTTGAAACCCAATTTACGTGTCCACTTTTGAAGGTTGTAGAATGATAATTTCTAGACAGTATTTTTAAATGTGCCTAATTTAAAAACTTACTTGATCAGGCGTGATGCTAATTGATTGTTCATACCGACCAAGTTTTCTCTGTAGAAGTTCTTCATAGGTCAAGTTAAAGTTGACCTTTGACTGAGACTTAATGTTCACATTCACATTGAACACATTCGCATTTCGTGTACTATTTAAGAAAATTTTGTTAATTAATTTTGAATCATTTTATATATAGAAATGATTTTCATGAATTGCATAATATTCTCAATTCTTGACCCATAAGACGGAATTGATTATTGTAAAAAAAATTATTACCAAATTAATTATCAATTATTATTATTACTTTTGAATGAGATCATATATGACATCAAACGGTAAAAAAATTAATATTGTGTGACAGAGTGGGAGTAAATTAATGTAAAAGTTACCAAATTATCAATTATTCTCTATTAATTGTGTAGAGTCTAATTCGTTATGCTCACTGTGGTGTCACAATCATAATTTTTTGTAAAGAATACTTCATCAATAAGTCTAAATTTAGCATAAGTTCATTGGGTAATAAAATTCATAAGAAAATTGTGTGAATTTTATCATGGTTCTTTGGCATGGTCATTAAAAATTAGACAAAGGTAAACTACACCTTAATTAGAATTATGTGTATAATTTGTAGAAATTCAATAATAATTAATAGTTAAATTAAATATTATGATATTATGAAAACTTACTTGAGCTCAACAAGACCTGCAGATTGACCTTGGCTTTGAGCTGTAGTGTAAACTCTCTTTGCTTCATCTTTTTCTTTGACATATGCTTCATATGGTTTACCGTCAATTTCCCTAAAGAATAACATGAAAAAAAAAGGTTTAATTAATTATGTTAAGGTGATTGATGAAAGTAAGATTATTAAATTTTCTTCTTACATAATGAATTTGGAAATGAAGGCAGTTTCTGGTAGAACGACTCGAAAACTCACTTCTTGTGAATCAGTTGGATTGGAATTGACCACTCGTGAGGTCACATATGTCAGAGCATAACGGTATTTTATCTCAGAATGAATTTTAAATGAATAAATTTCCGGTTTTGTATTAACATCTCTTTTTTTCATCACTTCAGCTATCTATGGTAGAAAAAATATATTAAAATTTTACTTATCGCAATATATTTAGCGATGAATATGCAGCGATAATGAGATATAGCTACTAAAAAAAAAAGTAAGTATGTATGTACACCACATACACATCAATTTTGTGGAAACCTACAAAACTTGACGTTGAATGCAATGCATCAATGTTACAAAACCAATTAATGTAGCTGTTTCAAAAAGCTATCGACCTTATGCATAATCCAAATGTTCCGGTTCGAATCTTACTGTCGTCAACAAAGGTTATAACAGTTAAAACAAAATACTCACAACTCCGCCCAATTCGCAAACGGATAATTATGGAAAAGACGAAATTTTATTAGAGTTGTGAAATTTTGATAAAAAATTTGAATGTGGAAAAGTCAATTATTGCTTTCTGAAACAGAGATTAATTATATTTCAAGAAAATTTTTAAGAAATTGACCAATTTATGGTAATTATAAGAACCATTTTCATGGAAGATTGGCATGGGAAATCTTTGATGCGCATGCGATCCAATTACCACCGGCTTCCCGTTGTGAATTGGGATTATCGCATGTATGGAATAAAAACAATCTGTCACGAAAATATATCAAGAATAATAATTATTTTTCTTGATATAATTCTACCTAATGTCCTTCAAACATTGTTAAATAAAGTTAGTATAAACTGAAAAATGACTAATTACTAATATTAAGTAAAACAGAACAGGTTTGATATCGTGTTTACAAAATTGCAGTTTATATTAACTTTACATAAAAAGGAACATTTCTTATAATATTGCATTTCCTACTGCGCATGATCATATCAAAAATAATATTCTCACGTTACTTGTTTGTGCAATGAAAATTCTATGATTTTCTACCTAGCACATAAAAGTGATAAAATCAGAGCGATATTATCGCTCTGACGATGCTTCCGCTCATTCATCGTGATGATAAATGAGGAATTAATTCGTTTTTTTTTCATCATGAAATGATAAATTAATTGAAAAAAAAAAGGTCTTACCGGCGACTTTACATTTTCATTTTTGGCGCGAACTTTCCCAACGACATTTCCCAAGTCCGCTTCCCAAGATTCAGCTGATGAATAGTCCGCTGTCTCAGTAGAAAGTGGTGGAATTGTTGAAATTACAAAAGCTTGATTATTTGTTAAAACTCCTTGTGGAGCAGTGTTGACGGTATTTAAAATTCCAACAATGAGTAAACTAATAATTGAGTTCCACATTTTCTGAAATATAAAATTTCAAGAAAAATAATACTTAATATAAGTTTGTTATGGTGGATTTGTGTGACTATTGTGATTGGACGATGTAAGTTGAACTGAAGAGGAAGACAAGTGGAGCGTTCCTTATATCCATTAGCAAGTAATTAAGTTCAAGTATTCTTCTCTGAATTATAAGAGGGATGAATTGAATCTCCTTCTANATATCCATTAGCAAGTAATTAAGTTCAAGTATTCTTCTCTGAATTATAAGAGGGATGAATTGAATCTCCTTCTACTGCTAACCAATTAGGATGGAGCAAGTATTTAATAAAAAGTGGTTATGAGAAGATGTGGGGGTGACCAGACACTATACTCTCACCGGCACCCTGTCTTCTCACACACGGACAATTTTCATTAGACAAGCTCCAAGTTCATCATGAGATGGACTTAAAAATTATCAATAAGATCATCCCATCTTTGACGTCTATGTCATGTCCATGTCATCAAGACTTTCCAATCATATGAGCTATTCCAACCCTCAAATCACCATTTTTCTGTTAAAATGTATAAATAATTTTTTTTTTTCAATTTTTTAAATCAATGATTCTTTCATAATTTTTAAGTCCATTTCATCATAAACAGTTTTTGTAAAAATTCTAATATGAATTTCACTAGAATGCCAAACTTGTATTGTTTTACTGCCAAAAGTAATCATATGTTTGAACTTTGTTTCGGTTCCAGTTGTACTACTGCTATTTTTGAATGCGCCCATATATGATTTTTTTGGTATGGGTGTTTTCAGATGTGCCGCCATTTTCCCGTCGTCACCATTTTCTTGTTTCAGGACAAACGGAATTGNTATATCCATTAGCAAGTAATTAAGTTCAAGTATTCTTCTCTGAATTATAAGAGGGATGAATTGAATCTCCTTCTGCTGCTAACCAATTAGGATGGAGCAAGTATTTAATAAAAAGTGGTTATGAGAAGATTTGGGGGTGACCAGACACTATACTCTCACCGGCACCCTGTCTTCTCACACACTGAAATCAGGGTTGAAAAATAAGATCATTTTTTTTTGAAGAAAATAGAAATGTAAATTTTGAATTTTTTTTTCAAATTTGTAAATATTTGGTTTATGTTTGGGTTATGTTATATAATGTTTCTCAGCTATGTTTTCTTTGGTCAAATTTTAGTGATTTTTCCCAGTATAATAAAGTGAGAATAATTCAAGGAAGGAATAGAGATATAATAATTGAATTCTGGTTTAACCCAAGCCTTGGGCAAGATGAGGGCCAATCCCATCATCGAATCGCTTTCATTCGTCCTCAACCTCACACACTCCTGCTCATTACACTGGGACACTTTCTCAGAAAATCCTTATCATACTGTTGAATGGGATCATTTGTAATTTGTATTTTTAACAATTTAACAACAATAGGATGTTTTCTACCAAGTTTATGGATCTGGTCCAACAACAACGGAATGACTCATTCCCGTAAGGTGAACTGCTTCTCGCCATCAACAATTATTATTATTTGCCAATGAAAAATTACAACAATCATATCGCTTCATGGGAACGACTTAAAAACTAATCCGGTATTCCCAAACCTCTTCCTACTGTATGATCATGTAGTAAATTCTAAAAAAAAAGTTAGTAAAATTGCCCTAGGTAAAGAGAATAGACTAATAATACTATAGTGACCTTGTGTACTACTGTGAAACAGCAGTGATGGACTTGCGTAGTGAAAAATACACCAACATCATCATAATTTCAACAAATATTCAATAATTCGTACAATTGATTGTGAAATTATAATGACGAAAATGGAAATCTGACCAAGTCAACTCAAAACTGAAGGTCAGTTAAAAAAAAAATCAAATCATAGTAGTATAAGTAATAATACTAAGAAGTTGACCTTTGAGGTCATTTTCTGACGTTTTATACTTCCCAACCTACTATAGTCTTAGGGATTGTTTCTTCCTACGAAAAAATTTGTATAAAGACTCCAAAGTTTGAATCATGGCAGAATTATACAACCGTTTTGTTTGAGAAAGAGAAATCTTTGAAAATTAGGACGGTGACGGTGGTAGAAACGAATAAATTGACACCTTGGACATGTTCATCAACTTGGTCTATTCATAGAAATTAACCAGTTCCCTAGGCTTAGAATAATATTTTTTTTGTTTATTACTCTGACTCATGTTGTAAGCTCATCGTCGTCATAATCATTGCATGTCTTCCAAGATTTACTTTCTTTCCATTGAAGTATGTGACGTCGTTTCATTGATCAGTACTCATAGTCAGTCAACTTCAATGGCTATAAGGCAGTGATGATGATTTCAAAATGGAGAATATGTTAACAAAAAGTAGTTTTTTTTTAATTCTTATTTTTTTACTTTTTTTTTTAAATTCTGAATGAATAAATAAGGAATAAATAATTATTTGTTTTTAGCTTATAATTGGTGGAACTGGCACGGTGACATCGGGAGTGGGTGTATCTTCTTCTATTTCTTCATCAGGTTCTGGTGTTGTACCGTCATAGTCAATGTCTACCTCGTCAGGTGTCAGAGTTGAAGTATACTCTGTCTCCTCATTAGATACATCTACCATAAAATAAAAAATTCAAAATTAAAACCTTCAACTTAACTGTTGTCATAACAATGACAAATTTTTGAAAAGTTTGAAACTTTAAAATTTGAAGTTAATTAGTAATAATTATAAACCTGTTTCAAAAACAACAACCCCAGGTTTTTGACCTGGTTTTCCAGGTCGTTGTGGTTTTGCAATTGGGCGCTGGGGTCTTCCTGGTTTCTGTGGTTTCGGTTTGGCCCCCGATGGTTTCTGTGGTTTAGGTTTAACAGGCTTCTGTGGTTTAGGTTTTCCACTAGGCTTTTGTGGTTTTGGTTTTTGTGGTTTTGGCTTTTGTGGTTTTGGCGTTGCAGGTTTTGCCGGCTTCTGTGGTTTAACAGCTGGCTTTTGTGGTTTAGCAACTGGCTTCTTTTCTTTTTCTTTTTCTTAAAAAAATACATGGGTTATGGTTATAATATACAGTGGGAATAGCCGGGGAGTGGACAATGACACCCAAGGTCACACACCCCACCCAGAGACCATAGACGGGCACAACTATTTTGAGCGTAAGGTTAGGAACTGAATGATTTAATTTGAAAAATAATGGATAGAATATTAAAATCATGAAGGACACCCAAATATGCAATCGCAATATGACTGATTATTACTCAAGTATTAATCAGGGTGCGTATATTTGGATCTGACTAACTACGACTTTGTAAAAGAAATTTTTGGACTATTTGTTACAAGCCTGAAATTCTGCCGGTTGACTTCTCCATTTAAATGAACTGAGCATTCGTCACTAAAAATAATGCAGCGCGTCCATTCCGGGTTTTTATGGCACATGTCACGTGCCCATTAGCATAAATCTGATCGCCGACCCGCATCGTCGTCTTTCAACATGTGCAGTATTTGCATTTTGTAGAGGTGAAAATTGTTCTGCTTTAGAATTTTCACTACTGACATTTGGCTAATTCCGGAATCCAGACCGAGCTTCCTAGTTGTCGTGTGTGGATCGAGTAAAGCAGCAGCTATGACAGCTGATGCCATTTCTTCTCCAGTTGCAGGTTTCTGGAAATTTTTTGGTTTCAAGTCCAACAGTGTGAACGACGATTCAAACTTGTCAATAATATTTTTTATGGTACCCTTACTTCGAATTTGATGGTTAATTGTAGATGGATGGGCATTATACCTTTCCATCACTTGTTGGTAAGTATCCTCAGGGTAGCGGTAACTAATTTTTATAACTATTAGTCGCAGGTGTGGTGGTAGACTCATTCCAGTAATGAGAAAAAAAAATTAAGCGTAAAACTATTATTAGTTAGCAAAAGCAATGAATTAGCAAAATTATTTCTTTCAAAAACAAACCTCAAATTTTGACACCTTTTGCATTTGGGCATCTGCCCCCCCCCCCTTCCCTCACCTACTTTTAACGCTCTAAAACAAGATTATAGGTTATCAATCTACTAGTGTAAAATCGGAACCTCATTAATTAATGATACTAGTGAAAAATGTTGTTCCCATATATTCTGTTCAGTTCGGATGGGGTGTGTGAACTTGGGTGTCACTGTCCACTCCCCAGGTATTCCCACTGTATTTAGAATGGGGAAATAAATCCTTTTAAAACCCACGGATATAAGATCATGCTTTTCGTCTAGATAATAATTGAATTTCCCATCGCGTTACTACAGTGTGTTCAAATAAGAAGGCGAAATTTTCGNATGCTGTTCAGTTCGGATGGGGTGTGTGAACTTGGGTGTCATTGTCCACTCCCCAGCTATTCCCACTGTATTTAGAATGGGGAAATAAATCCTTTTAAAACCCACGGATATAAGATCATACTTTTCGTCTAGATAATAATTGAATTTCCCATCGCGTTACTACAGTGTGTTCAAATAAGAAGGCGAAATTTTCGNCTTTTCGTCTAGATAATAATTGAATTTCCCATCGCGTTACTACAGTGTGTTCAAATAAGAAGGCGAAATTTTCGAGAAATGGTTTTACGGTTCTGTCACACTTTTTAACACATTATGAACTGCACAAGCTACTGAAAACCGTTACTACAAAAATTTAGTTAAACTTTTTTAGTTCAAAAAGTGTCGGAAGAGCTGTCGTCCCATTCCACTCTCAGAGTTGGGCATCATTTGCGAATTTTGAAAATGTAAACTAGCAACTGCATTTTAGGACTAAGTGTTCTCCATGACTCCCAGTTTGGTATGAGTCAATCACTGTCTCTAGGAGTGATGACCACGAAACATTACTAGCCGAAATCCTAACGGTTATTTCCCGCTGTTTCGAGTGAGAGTAATAAAATAGTGTAAAATCAAAATAATAATTTTGACCTTCAATTGAGTGAAACAATTTATTTTTGCTTTTTCGGAAATTAAAAAAAGTATTCGGTGTCAAAATTTGATTAGGATTTTTGAAAAATTTGTTAATTTAGCAAATNACAATTTATTTTTGCTTTTTCGGAAATTAAAAAAAGTATTCGGTGTCAAAATTTGATTAGGATTTTTGAAAAATTTGTTAATTTAGCAAATATCCGAACCCGGGCATTATCAAAATTCCAAGTTACAAATTAAAGTTGAATAATTGAGATGAAAATAATTACGAATGGGTGGTACATTTTGTCAGCAATTTTTGGGAAAAAAAATTCAATTTGGAATTACCCGAAATCAGGTATTTATTAAAAAGTTCAGCATAGAAACTAAACTTCACCAATTTGGATGGAAAAAANCGCTGTTTCGAGTGAGAGTAATAAAATAGTGTAAAATCAAAATAATAATTTTGACCTTCAATTGAGTGAAACAATTTATTTTTGCTTTTTCGGAAATTAAAAAAAGTATTCGGTGTCAAAATTTGATTAGGATTTTTGAAAAATTTGTTAATTTAGCAAATATCCGAACCCGGGCATTATCAAAATTCCAAGTTACAAATTAAAGTTGAATAATTGAGATGAAAATAATTACGCATGGGTGGTACATTTTGTCAGCAATTTTTGGGAAAAAAAAATTCAATTTGGAATCACCCGAAATCAGGTATTTATTAAAAAGTTCAGCATAGAAACTAAACTTCACCAATTTGGATGGAAAACATTATGATTTGGTGCTAAATTACGTCAGAAATTTTGGAAAATACCCGAATCCGGGTAACACAAAATTATCCGAGTTAGAAACTAAACTTAAGCCAATTTAGATCCTTTTTTGAAATTTACATTTACAATATGTTGCAATAAATATTAACAATTGTCCTTGAACTCTTAGTCTGTAACCCTGTATGTTTACAATGCCCGGACTTTTTTTAAAATTAATTATTAATTAGTGACAATTTTAAAAACTTGAGTCGCGGATTTTCGCCTTCTTATTTGAACACCCTGTATAGACTCAATTTCTGACCAAAGTTTCTGATTGGATGAGTTTGATTGAGTTTTACGCAAAGGAGAACCCATTACTTATTTCCAATAGACCGGTTTTGTTAGAATTCCATACGTTGTAATTAGATAATTTATGACTATTTCCATATAGTTTTTATAAGAGAAATTTGGTCTTATATCCGTTATAAGACCATCACGGATAAAAGACTTAGATTTATTGTTGGAAAGAGTTTTCTTATAACCGTTGACTACAAAAAGTGACGATATTATCCCAGAGGCAGTAGAAAAAGTGTTCAACTTACCACCTTCATTGAGATGTGGATTGGGTATATCCGAAACTTGTTGTGAAGTATTTTTTACAAAATCTTCGGGTTGGTCAAACTCTACATCATCGTCGTCAGTTAGTGCATGAATACTATGTCCAATTTGTGGGTCATCATCCTGAGCACCATGTTGGTCCACTTGTTCTAGAACTAAAATCACTGGTCCTGAGTCTGCGGGAATATCTACTTCTGAGACGTATGGTGACAGAGGTAATGAGAGCGCAGAAGCAGTAAAAATGCTCACAACTATAGTCAGAATAATAGATAAATTCATTCTCGTCTGATTTTTAATAAATTTACAGAGTCCCATGATTGGAGAAGTTGAGAATGAGATTTGGGAGTATAAAATGATGNGTCTGCGGGAATATCTACTTCTGAGACGTATGGTGACAGAGGTAATGAGAGCGCAGAAGCAGTAAAAATGCTCGCAACTATAGTCAGAATAATAGATAAATTCATTCTCCTCTGATTTTTAATAAATTTACAGAGTCCCATGATTGGAGAAGTTGAGAATGAGATTTGGGAGTATAAAATGATGAGTGTCAAACACTTTATACCATCTCAATTCCTGTAAACGAGGTTACATAGTGACATAATTCAGTTTCCAAATCAAGGTTTAGTTGCCAAAAAAACAAATTTTATCAAAAAAAGAAAAAAATATTGGGGAGGTCAAGTATTATTTTATAAGGTATATCATCCATCAAATTGACAACACGAAATGATCTAAATTCTCCGACAAGTTTGTCCGGTTTGGTATTAATTTTTGCAGAGATGGTTTGACAAATCTCAAATCTCAAATCTCAAATCTCGTCTGTGTGTAAACCAAAGTACGATAAGGAGTCTTCGCAAAGACAAACGGTATCATGCTAGTCACCTCAACTTAAATGTCACTTTAGCTGAGAGTGACAAAGTGTTAATTTTAATTGGTGAAAGTAATTAGGGGTTTGATAGCCTGATCTAAATAAAACTAAAGAATCATCAATCTATTATTTTGACTTATGTTAATCCGGAGTAGGAACATAAAGTTACTTCCACCACATTCAACTCAAACCTGATTCTCAAGAATCATCCTTCAATGAACCTTAACAAGTTGGAAGAATTTTAAACTAAATTATCTCAAGTTTGTAGAAATAAAGTATTCAGAGTGAACCCAACAATTCAAAATGAATAAAATTTTTGAAATTTTCGCGGTATATTTGACATTATGTCGTATTTTTGTATATAAATATCATCGCATCGTTATGAAATTTTTTGAAATAATCCAAAAAGGCAGCAGTAGTTTACGAGTTTATGGAGTAAGTTACACGTTTCCAACTCGTAACTTAAAAAGATCATGTTTCTGAAAATAGTGATGCAAGCAAATAAAACGATATGTTTCTAGAAAAATATTTCAGCAGTCTCACTTATGCAATTTTTCTCTAACTAAATAATTTGTTTCTTCGAGAGATTCTTGAATCTTCACTACTGATGCTTGAACAAGTATTTAGAAATATTTGATGAAAAGTCAACCTCATCAATTTCAAGAATAATTTCTTTAGAAAATTCTACAAGAAACCAGTAATTTAGTTTAATTTATAACATAAAGAGGTTAGGTCTAGAAATCAGTTATGAGTGAGTAAATAGCTAAACTGTGGTTAAATTACATAATCTCGAACACATTTAAATTGACAGCCTAAAAACAGAATAAAATAGTTTGGTATTATTTCATGTTAGACACAAAGCTCAGTTCAGAGTAATTCTCCTTCGAAGGACACGTCACATTAAATCAAGTCTAAATGGACCAAACAAAACGTTCCACAATTTCCAATCCTTTTGTTCCCAACAATTTTAGAAATATTTCAATAAAATTTTTGCATCTATTTCCAAATTCTATTCTGTTCAATATAACATTGAGCAACATTTTGAACTATTTTTTTTTCTTTCATTAGAAAATTTTATCAAAAGTGAAAAAGTCTATAAAGGCTCACATTTTAGTAAAATTTTGTTGTCAAGAATACATAAATTTCATCTTATTCATAAAAATATTGAGTGGGACATGAAACCTAAATGATTTGTTGGGATTTGGTTGGACAATTTTGCTCATCTTAAACCAAAGTCCTCTTTACTCTGAACCTGACACAAACACATATTATAACATTTTAGTCTAATTACGTATATTCGTTAGTCACTGTCATATTATTTGTCAACTTCTAGTTATATCAGTCACCTAATCCATTATATTGAATAAATATTAATAATACAAACCAGTTTAGTTAAAATTTTGAACTTTAACTTTTTTTTTTATATGGCTAAATATTTTCTCAAATTCATTCGAGCTCTCTTTCTAAATTTAGCCTATCCTAATTTATGAAAAGTGAAACGTGGTGGTAAGAGAAAATAATTTAAAAAGTCATTCAAAATCTATGTTAATTGGTCTGTCATTTAGTGTCTATTTCCTTAGATTTGTATCCAATTGTTCTTTGATAGCTTCTAAAAATTCCATTGTGTGAAGGTACATTCCTTCCTTCACGTTTTTTATTCCATGGATACAACCTGCCAAATCTTTTGTCATTTTTCCAGAATCCACACAATCTACACATGCCTTCTCCAGTTGCTCACAAAATCTATCAAACGTAAATATACAAATTAGAAATTAGGTTAAGGCAAATTTTTTATTTTAACATGACTTACCTTTGTAGATCTGCGTTCCCATCCAACTGAGCTCTATGAGCTAAACCTCGTGTCCATGCATAAATTGAAGCAATTGGATTTGTAGATGTAGGTTGTCCCTTCTGATGCATTCTGTAAAATTGTACAAAATTAACAAAACAAATATATCTAAAATACAAGTGACACTTACCTATAGTGTCGAGTCACAGTACCATGAGCGGCTTCTGATTCTATTGTTTTTCCATCGGGACAAATCAGTACAGAAGTCATGAGACCTAATGACCCATATCCTTGAGCTACAATGTCACTCTGAAAAAAGATAATCAGGCACATGCGTAAGAATTTAATTATTTAATAAAAATTATCTTCAAGGCATCTACTTTTACTTCCATTCATCTTGCAATCATTTCCACTTCCATTTCTCCATTTTATAAAAACAAAACAAAATTTACTAAAAGATAGCATGACTCTTGCTCACCTGTACATCACCATCGTAGTTTTTACAAGCCCATACAAAGCCGCCATTTGATTTGAGCGCTTGCGCAACCATGTCGTCTATGAGTCGATGTTCGTACCAAATACCAGCACGGTCAAACTGGGCCTTATATTCTTTCTCAAAAATTCCTTGGAATATATCCTTAAAACGACCATCATAGCTTTTCAAAATTGTATTCTTTGTCGAGAGGTAAAGCGGCCAATTCTTTCGAAGCGCCACCTACATATACACAACAAATGAGAAATTATTTATTAAAGAGTCGAAGGTTAGCAAAGTTAGATAGAAATTAAAAATCAAAAAGCCTATTTACCTGGAAACTTGAGTGAGCAAAGGCTGAAATGGAACTGTCTGTATTATACATCCCCATGACCACTCCTCCTTGATTCTCAAAGTTAAAAAGTTCATATTTTTCTGTAATCCCACCTGAAGCTGGAGAATAAATAATTTCCACTTTCCCTGGACCATGGACTACAAAGTCAGTTGCTTTATACTGATCACCATGTGCATGACGTCCAATTACTATAATCAGAATTTTTTATTTTCAACTACATACTATGAGCTGGCATAAATGAAAATTAATTAAATCTACTAACCAATAGGAAATGTCCAACCAGGTACTAGCCTCGGAATCGTCTGACATAAAATTGGCTCTCGAAAAATACTTCCATCTAGAATATTTCTAATCGTGCCGTTCGGACTT
Organism: Holacanthella duospinosa; assembly: GCA_002738285.1. Classification (NCBI taxonomy): domain Eukaryota; kingdom Metazoa; phylum Arthropoda; class Collembola; order Poduromorpha; family Neanuridae; genus Holacanthella; species Holacanthella duospinosa. The sequence goes on from NIPM01000033.1 coordinate 869,610, forward strand.
GGCCACATTTTCTTCAATTTGAATTCTAATCAATCAGGTTAATATTTTATTAATTGGACTTAAAAAATTTGTTTCATATTTGCGAAAACGATATAGTAGAATACTAAAGCGAAAAAACAAATGATGCATACCTGCGACTCTCTGCTCATCGGGTGTAATGGTGGCACNATTTTATTAATTGGACTTAAAAAATTTGTTTCATATTTGCGAAAACGATATAGTAGAATACTAAAGCGAAAAAAACAAATGATGCATACCTGCGACTCTCTGCTCATCGGGTGTAATGGTGGCGCACTGGAAGAATTAAAATACGAAGATTAAGAAGCATTGGATATTGTGTCAATTTGATTGGTTTGGTGGGGGGATTTTGTACAAAACGTCTTGTATTCCAACCTTGATCCCCACATGGTGTTTGAGAATGGCATAGGAGGCATCGTATGTTACTTGGTCATCTGTTTGATCTCTATATGGAAGTCCTAGGTCATAATACAAAGACTCGAGTTTCAGATACGGGAAAATTAATTTCTCTTTGATTTTCTCCCAAATAATCCTTGTCATTTCATCCCCATCTAACTCAACGACAGGTCGGTCAACCACAATTCGGGCTTGTGTCCCCACTGTAAAAATAAGTAAAAACAATTAAGTTAGTAAGATTACATTCTAAATTCATTAGTTTTCCTNTTTCATCCCCATCTAACTCAACGACAGGTCGGTCAACCACAATTCGGGCTTGTGTCCCCACTGTAAAAATAAGTGAAAACAATTAAGTTAGTAAGATTACATTCTAAAGTCATTCGTTTTTAGAAGCTTATAAACTTTGCTTTTGTGCTGACGTGACATGAGTCCATATTGATACTATAAATTATTTACATGATAAAAGCGTCATGCTCTGTCATCTAAATTTAACCCAGTAAGCACAGGGGATTAAGAAAAACTTCTAATACATTACAGAATGTTGGATCATAAATTGTATAAACCTTAAAGATTACTTCTCTGCAACCATACTGTAATATTCCATACAAATAATGTTGAAACTCAATGAATGAAATGAAAACACTAGTAGCAAAAGTTTCGATTAGAGCAAGTCAGATGGAAATGTGTCACACATAAACTGAACACTTTATAATTAATTCAAACAGTTCTGAGTCAACAAAGTAAGTAGAAAAATTAAAAATTAAGAAATGCCGACTAACTTTCTTTCATTGCAAAAAAAACAATACCGATGGAATTATAAATTCAGTATAGAATTCGCATAGGTAAAATGTAAACGCATCTCTGATTTATCACACTAGCATAAATGTTACATTTATTAAGCTCAATGGTGAAATTTTACATTTTTTATTAATGCGACATGGTAAACTTCAACTATTCTTTGAGGCATTCCTAGAATTTGACGATTTAACAAAAAAATTCAGCAGCAAAAATTTTTGACCTAAAGTTGACCTACTGACAGCTGTCATTCATTTGGTCCCCAGAGGGTTTAAATGATATGATTCATTGATATTTTCCTAATTTTTGTAAAATCTAACTTACAAGACCGACTGAATAGACCACGTGTAATTGTCTTCATCGCCATTGTTGTAGGTAAAGTCATCGTCAGAATCACAAATTTGTACGTCTAGAATTCTGAATGAAGAGAATACGACTCTAAAGAATCACTATAGAGCTGCTACTGAATAGACGAGAGCTTCCTGTTGAATATAAAAATTTTTGAGTAAAAACAACCAGCTGGCAAAAGTTCTAGTTAGCATTTCTAAAGGTCGTATTTGATAAATTTCTTACGGAGTATCTAACTTTTGATCTTGTTCTTTTTCTTTAGTAACTTTCCTTTGAATCAGTTGTGGTGATGTAGTGGTGCTATCCACGTTGCTTTGCTCACTGCTTTCCAGTAGAAGCTATTGGATGATTCTGAAAAAGAAAAAAATTAACCACACATTAGACTGCCTTATACTTCATCTATAAACTCTTAAGAAAATAATTTAAATAGAAACTCGTTATAATTTGTACTCCACCACCTCGTTTGCCAATATGTAAAAGAAATTACAAGTTATATTGTGAGCACTAAGTCAATAGCTTAAGAGCAGACGACGTGGCGTTTCTTCTATTTGGTTATTCTGCAAATTCGCTTGCTGTCAACCAAAAATTGATAGGAACTCAATAGACTCTTATCTTTGCTTCATTTAAGGTTGAACCAATAAACAAACGTCCTCATAATCGATAATAAGTTAGTTGAGAATTATATCGTTAACAAAGCCTCTCACTACAGATTTTTCTACCTCCAAAGTGGTTCCATCAAAGAATATAATATGGTTCTAATGTCAACCGTTTAGCTCAAAGAATTAGACAACCAACTTATCTACGGATTTTTATTTTGTGCAGTTACAAATATTGGCTTTGATACTCTCTTGTTCCAGAGAACATTATTATAAGTAAAAGGTAAGTAAAAACTTTTAGATGCTATAATTTCAAAGTTCTCTTCACATTTAGCAGAAAATATTTTAAAATTGAATTCAGATTCTCATGCTTGGTATGGAAATCCTGAATGAATAGATTGATTGGTGCTAGTGAACTAAACTTGAATTGAATTGCATCTATTCTACAATGATTTGTGTTCATTGGCACAATCTGATCAACATTAAAGGACTTGCTCAAGTCGCTGAACTTTTGCCTGACTCATTTTGCACAAAACTTATTACATAGTAGAAACCCACGTAACCTAAGCGGATGNCATTATTATAAGTAAAAGGTAAGTAAAAACTTTTAGATGCTATAATTTCAAAGTTCTCTTCACATTTAGCAGAATATATTTTAAAATTGAATTCAGATTCTCATGCTTGGTATGGAAATCGTGAATGAATAGATTGATTGGTGCTAGTGAACTAAACTTGAATTGAATTGCATCTATTCTACAATGATTTGTGTTCATTGGCACAATCTGATCAACATTAAAGGACTTGCTCAAGTCGCTGAACTTTTGCCTGACTCATTTTGCACAAAACTTATTACATAAGTAGAAACCCACGTAACCTAAGCGGATGTAAAGATAAAGAGATGTGAAATGTGAAATGTGAATACAAACTACACTCTTTAAGGACTTGCTTTGAGTAGTTGTTTGTTTTCTTCGTTTTAGCAAAGAATAAGAGGTCTAACAAAATTACTTCAGTTTAAAAATTTACCACAACTAATCAAACAGGTGGCATCAAAGTAATTTCCAAAAGCTTATTAAGTTATAATCTAATCGAACACTTATTATAAAGTAGGTCAAATAATATTTAGTAGTACTTTAAACTGGTATACACTGTAGTAGTAACTAATCCCTGAGANTTATAAAGTAGGTCAAATAATATTTAGTAGTACTTTAAACTGGTATACACTGTAGTAGTAACTAATCCCTGAGAACTTTCATATTACCGCTTCATGAGCGTTCTATGACAATTTCCATTATGTATAAAAAATTCCTTTTAGCGCTAGTCTCTATTATGAAAAGAAAAGTAAGGATGTCTTGTTCCTATTTCGTATGATTGCGTCCCTTAATCTTTTGCCAAGTCCATCAGTACATTCCAAAGAAAGTAGCCAAGTTGAATTATAAATTCTAGGAAAAGTTTCCTACTGGTCTATAGGGAACATTCTTCTAACTCTTCCATTGAATATGAATAGAAAAGGAGACCCTGATCCTTATCCCTTCGTATTGAATTCATTGAGGAAGAGGATTCCGAGAATAAAGGGTCCCTCTTTTACTTTTCTTTTCAAAATGATCCTAATTCACTTACGCCTACTTAACTCAAACCTTATAAGGTTTTAATAAAGGGACAGCACCTAACGTTTTCAAGAATCCACCTCGTCGTTTAATTAAATTTCAGTTATTATAAGACTATGTAACAGAAATACAACAGAGAAACAAAGCCTCTGCTTTGTTTGTGCTTGGAAGGTTTTCCAAGAATCCTTGAAAAAGATTATCAAGTAAAAATAGTAACAAGCAGGTACACATCAACTTTGACCAATAATAATAATATAATAATTTAAATTCATAGACTTCATCTTTGCATGTAGGTAGAAAATAACACAAATTAGGTCAAACAACGCATCTCATATGAACGCACTGATTAAGTACCTTTATTATTTTAAAATAAGTTAGCTGCTACCGTAATTTGAATTTTTAGAAACCTCAGCAAAGTAACTAACGAANCTTTATTATTTTAAAATAAGTTAGCTGCTACCGTAATTTGAATTTTTAGAAACCTCAGCAAAGTAACTAACGAAGCAAAATATTAATCAGGCAATGACTGACCTTATCCTTTGTGATACAAATAACACAGAGGATCAGAACATTATTGCTAACCTTACTCTTAAGCTTAAATCCAACCGAGATGAGTAAAGACATGGAATAAATATTTTAAATTTACTTACATTATGTCGATTCGCTGCCTCCAAAATGCTATCCAAAAGAAAAGCAAAAGTTTTGATTTAAGAATGTAGAGTAGATTCGACTGTTTGGAGAGTGTCCTTTGTAAAGGTAAATAAAATTTATTGATGGTATCTTCAAAGAAGTAATAAGGCTGTTGGTTTAATAAGAAGTGATGAGTAACTGGGTGTCGATTGGTACACTGTGTCAAAAATTAAATCAATCCAGTTGAAAAACTTTAAATTAAAACAAAATTATTAACAAAAAATAGAGTAAATTCATAAAATATAAAACCTAACTTCCCCGCATCAACCGGTAAACTAAAATGTGGAAGTTAGTTTGTATTTTCATTTCACGTGATACCAAATACCAAATCAGATATGGACGTAATCAACAACGAGATTAGTAATTTTATGATATGCTGATTTAGAGANATACCAAATACCAAATCAGATATGGACGTAATCAACAACGAGATTAGTAATTTTATGATATGCTGATTTAGAGAATCGAATGACTCATTGAGTCATGTGATTTCACGGAGTTATTCATTTTGAGTGACTCTGATGCAACAGAGAAATGACAGTCACTGAGGTGTGACCTGATCCGTGATTCTGTGTCTTGCCAAANATACCAAATACCAAATCAGATATGGACGTAATCAACAACGAGATTAGTAATTTTATGATATGCTGATTTAGAGCATCGAATGACTCATTGAGTCATTTGATTTCACGGAGTTATTCATTTAGNAGCATCGAATGACTCATTGAGTCATTTGATTTCACGGAGTTATTCATTTAGAGTGACTCTGATGCAACAGAGAAATGACAGTCACTGAGGTGTGACCTGATCCGTGATTCTGTGTCTTGCCAAAGTGACTCACTACGAAAAGTCATGATTCCCAAGCAACAAAGCAAATAAAAACATTGAAAAACATATTTAAATATATGTTAAATATGTTTGCTTAAAAAAGCAAATAAAGTTTAGCTACTAATTTTGCTGTATAAAGAAAGAAACCTATTTTTCTTTAATTTTTTTTTTGAATCTGAATCACTGAAGTCATGACTCCGAGTCATCTAACTCAAGCCTCAAGAGTGATTCCAGAAGAGCCACTGAATCATTTAAAATTCGAATTAGTGAGTCATGACTCTGAGTCACGTGACTCTGACTCAGAAGAAAATGGAGTCATTGTGAGCCCTGTATTGGTTGTTATTTTATTAGAGTTTTAAATAAAACTCCTGAAAAAAATTAGTTTAATAGTTTAAAAAAAATTAGTTACGAGTTAATTTTGGTTTGTACGCTTGGTTAGAAAAAATCATTATCCATAAATTTTTCCACCTTTTTAGCCGGTAATTTTTTTTTCGATTTATATTAGAATATTTACTAATCTTTTTGTTCAAGTCAGTAAAAAAAATTAGATAAGAAGATGTCAATAATATTCATTAGGAAACCATAACCTTACAAAGTATATATCCAGACAGACATCAGAATCCTCATAAACCCCTCCAGCTAGGCTGTTTGTGGTAATAATTTTTGGTGTAAACTTAATTTTTCAAAGGAAAGGTAGCGTGTTTACGAAATTTAAGTTTTTCCTAGTTTTCAAATATGCCCAACATTGTAGAAATATGGAGGGTCCGTGCACTTAGGATCTCGCTGTATTGCATTAAAATATGCTGGCGGTCATCAGTGATTGACATTGTGGTGATAGACTTAATCTTAGCATTAGGATCTCGCTTGTCTTTTGATTAATCTTAATTAATAATTTGTAATTTACCGTACAAAAATTAATCTCTTCTTTCTGACTGAAGAGACTTTGGATTGGATATTGCATCATAGCCCTGGATCAGTATGATTCTATTTAAACTCATAGAAGATAAGTCTATTTTCTTCTTGGGGAAGCGGACTTTCCGTACTTGGTCTCGCAGAAGAGCATCAGCTGTGCAAACGAAACCAGCGGTAAAACCAGTTGAAGTGGTAGCAAAAGATAGCAAATCAACGCAAGCTGCTTCACCAACCCAGATAGGAATTCCGTATAACCGGTTGACCGTTGGTATTCCAAAAGAAGTTTGGCCAAATGAACGACGGTCAGATACTACTTGAGAAAGAAATCCTTAGTTATTTGAATTGCAACAAAAAAATAATTTATTTGTAGAGTTTCACTTACACCTGGCGTTACTGCTGCACTTGTCAAGAAAGGATTTCAGGTGAGATTAGAAGAAGGAGCTGGACTCAGTGCAAAATTTAGAGATGCTGATTACGAGGCGAAGGGAGCAAAGGTTACAAACCAGAAGGAGGTGTTTGAGTCAGGTGAATTAGTAATCAGGATCTTATATTTGGGAGTATTTGATCATGTGTTATATATACAAACAGACATAATACTAAAGATTCGACAGCCATTGGAAAACGAAATAAATCTCTTCAAACCGAATTCCACGTTGATTTCCTTCATTCATCCTGGCCAAAATCAGGCGTTACTACAAAAGCTTGCGGAGAAGCAGCTCACCGTTTTTGGTATTTTACAAAATCTCATCTCTAGAAATATATGACATTCCGTATAGATAAGTCACTATTTTGTGATGTGTTAGGAATGGACTGTGTTCCTCGAATTAGCAGAGCTCAAGTATATGATGCACTCAGCTCAATGGCCAACATTGCTGGCTATCGAGCTGTGATTGAAGCTGCTGGACATTTTGGAAGATTTTTTGCAGGTCTGTTAACAAGAACTTCATTTCAATTTATTGTAAATAAATAATATTGACTATGAATTTCTGTAGGTCAGATTACAGCAGCGGGGAAAGTTCCTCCAGCAAAAGTTTTGATCATTGGCGGTGGTGTGGCAGGACTTTCGGCATGTGGACAGGTGTGCTATTTTATAGAATTTATGGGTTATAAATGTCAAATTTTTTAATTTTTATTTAATTCTCAAAGGCAAGGAATATGGGAGCAATTGTGAGAGCCTTCGACACGAGAGCTGCTGTAAAGGAGCAAGTGGAGAGCATGGGAGCGGAATTCCTCACAATTAAGATGGACGAATCAGGAGAAGGCGCTGGTGGCTATGCAAAAGAAATGTCTCCTGAATTCATTAAAGCTGAGCACGATTTATTTGCTAAGCAGGCGAAGGAAGTCGACATAATCATTACAACAGCTTTGATTCCAGGAATAAAAGCCCCACTCCTGGTACTCAAGGTAGGGAAAAGGGATACTCATTAAAAATTTTTTTCTTCTAAACTTCTACTTCAAAATTTGATCTTTTTCTTTCCCTAGGAACACATTGAGTCTATGAAACCGGGTAGCGTCGTGGTTGACTTAGCGGCAGAGTCCGGCGGTAACATTGAAACAACGCGCCCTGGAGAGATTTATACTTATAATGACGTCGTCCACATCGGACTTACTGATTTGCCGAGCCGTCTTCCTACACAAAGCTCCACTCTTTACGCCAACAATGTTTCTAAATTTCTCCTCTCCATTGGTGAGAAGGACCATTTCTATATCAATTTGGACGATGAAGTGGTACGAGGGAGCATTATTTTGCAGAACGGGAAGAACCTGTGGCCACCACCGCCTCCAAAACACCATGCAACAACGACAAAGGCCCCAGTGGTCAAGAAAATTGAACCTAAGGCAGTTGATCACTTTCGAGAGACAATGAAAAGTGCTATGATCTACAGTGGTGGGTTGGGGAGTTTAGTGGTTCTCGGTGCTGTTGCACCAAATCCCGCCTTTACAACAATGGCTACAACACTTTCACTCGCTGGGATTGTGGGATACCACACAGGTAAAAGTGATATTTAACAATGCAAGCGAGCCTAAAATTACTCTGGTTTCGTTTAATTTTTCTAGTTTGGTCCGTCACACCTGCATTGCACTCTGTAAGTTAATGTTGCTTGTATAGACCATCAGCGAACGGTGCATCCTCAATTCAGACAATTTTTCTTTTTCTAGTTCACATGTATGTAAAAATGTTTATCTTTAATACAGCCTCTGATGAGTGTGACTAATGCGATCAGTGGAATTACTGCTGTAGGCGGATTGCTCCAAATGGGGTATGGAATATCCAAAGATTATTTTTTATGAAAAATACATCCCATTATATCATGGAGTTTTCAATTTCCACGATATTTCTTTTAATGCTTATCACAAATTCAATTGCTGAGAAGTTATAAGCATAAACAAATGACCTATATTTTGTTACCTTTCAGAGGGGGATTGTATCCCTCAAACTCTGTGGAAGCTTTAGCCGCAACTGCCGCATTCATCTCGTTTATCAACATTTCCGGAGGGTTTCTCGTAACTCAGCGAATGCTGGACATGTTCAAGCGACCTACTGATCCACCTGAGCACATGTACTTATACGGAATTCCAGCGGCTGCCTTTGTCGGTGGCTACATCTATGCCATGGCCAAGGGTTACCCCGAGATTCACCAGATGGCCTATCTCGGCTCCTCGCTCTGCTGTGTAGGGGCATTAGGTGGGCTGTCCAATCAGAAAACGAGTCGTCTAGGGAATAGTTTGGGAATTATCGGTGTGGGGAGTGGGCTAGTTGCCACACTCGGGATGATGAATCCCTCCGCTGAAGTATTAACCCAAATGGCTGCTGCAGCAATTGGTGGCTCTGCCATTGGGACAGTAATTGCCAAGAAAATTGAAATTACGGTTTGTATAATGCTTATTTAAAATAACCTAACTGGTTCAAAGGTTTTCACAGGTTCATCCATTTTATTTCAGGATTTGCCTCAACTGGTTGCAGCATTCCATAGGTAAGCTATGAATTTTCTTTAAATTGAGTCTATTGTGATTGATCAGAAACTGAGTTAATTTGATACAGTTTAGTTGGCGCAGCAGCAGTACTTACATGTTTAGCAACTTACGTCCATGATTTCCCAAGTTTCGCAACTGCCACAGATGCAAATGTTATCAAAACAGCATTATTTTTGGGAACTTTTATCGGAGGTGTTACATTCAGGTGAAAAAAATGAGTTGGCATATCTAGACCAAAAGTTTTTAATTGGTTTCTTTAAATTTGAAGTGGATCTCTCATCGCTTATGGAAAATTACAAGGTCTTTTGAAGTCTTCACCGATGCTCCTTCCCGGGAGACATGCGCTCAACGCTGCGCTCTTGGCGGGAAATGTAGGAGCTATGGCTTATTACTTTTTAGACCCTTCAATGGCGGTGGGCCTTTCAATGCTTGGTACTACCACTGCCCTCTCGTGAGTGATCAGAAATTCACCAAAATATTTGATAATAATAATGTCGACTTGAATACAACCAAGTAATGAAAATTTGTTACCTTGATTTCTAGTTGTGCAATGGGAGTGACCTTAACCTCTGCGATTGGTGGAGCGGACATGCCGGTCGTCATCACAGGTGGAGTGAATAGTCTACAAATTGTATCATTTGGCTAATAATTATTGGAATAGACTTATGAATAATTATTTAAATCAAATTACAGTTCTTAACTCCTACTCCGGTTGGGCTTTGTGTGCAGAAGGATTCATGCTCAATAACAACCTCATGACGGTCGTGGGTGCCCTCATTGGTAGTTCCGGTGCTATTCTGTCATATATTATGTGCAAGGTTAGGTCATTTTGAAAATTAGTTTTATAAAACATACAAGTACTAATTCAAGTAACAATTTAGACGTACGTTGTTTTTCTCAGGCGATGAATCGTTCACTGCCGAATGTAATCCTAGGAGGCTATGGAACGTCGTCTACTGGAGGTGGTAAACCAATGGAGATCACAGGGACGCATAGTGAAATTAATGTAGATGGAGCAGTGGATATGATCAAGAACGCGAAACGGATCATCATTACACCTGGTTACGGACTTTGTGTGGCCAAGGCCCAATATCCCATTGCCGAAATGGTCCAAATTCTTCAGTCTCAAGGAAAGAACGTCCGTTTCGCTATTCACCCCGTTGCTGGACGCATGCCAGGACAACTCAACGTTCTCTTAGCAGAAGCAGGTGTTCCATATGACATTGTTCTCGAAATGGAAGAAATCAATGATGAATTCCCAGAAACTGACTTGGTTCTGGTAATAGGAGCCAATGATACTGTCAACAGGTTCGTGGCATCATCATGTGTTGTATGAAACGAAGGAGTCGGCCTAATAGATTATTTTGATTTCAGTGCGGCGGAAGATGATCCGAATTCTATAATAGCAGGAATGCCCGTTCTGAGGGTATGGAAAGCTCACCAAGTTATCGTTATGAAGAGGTCACTCGGTGTTGGCTACGCTGGTAAGTCATGACCTACAAAAAAATTAGAATCAATAATAATTCTTAAAATTGTAGAAAAATAATAATTTTTTTCTAAAGTTCTAAAAATCTACTTACCAATTTCATAAAATTAATGTTTATTTTTTGTGACTTACAGCAATTGATAATCCAATTTTCTTCAAACCCAATTCTTCAATGTTACTCGGAGATGCCAAGAAGACGTGTGACGCAATTCTCAACAGAATCAAAGCTACTGAATAAGTGGCATACAGAGTTTCTATTCTTCTAACTAACAAAAACCTATCAATTTCAAAAAAAACTGATTTTTGGTTCAAATGTTCATTACCAACAAAAATTGTGATCCTAATTTATTATTATTTTTATTAACTAATTTTCATTAATGAATTATTTTAAACTCAGCGAGTTTCTTTTGATACTTCTGACAGATTATTGAAATTACACAGGAATCCTGATGTGAGAGCGGGAAAAAATAATGAAATTGGAATAGGAAGTAAACCGAAAAATTTCGAATGTTCGTGTTTTTATTTGTATTATTACATAATAATGTTCCTTTGTATTTTACCAATTGTAATTTTCATTTTTTTTTCGTATGGATATTCTTGCATAACATATACTTGTCACTGATAATTCAAAGAAATATAAAGAGTCGCCACTGGTTTTTCATTTCCGTGGGAGAGTTTCAATTAATAGCGTAACATATAAAAAAAAAAGAAGTTACCTCGAGAATTTAACTGAATCGTCACTAATTAAAAACTTTCATAATTATTACCATTCAGTCAAGTTAGAGGAAATGAAATTGAAAAATCTAACAGAGTAAAACGTTCATTTGAATTTAAAAAAGCCGGAGTAGCCGCTAGCCAATGGGAATGGTAAACGCACTACGCACATTCACCCATCGATGTCACCACCGTCCTCACGCAGGGTATCAATTCCCATACATTCTTTATAAAAAAAAACAGAGTCCAAGTCGAGCCCTTACTCATCAAATGTAGCTACGATACGATTGAATAATAATAAAAATTATAGTTAATTAATTATCATTAGAAATGTAACGTCCATAATATTGCTTTTTGTTGGGTTTACTCCCAGTCACCAACGTAGGCGACTCTGTTTAGTGGTGTAAAAGTATTTGGATTTCGCATAGGCAAAGGTAATCGACCGTAAATTGGAGCATAAATTGATTCACTCAAGTCCGATTCTACAAAAACAAGAAATTAGCGTACAAATTTTTACTTATTATATGGGTTAGAATGTTAGATTTGAATTATTACTAAAGAATATTAAGTTTTTAGCAGTCTTTCAGCAGTATAGCAACAGGAAATAGAAAGTCATCATTTATCAAACTAAATAACTGCTAATAACTTGGAAATTTAAAATTCGTCTTACTCTGTTTTGATTAATCGAATTTTCTGTACGTGGACTCTTTGGATAGCGTCTAAGAAGTAAAATTTTTAGGAAGGGAATGCATAGCAATTTCAGAATAAACAAAAAAGAAAAGCTTCTAAAATCGGAAATGAATTGGTATGAATCCTAAAAAAAAAATTGGTACTTCTGAAATCGATATCGACAAATCGAAATTCTTGCAAAAATCGAAGTTTTTGAAAAACAAAATAACAAAACGAAATTTCAAAAGATGTAGAGTGTTACCCGTGCATACGGTTGCTACACTACATTGAAATATGGCAAGGATTGCTACACATCGTAAGCAGAAAAATGCGAAAATTTCTAGTCAGTCTGAGTAGTTTTGAGGCATAAAGTAATAATTATAAAAATAGATTAAGCCATTCATACCATTTGGAAGCATTAATCTAAGAAANCGAAAATTTCTAGTCAGTCTGAGTAGTTTTGAGGCATAAAGTAATAATTATAAAAATAGATTAAGCCATTCATAACCATTTGGAAGCATTAATCTAAGAAAAATTATTTAAATTTTTACAAATGCAAAATTCTACCGCTCTAATTGACATTATCTAAACTACTACTGGATGTCTATTTTAATTTAGTCAATGATCACAAGATGGTACTCAACTGCAAGTCTATCAAAATCCATCCAAACTGAATTTTATGCTAATATACAATTATATTATATTAATTTTTTGAAATTATACTTATAATTAACTTGTATCAAAAATGTAAAAACTAAATCCAAGTACAATGGAGTTCGAGTATAGTGAATCCGGTTATAGTGAAAGTCGAGGTAAAGTGTGACAGTTGTCACCTTTCGGATTCATTATAAACGTACTCCATTAAAACTCATCAGTGCATTTAGTATATGGTTCTAATTAATTAACTAACTTATAAATTAAATTCGAACCATTCTTGGTACTTGATGTGCAGCAGGAGTGCTCGACGATGGTGCCAAAAGTTGGGTTGGGAATCGTCATTGATTTCTTTAATTTCAAAGTACCGCCAAATGCCAGACGTCCTACCCGAACCACCCATGCGTCATTTTCTTAAGTAATCAACTAATTATTATGTTCAAAACTCTCAAGACTGCCAGTAATTTTCCCACTCGCTTTCTTCCGCTTCTGCAAAAATCATACGTGAGAAATTGTAGTACAGAAAAAAAAAATCATGTGAAATCATACAACAATTTTCCACAATTAGCTCAAGAAGCATCATAAAGTGCTCATGTGTATCAATTTCTCAATAACAAGGTTAACTCAGCCATGTCAGGTATTTACAAGGGACCAGTTTTTGTACAAATTTTTACATAACCACACCATTATTGCATAAGTGATAATATGAGTTAACTTTCATCAAAAAAAAAATATAATAAAGAATTATTGATGATTTTTTTTTAATCCAAAATGTCAGATCCATTTGTTGCTATACTGCTGCTTAGTCTCAAGACACATGCGCCTCAATCCATTTTTCGACAGTTGCTTTCGTTGACAAATGCTTACCACTCTCAAAGGTGTGATTCCAGGAGTACTTATCACTGCTACCGTTACTCTTTCGTAAGGATAAAGGATCCGCATATGGGTTCGAGTGAATCGAAGCTATAATACAAAAATACAAATTAGGTGTTTGTTAGTCAATTTCAACCTACATTGAATTTTACATATAATTCGTGTTTGTCAGGAAAACAGTCCTGCAGTGTATTCCTAATTTCCCATGGCAAACACGACTATGTGAAAGTCATCAGTGTATATTGGGGGGCGGGGGGATTAGCAAACAGGGATGCAGGTCTACAAACCAAACCACCAGATGAAAATTTGCGTAGTACTTTGAACTAATTTTAAAATTAATGTTAATATAAAGTAACGTTTTCAATATTAGGTAACTTAAAACTTCCAAGTCGATTTTGATCATTTAGCTTTAAAATGTGGTGATCTACTAGTATTTTATCATATTTTACGCGCAAAAAGTTATATTTACAAAAAAAATTTTTTTCACATTTATACAAAATGACCTGTAGATTAATTATTAAAAACTAGCGCCAATTTTAAGTTGCTCTTGACGAATAAACCATGTATTTCCAATTAACCAAAAGCAAATGAAGATTAAGTTGAATCATTCATGAAAAACTTTAGCATATACCATCCGGAAAATACAATTTATATAACTAACTGAAGTTGGGGTCAAGTCCCTTCATTTTAAACGTCTTGCGTGTCAAATTCAAATTCCGTAGAAATCATCCAACTCAATTTCCGCATTATTAGTGTAGACTACTAATACTGACTAATTGATGGTTTGGCCGAATTGGCTCATATGTAAAGTGCCTCATAATGGTGGTGAGGACGTTTACCCATTCCCGAGTCGACGGACTTGGCATGCCAGATCATGGGATGACCAGGATGTGGACCCCCTCCGACGAACCGCGATGGTGGTAGAGCATGCAAATGGACCACTCCGTTAATATTCTGATTATTTTGTGTCAGGAGATGTGGTGTTCCATTTGAAACAACGTGGACACCACTTCGAATCTCACGCTCTCCATTGTTGTTGGCAACTACGACGAGGGCCGTTGGAGGGAGAGTTTGTTGGTGGAGTTGTTGGACTTGAGGGGAGGCTTGTGTCAGAGTTTTCGACTTGTTTCTCGATGGGAGAGCCTTTTGGACAAATGCTGGAATCCGAGCTCGTAATCCACAGTAGTAAGGGTCATCTAGAAAATGATAGAAATGATGTCCAGTACATAATCAAGTTCAACTCATGCTGTCAAAATATAATTCAATGTATTACCATATTTCCTATCTTTTCCTTGTGGTTTGTCTTTAGCACTCGTTCTGGACGAATTTAAGAATGGTTTTATAATTGGTTCTTCTTCTAATGTATCATCATAATCCGGCTATAGAGAAAATACAAATTTAAAATTTTCAAATACTAATATCAAATCATTACTCAGCATTTCCTTATTACAAGGGGAAAAAAAACGCCTGGCAAATTGGCGTAGAAATTCGCCTAATATAGACAAATCACAAAAATCCTTGTCCAACAAATAATACAGATGAAGCGCCCATTATAGACAATGAAAAAAAATTTCCAAGGTTTTTTTTGTCAGTGTCAATAAGGCGTCCATTGTAACTTGTCTTGTTCGATGTAATCATCTTCTTAACCATTGAATTTTCATTTTTTTTTCAGGTTTCTGAAAATGTCTTCGAAGGTTTACCTTTGGAATGTTCAAATCTCGTGGCGGAAGTTTTGGCGGCTTATCTCCACCTCCTGACCTTGTGGTTTTGATTCCTCCGACTATAGTATACGGGTCATCCTCATCCTCTCTTGGTAAAGGAATTTTAGGCCTGTTTCTTATGTCTTGTCCATTAGATATGTTATTATTGTTGATGTTGACTGTGTTTCCATTGGTTGTGGCAGGAGGGCTATTTCCGTTGGTGACAGGTATAGGGGCGGGTAAAAGTATTCCATTAGGGACAATGATCTTCCCTTCACTTCCTGCTCTCTGGACACTCTTCACTGGAGGGATTCTGGCTTTGAGCATGTCAATGGCCACAAGATTAATGATCATCATCCAGCAGGGACAATTGAGAAGTTCGGACTCTTGCTTCACAAATGACACTGCAGTCACACACTCAATTTCCAATTTACGACGGTCTGGATAGGCACGGTGGAGTTCCAGGCTCACATTTGATGCAAATTTCTTCATATCGAACAACTACAATAAAAGAAATAAAACAATGAATCAATGATTTGTTACAAAAGAGGCTGAAAATATTAAAAGTTGCTGAAACTCTAAAATAAATAACATCGACAAGGCGTTATTTCAAAAATATTGGATTGTCAAGGGTCCCCATATATGCCTTAAGAAATTCTACCTACACTATTGAAGGACTGAAATCAAAAATATTATTGAAACAAAACAACTTCAAAATAAAATATAAAAATATAAAAATTGATAAATTAATTTCATTAAATCCGTTCTTTAGTTGAATCTAAAAGGGTTGAAGAAAAGGTCATTCGCATTTCATATATTCGTAAAAAAAAATTTCTGCCCAAGTACTCCTTTGTACTTGTTCTTAGAATTTGTTGTCACTTTTCCATTTCTGCGAAAAATCGATGATGAATCAAGTAGCAATGAACTCCAATCTTTAGTATGATCAAGTTCCAAAATATTTTTGCTGGTTAAGTCAGATTTGGAACGTGGTCTTGCTTGAACGGTCGTTCACATCATTTAGAATCATGTCCATGACTCATATGTCATCAAAAGTGCAAAAAAATAAAAATAAAAAAAAAGTTTAATACGAAATCGCGACGGCCGTGATGAACTTCCCACTTCCCTGAGAAGTGGAAATTTGCTGGAAATTTATGGAAAATCTGAAGGTTTTAAAACTCATTGTGAATTACTCCACGGTTTATCTCTGTCATCTTCATTTTCATTGGAGGATGTAACTCCTTAAAGCGTGTAGGTTAAGGATCTCAGGAAGACATCACATCCTTTGTTACGCCTTATTCTAACTTCCTTTTAAATAATAGAAAAAATTAGGAGATTTACATCTTCAATTTCTCAGGTCCAAGGGCTCTTCTCAGGGACCCTTTCTTTTCGTTTTTTTCTACAAGTACCATCATAAACAAAATAATTTATTTTCCCTTCCTTAAAACCTTTTCTCGAATCTTCTTCAAAGGTCTGAAGATCAGTCAACGAAGGATTTGATTATTATTAACGAAGACACACGCAACCAATAATAATAATCTTTCATAATAACAATTGAAGAGTCCAGGGGTACTTTGAGTTTATTCAAATTCAAGGCATCACTCCTACACTTTTCTCCATTTAAAGTCAATCATTTACAACAACAACACCTCCAAGGGCTTAAAACAGTCTCATCAATCCGGTTTCATTTTCACAAACTACTACCTGAATTTCTCTTGAATTTTAGAAATAACTTTTCAACCTGTCTTAAAGTCTAAATCTTGATGTTCACGTGATGACAAAAAAAAATCAGACTACCTATCTAAACTATTCCTGCTATCCATAGAGAAACAGGTTATTTTGCACAGTTCTAAGAATTGCTAAATGTATTTTTCAAAAGAAATCATCACGTTATGCATCGTATAACACCTAACATATTAGAATTCCAGTTCTTCAAGAAACGTGTATTCATAATTTACCTACATTTACCTATTAACTTATTTGCTATTTTGCCTATATTAATAACTTTTCTGGTTGTTGCAACATTTTTTTACACAATCATCATCCTCTAAAATATTCATCTAATATTCACTTTCATCGTTCCGCATGTAAGGCATTAATCTACAGGATTTCCGTATTTATGTCATTTTTAACTTTACATTTTCCCTCCTAGAGGCCATACAGCCATATGTTTATGTCAAGTATTCATGGATACGTAATGTTCGCCAATAATAAAAGCTATTCCGTTCGTCTCAAGGTCAACTGACTACAAGGTAGAACTTGAGCCACAAAATAGATCCGGATAGAAGTCAGCCAATGAATTTCTATTGTTTCTATTATCTATATCATCACCTGGAACTCACCAGTATAGTTTTAGCTTTAGTTTAAAAAATGGAAGGAGTTAGTATAAAAATATTTTTCGTAACTTTGTTGATATAAGACGGGTGTGGTCCTCTTCGTACATTTATCATTAGAAACAAGAGAATGAAAAATGAATGTGACACTTAAATCACAATTATTTATAAAAAGTGAAACTCCAAACAAATTATTAATCTCTTATAAATAAACTAACAATACATCCCATTACCCCCGTGAGCGTCAATACAAATTCTTGCTCAAATTTTGATTGTTATAAAATCCGTTCATAACCTTCTCTAATTACTTCCTATTCAGATCCGTCTCATTGTTGTCAATATTCTTTTTTTTTTCACTTTAGGTCAGATAATGAGTCACTGAATGAGAGTAAATGACGGGTCCATATTTGAAATTAATTTGGGATTATATTGAAGAGGTGAACAATTGGCTGAGAAAAGTACCGTTTCTGGGACAATGGTGAAGGACATAAATGTCCGTGAATAAGACCTAACGAGGATAGAATTACGGTTGGTCACCTTTCCGGGAGACCATTATTGTCCATAAATCCTAACACAGACATCGCCCTCAAACTAATCATAATTCCTCACCATTACATTTTTCACTCATCCCTCTTCACATCGACATTCATTTTCTTCGAACTCTCATTGAGTCATCAACAATCAAAAGTGAATAAACAATGGAAACAATTGAGTATCAGGTGATGGAATCAAGAATCTCTACATGATTTTAGGTTATAATCTACACAAGTATCCACTTTACACCTCCTAACTCTTAACTTTTCAATTGATTAAATTCTCCAATTTAAATAAGTCAATAAATCTATAGAAATCTGTAGAATATATTAATCTTTCCTCACTTTAATAATACCACAAAAATCATTAAAAACAAACAAACAAAAACAATTTGAACAACAAGTGCGAGAAAATACGAAAATAACGTCGTTCGTATAATTTCGATTTGTATTCCTGCCAAATTGAAGAGCGTGGAAGAGGTTTGAATACAAATACAAAAGCAAACCAATCAACCTCTAAATTTTGAGGTAGAAAAACTCAAAATTTTCAATCCATGTATTATTCCCTTCATCATGTTTTTAATTATTCTTGTCAATTGTAATTTGTAATTAATCATAAACATTCAAACTAATCTTCTTTAATAAGATAGAACAAACTAAACTTTCCCTCCTTTCTGACCATTTTATACCATATCAACAGGTGATGAGAAATTATTGTTAATTGATTTTTTTTTGATTAACTACATGNTCTGACCATTTTATACCATATCAACAGGTGATGAGAAATTATTGTTAATTGATTTTTTTTTGATTAACTACATGCAGAGAACTTATAAAAAAAAACCTACTGAAAACAAGAGAAATATTCTATATGAGAAGATTCATTAAATCAAATAACTTTCAAACATTTTCATATTCTCAATAGAAGATGATTCCTCGATGCAACACGAAAATATATATATATAAAAGCAGGCGTTAATGAAAACGTATGAAACCAATGTTAATTTTACCACATTTTGAGTAAAGTATAAAAATCAAATATGTAATATGACTCGTGCAGTACTTACTTTGAGTGGTTTGTCCAATTCTAAGGCTCCATTGAATAGTTTGGTGACGTCATTTGAGATGGCATTCTCTTCTGCAGTTGCGCGAACAAAAACAGAATTTTTTGACACACGTTTAATAAGAATATTTCCTGCATCATCCATTTTGATTTTGATCCCATGTCCTATGTGTCTCAAAATATCCTCTGTTTTACTATCCCTCATGGGATTTTCAAATCCATTCAACCCAATCCGAAATCCATCAAAACCATCATCTGATCCATTGACTGTGAGAACAGGCGCACGCGCATATGCCTTAGCAACTCGACGATTCCGTTCAAACACGATTACTTTTGCCCATATCTCATCATCAATCTGTTCCCATTTGTCAAGAACTTCTTGAATATGATCCTGTAAGATAAAGAAAACGATTAAGTTTGAATAGAAACCCAGTTTCATTTAATTATGCAACATTTCTGTCACTAATGAAGAAACATGTCCTAAATTTTTTTATTTTTATTTTAACTCTCAGTTGACATACTGAATCTGTAGCAATTAAGACCATGGGCATATGATACATTTCATATATTTTCTGGACAGATAATGAAATTATTATGTAACGTTTCATTTCATTATGAAAAGAAGATGATTTTCACTGAAAATGACTTAATTTGACTATATTTGGTAAAAAAAAAAAAAATGTTTAATCGTTGAGTATAGATTAGGCAAAAGTTGGTGAGATGTGAATGAGTGAAATCATAACGAACTAATGAGTTTAGTGATCACTTGTTCATTCAAAAAAATAAGAATTGGGACAATCAAAATTAACATTATTTGAATCATTGGATCTAAAAACGAGTTTGAATTATTTAGTTTTGAAAGGATTGGTGGAGGCGTGTGGCTTTGTGATAATTAAAAATAAAATCTGTTTAATAAAAGTCTGTTAGGCAACATCGGTGTAATATAATCAATAGCGCCAATTTTAATTCATCTGGTCATCTAATGACGACAATGTGGACATGAGAAGACGAAAAGTTATTTATAAATCAAACACACATATAGATCCTTCTCTTCTTACATCTTTCAACATTATACGCTCTTCGTTCGTAAACAATTAACAGCTTTTGTACACAATTTATACAGATTTTCGGCTGTGCTACTGTCCGATTTACAAAAAATAAAAAAATACAAAAAATAGTTGTCATTTTAATCCACAAAACACGAAAGATTAAGTCGTAATTTATTGTTGAACGACCCAAACAACCGACCTTGAAACCGAATTTGAAATTATGTGATGAAAACTGATGTAATATTATGCAATGGATAAATCCACAAATTCAAAATCCTCATAAATTTTGTAATTAATTTGGATTAACTTTACGTAAAAGTGGCAGCCGAAATGTTGCAACCGTGAAACTGAATCCCATAAACGTTGAGTTTTGTTATTTTTCTTCAAGGGGATTGCTTTCTTTCACTCTTTTCACTAACATTTACATAAAAGTTTTTATAACTTATAAATCAATTTACCAGTTTTTCTGTTATTCTACTTTTATAATTTTATAACACAATTAATAAGAATTAAACTCTGACGTAAAAAAAATTAAAATAAATTTTTTTTTTACTTCAGTTCTCTTTGTAATTCTGCGTTTTGCTCTGTTTACTCTACATCCACCAGTTATATGAAAAACTTATAAAAAATTTTGGTTAAAAACTTATAAATAGACCAATATACAGAATACTGTAAAAATACAAATGAAAAATTTTTTTGATTTCTGAGAGCGGCTTTTGTGATAGCCAATTGCGTTGATGCGCGCCATGTCAAAATATTTGTTGTTAAATTCTTCGCAACATCAACACGCAATAGATGATTTTTTTTTTCCGTCAATTAAATCCAAACGTAATTATTGCTCCCAATTGCTAAATTACATCAGAACAAATCACATTTCTTTTTCTTTTTTTTCAAGCCGTTCACCTGTCGCCTAGCCTCAGGCTAAAAAATGTCCCAAAAAATGATTCAATCCAATTCAACTTAAGAATTACCAAAATTCATTCAGTTTATCCTATTGTTGCGGCGAATCTAGATGAAAGAGTTAAGTCAAATTGACTAATTCAAGACACGAGAATAAACCATTATTTTATTATATTTTTTTTTCCAAACTATTGTCTATCAGAAGACAATAAAAGTGTGGATTGCGTTTGGGAGTGATTAGTTCGTCATATGGTAACAATTGAACCAATTATTAGACTCTGTCAGAGGATTTCTACTGGATTTCAACGAAAAAAAAAAATACGCACACATCGTTATTAATTAATTTTTTTTTTGGCAAAATATTGTTAAAACGTTTACAAAAATCATGTTTTGAGGATATAGGGTTTAAGCATGGCTCACTGATTTTCAATATGATCTTGGCAATTAGTAGATCTCAAAAGAGAAATCCCAGTTTAGTTTAATTGGAAGTTGCGTCGTAATGTGAATCGAAAGCTAACGCTTTGTTTTGATTTAGATTCTCGTAGTGAAACCTTGTTTTAAGAGATTTATTATACGGTTTCATTTTTCATTGTTTACACAAGTAGGTATTATTTTGTCCCAAATATCGTTTATAAGGCCAAAAATTTATTAAAATTCTATTCAACTTGAATACACTTGACTATAAAGTAATATATTTCTCTCACAGTAATTTCAATTATTTTACATCGAGATTTTACTAGTATAATTTTAATTTTGATTAAGGATTTTTTCCGATTCGCTTTCCTGACTCCGTCGAGTGGATTCATGCTCAGTCATCTGTGCCAAATTTCATTGAATAATTTCCAAGGAAGGAGAGAAATTAAAAGTAAACCACAAAAGCGTGGTAAGAAAATCGCATGGGTGAACTTTTCGTTAAATATCACATTCATAAAATAATAAAAATGTATAAGAAATATGACCAATTTATATTTATTTCTTAAAAAGTTTAAACAAGCTTACATAACCTAAATTTACCAGGTCTAAGTCAAATTAATACATAATATCCCAGAACGTAGAACGGATTTGGCTAATTCGTATTGGTCGATAATCATGAGATCAAAAATTGGCGGTAATTTAAGGTTAATCAATGTTTAAATAAAGGTTGCCGAAAACCACTACAAATGAGTAAAAAAATATATATATATTACAATACATAAAGTCACTTTGTCATAAAATCCTCATAATAAATTGAAATTGGTTCCATGGTCTCGTGCGATCCAATTTCAATGAATTTTACTTCCATGCTAGACCTTTATGATGTTGTAACAGAGTCGGAAAATACAATGTCTTACCACAAACCATGGTGACATATTTTACAGTAAGGAATGGCGGGATGATTCAATTGATTTTACACAACGTTAACCACCAAGGTCTCAACATCATTTAGTAGCCCCATAAGTTTTACCTAATGTCGAAATTAATTAAAACTAACTTGCTACAACGATTAATTTGCTCAAAACTTATTATTATTTTTTTACCACCGTTGAAACGAAAACTTTTGATAAAAAATATTTATGATAATTCTCCCTTGCTACCCTTCCACGTCAATCGAGTGACAGAAGCTAAAAATAAAACTCAAATTACAATTTCCATTATGCAAACCATGAAAAACCAATCAAGTTCTAACAATTTGCAATTAATTGAATTAATAATTTTTGTCAATAGTTTCGTAATTATTAACCCATTGTTAAACTCATTTTTCCCTTGACGATGGAGTTAAAAAAAAAAAATTAGGTGGGGTCAGAGGTTATGGCGGAAGAAAAGGATTGGTTAGAGCTGTCGTGGCTCATTATCCAATTAGATGAGAATAGAATGAAATTTTTGTAAATAGTGGGTATTGAAATGAAACATACGGCACAAGACGCGTGTGAGTGGATTTGAGCGCTAATTTCAAATATTTGCAATATAATAGGTTTGTTATAATACATAATTATGAAATCCAGTACCATCATTCTTACACTCTCATCGACCTCCTGCCCTCCGTCAATAAAACCAATAATTTTCTATTTATTTCTAACACATTGTGATCAGAAATCAAAAGAGAGAAATTCTCTTGTACCACATTTGGAAATTAATCCCCCTCCCCCTCCCCTCTAAAAAATTAACCTTTTTTTCAAACAATTCCTAATCATCAAGTGAAAACTGAAGGCGTTATTATTCTTTTAAACGGGTGCAGCCACTTGAAATTCAAGATTTGATCACAAAACTCCTCTAATAATAAATTACCAATACCAAATTCTACTACCATTCTTTTAATTTTTATTTATTTTCATTTTTCAAAATACAAAACTTTCCATCTTCCTATTCTATTGTTCTCTTGCATAAAATATAATTTTTTACATGAAGGCAACTTGTGAAAAAAATCAATTTAGAGGTAAAGAATGAGATAAATTGGAAAGAAGAAGAAGAAAAAAAAACAAGTCTATTACCTATAAGGTAGATTTCTTTCCAATTTCGCACGTTCTGTCTCCCTATTATTATATGAATATGCGAAAAAATGAAAAGACAACAATGAGCGCTAGAAATAGAAACGACCACCAAGAATAGATGCAGCGGATTCATTGTTGCTCATCAGAGGATCCCCTGCTGCGCAAGAAGATGAAGTGGGTTTTTATCATGTCTCAAGAAAAGGAAGAAAAAAAAATCGTTTGCAAAAAAAAAAAAAAAAAAAAAAAAAAAAAATTTTTTTTTTTTNTTTTGCATCAATGATTGACAAGTCTAATAAAACGGACGTTGTAGAAGAAATGTATCATAGAAAAACTTTTTTTTTCCTATAAGATTTACTTTGCAAAAAAAAAAAAATTTTTTAATACAATCAGAGCCGCTTAAACTGGGAATCTTTGATTAACACTTCCACATTGTCTCATTTAGCACACATTAAAAATTGCTCTAAAAAGACCTTAGGTAAAACTCATACGGAAATGAAACAGATTCAATTCAAATAGTTATTTCTACACTACAGGTTGGAGTTTTTTTTCTTCTCAAAAATACACGTCAATTTTTTTTAACTTATTAAAAAAGAATTGAAACCAAAAAGAAATCTAACTTATAAATTCTTGTATAAAATATATAATATTTCAAAAGAACTTTTATTTTTTTTTTCGTCTGACTTGAAATGAAGCCAACTAAATTTTGTCAAATGATGAAAATATAGGGTGTGGATCATTCGTTGGAAAGATTAGAAGGAAAATTGGCGATATGATCCTCTATTGTTAGTCATTTCAGAAAACGATTTGACTCGAGGAAGAGAATAGGAGAAGGATTGAATAATAGTTGAACGATAGTCGAAATAAAAGAATGATAAAATTTTTGATGCTATTCGATGATACATCACTTCAGATTTGTAATGGACTACATCTTACGAAACTTTCACTTTAGTCTAATTTACAACCTCAATTTCAGAACTACCCTACACACATCCCAAACAATGGACCCCACTAATAATTGAATTAGGAGAGTTAAATTTGATNGGACTACATCTTACGAAACTTTCACTTTAGTCTAATTTACAACCTCAATTTCAGAACTACCCTACACACATCCCAAACAATGGACCCCACTAATAATTGAATTAGGAGAGTTAAATTTGATGAAGATGTAATAGTAGTCTAATTGTATGGAGCTAAATTCAATTACATAAGGAAATTCCCATCCTATTCACTACTCATTCCAATTTGTAAATCCATTAACCAATCCAGTTACGCACAATTAAACAAGACCTAAAATAACTACCAAATTCAATAAGGAACTCAATCCATTAATCTCATTTCTCAATTATCACAACTACAATTAACTTATATACTTTTTTACCATCTCATTTTTTTTATATCAATTTTCAATCATGTACTCTTCAACTATTAGATGAAATGAAATATGACTTTTCATAATTACCAACAACTTCAACACTCAACTTTAAAAATGGAATATAAGAAATCAACTAACTTATTATTATAATTCATAGCCGCTCATTATGCAAAAAATAATACTTATGGTTTATTCCTCTTGGGCAAATGTATTAATTTCAAGATCAAAATCTTGCTCAAGTACAATCCTAATCATTTCACACCTAACTAAATACTGATAAAAATTATATTATCCTCATGTGTTCAATGTCAAAAAAAAATATCAACTTCCGTTGAGTACAACCGATTTTTGATATTAAAATTTAATCAAGATGGAATTGCAAGAAGAGAAGGCAAGATCATTTTTGACTGATGTTGCTTGAGATTGCTAAAATGAAATTATTGCCTAACNATTGCAAGAAGAGAAGGCAAGATCATTTTTGACTGATGTTGCTTGAGATTGCTAAAATGAAATTATTGCCTAATGGCCTGTTTATAGTCCGTCAGGTTTCCGAATCCACTTTCCGAATCCGCATTGGGAGTCCAATTCGGATTGTAGGAACTATAAATCGAAATCAGGTTTCAGTTTCCGGTTACACGTAAAACTGAATCTTGAAACAGGATTTTAGTTTATAGTATTTTTCTGAAAACTGAAGTTATACTGATTTGAAAAATGTAAATATATTCATCTAACCTGAACAATGATTGATTTATTACTTTTTATTGCGCTACGTCCTGCTTGCGCCTGCCATCAAATTTAACTCTCTATGCCCTGCACGTATGGAAATATGTCTTCGATCAAATACCTGACGATTTTCCTAGCATTCTTGAAATAGACGACCAACAGTTACACCTCTTCTCCTTGTCCTTATAGTCCTTCCTTGATTTATCGTAGAGAAACGGATGTTCTTTCACTGCGTCAATCAAGTTTCCTTCAAACTCCATTTTAAAAATACAATGAAGTATATAATTTAATTTTGCAAATCTAGAACTTATTTCAGGTAGTCGAATATTACAAGTTGTCCCACTGGGAAAAAATTTTGTATTCGAAAATACGCAGCAAAAATCACATTTTGCCGGTGGGACAACTTGTATATCAGTTTCCGGATCTTTAAAAGTAGAACCTAAACCTGAAGTTTCAAATCGGAAAACTCTTGTCCGTTTCTGAAGAAACGGATGACTATAAACTGTTTTCCGATTTTACTCAAACAGGAAACTTTCCGCTTCTGTGAATTCGGAAGCGGAAACTGAAACCTGAAATGGACTATAAACCTAAAAATTCTCCAAACCGGACGAATTAGATACTGAAGTCGGAAAACTGAACGGACTATAAACAGGCCATAACGAGAAACGACTTAGACATTTTTGTTNAAATGGACTATAAACCTAAAAATTCTCCAAACCGGACGAATTAGATACTGAAGTCGGAAAACTGAACGGACTATAAACAGGCCATAACGAGAAACGACTTAGACATTTTTGTTAAAAACAGATCAATAAATGTCAATGAATTATTCAAGAAGAACTTCTTATCTCAAATGACTAAATCACGAAGTCTAACTTTAGTTCAAAGGTTTTTGATCTTTGTTACATTTATTATCAAATTCAGTAGCTTGATTGGTTGATTGTAAAAACTTATGGCTAAGAACGACGTGGGAAAGTGAGATTGTCAATATTTTACACATACTATTAATTACATAATAATAATAATAATTGAACTTAAAAAAAATGAGCTAAATAAACTGATCTAAAAGATTTTTGAAGTGGTCTCTGCAAATTATTATTTTCCATTCAATATTTCAGTATTTCCTTACAACAAAAAAAAAGTGCAAAGCGGTTGCACAATCTAATTAATTTCAAATGGTTCAACTGAATGTTCTCCATTTAATCTAAATCACCAAAACTCAAATTTACGTAATCAATAAATTGACGTCTAACATTTAGGTACTTTATTTAAGAACAAGTTTCTGTCTTCAGTAAATTGACATTAGAGAACAAAAAAAATCCCTGGGCCATTTTGACAATTCATTGTCCGAAAGTTTTACTGATCTCGAAAAACAGGTGCTTCGTAATATTTCCCTGTTACAAATTTGCGAATTCATTAATAATGCCAATTTTTTTTTTTGTANGTCTTCAGTAAATTGACATTAGAGAACAAAAAAAATCCCTGGGCCATTTTGACAATTCATTGTCCGAAAGTTTTGCTGATCTCGAAAAACAGGTGCTTCGTAATATTTCCCTGTTACAAATTTGCGAATTCATTAATAATGCCAATTTTTTTTTTGCAAATCTACAGACACCGCTCCTGATTTTCCAATTATCCCACACTCCGAGGAGCAGAAATAAGCCCCAGAAATAATAATTAGAAATTATGCAATTCCGTCGGAAATTTTTTTTTTTTACCTTCCCTCAAAGTCACGTTTCCTCATACAAGACAATTATTTCTGAATTGGCGCAATTGGCGAGACAGATTTTAAATTCAACTCACCAAGTCCGCCATTGTTGTCCTTAGAATGAACAAAGAGGAACAATTGCGACGCGTTACACGACTAAAACAATGGGTCATAAATTCTGATCATTTTACTCTATGAACCAGAACACGACCATCTCAAAAAATCTTTATCAAAATTTCAAAACAGGCAAGGCAAATTCTTCCGAGTAGTAACATTAAGCGTACTCCACAATGACACTGAGATTCACCTAGCCATTAGCATCTACGAGTCAAATAGTCAAGCTGACACTGAATGAGTCATTCCGGTGACTGACTCATTAAGAAAATAACTCATAGTCATTCTTCACTCCGAGTCTCATGTAACCAAGTTTAACTAACAAAATTCAAAAATTTCCTCCAAAAAAAATTTTTTTTTTAATTGGGCAGAAATTTGTATTACCTAATAACTTCCTACAGCCTATAAAGACTAAAAACGTAAGGGAAAATTTTACATTTATTCAAATTTTATTATTATAATTTTTAAGTTTATTTTACGCTTCGATTATCTAAAGTCTTATTTATGTTTCTGTATCTTAATTAATCAAATTTTCTAATTTTTTTTTTGTGGCGCATACTGCNTAGTCATTCTTCACTCCGAGTCTCATGTAACCAAGTTTAACTAACAAAATTCAAAAATTTCCTCCAAAAAAAAATTTTTTTTTAATTGGGCAGAAATTTGTATTACCCAATAACTTCCTACAGCCTATAAAGACTAAAAACGTAAGGGAAAATTTTACATTTATTCAAATTTTATTATTATAATTTTTAGGTTTATTTTACGCTTCGATCATCTAAAGTCTTATTTATGTTTCTGTATCTTAATTAATCAAATTTTCTAATTTTTTTTTTGTGGCGCATACTGCAGCGTGTAGCCTATATCGGTTTGGTGCATATTGTATAAAACTGAATAATCGAGACAGATTCCTATCGAATGACTCTAATGCGTCAGAGTCAGTGAATCTGGCTACTTAGACCCATGTGTAAAAAAAAATCAAATTCATGTCATATAATATGGAAAGTGAATCTGCCCAACTCTACACCATTCCTGTTATTTCTATCCTTATCATTTTAGTAATAGGAAACTTATAACTTTGATTCCCTTAACTAAAGACGATTAATGACTTTTTGTCTTATTAGTTATAACTTTGACTTTTAGAGTCCATAATTGGAAAAATCAATAGTCATAATAAATGTGCGCGAAGAGCAGAATGTAGATGTGTGTATTCTCTAATAAAGGTAAAAATGAGAAAAGACTTGAGCGTTTATTATTAGTAATAATGTAGGATTTGATGGTGAGAGAGTTGATGTAAGTCAGTAAATTAAAATTTAATTTCTCTCCCATTGTTTATAGTCAATTTGTAAGATAGAAACGAGAGATGACCTTCCTCCATTTGACACTTTTGTCTTCTCTTCTTATCCCAAGGTCCAGTTAGTAATGAATTTCTCATTGGTTTCATTTCTAGAGCACTGCACCCTCAGTCTAAATTAATTTTAATAACCTCACTTAATTAAACAATCCATACTCACCAACTAACACTATCTCCATGTGACAAAAATGCGGAAATTGAGCCCATGCTAGAAAACCCATCATGGCCATTCATATTTGCATTAGCCCGCCATTGACACACAAAAGACCCTCAAATTCAATCAAGAGCGATTAGATCATTACTTTATAATCATAATATTAATCCCTTAACTTTCAGCAAATTCATTCAACCTCTCTCATCAGTCAACAGTGAAGGGGGAAATCTCTGCTTTGGGTTGGAAAAAATTCAAAACCGCAGAAATAGGAAGTCTAATTTTCATTAAGTAGGAACAAAGAAAAGAATAATTCTTGACTCAATGGTTTAGTCTGAGCAAGAATGTAATCAATCAAAAATAGCGGAAAATGTATACTTCAAATATTCACTCCGACGACGTATAATTTTGATTTGATTTTAATTCACCAATTTTTTACCCACTAGATGTGTGTGGTTGATAGTCACGAAGACATTGTTAGGCAATAATACCTTAGGTCTTTCAATTTTTACATAAAAAATTTGTTTTGCAGATCCAATAAATATGGCTATTCAATATTTTCTAATAAGTTTACATAGAGTAGTCAATTAGCATATTACAACGTCAGAGTGACAGCTTTTTAATTTTCTTTCGCTTTCCAAAATTTTATTATGGAAACTAAAAAAAAAATGACATTTTTATGTGAACAATTGATTTTTATGGCATGCGCGCTGCTGGCTAAAAAAAGGTCAATGACCTTCTCAATTTTCTGTTCATAAAGTTCAATGATTCCGAAAAATAATTTTTTGTAAAAAATTTTTTTTAGCAAAACTTTCCCAATTTCCTATCTTGTAAACTTCACAAAGACGAAAGTGGACCAATGAAATTTGTTGTAAAAATCCTGAACAAGCGAAAAGCGAATACGTAATTGATTACACGGACCTTTAGGAATAGAGAATTCGTTAAAAAAATTCAGTAAGGAAAGTGGGAATTTCAATACTATTGTGCAATAACAACGAAGGTGTATTTCCTAACGGTGTAAGACAGAGTAGTAAAAATGCAACAAGAATGAAAACAATATGAGAGACCGGAAAGTGGTTAAAGAACAATCAATTTCCTTCTTTTATTTTGAATTTTACGCGAAATCTTTCTCAAATGACAAATTTTTAGTAGCATTCATATCAAAAAGTATTTATGTCCAATTCTACTTTATTAGCAAAAATTCTGTTAAAATTTCACTTTCTGTCTTGTTTTGGTTGTGAAAAATTCCCAAGAGTGGGAATCTCCTTTATAGTTGTGTTATTTATTTAAAACCGGTAGAGAAACGGTAGATTAATCTCAACTCTGTGCTAGGACTATATACAGTTAACAATTAGACTAGAATGATAATTAAAATGAAATTTTGTGGATTTTATTACTTAGAGAAGATGACTTTGAATTACAATGCGACAATTCAACTTCAAGTCACTAATAAAAATGTCTCATAAAAATATTTCTCTTAACTTGATTTACGTCAAATCAGCCGAGGTTAGTTAACAAACACACATCAAATATCTCAGAAGTCTCTTCGCACTATTCTATCACATTATTTGCACCTTTTCGAATTAATTCACACAATTTTTCATAGAAATGACCAACTTGACCCGTTCTCACAAATTTGCAGTTTTAAACATGTGAAAATTTTTTATATTTTTTCAACTTGAGAAGAAATGATGGTGAGGAGAGGATGCAATCAACCCAACATTCGTCATTTTTTGGCAAGGCCATTTGGCAAACCTTTTGAAATTAAACGGAGCCTATATTGCAGTTCTTGAAATTGCAATTTATTTGTGTAAAAAAAAAAGTGAAAGAATTTAATTAAACATGGACTGTGTTCTTGCTTTCAGCTATTAACTCCTTATCCTAGTCTCAAATAAATGGTAATTTATCAAAAAGCTCCATTTTTGTATAGCAAGGTAGACTTGGATATTATCCTCAAAATCTCATAAAATACCTTTCGTATTTTCTCATAAAAAAAAGTACAACTGATTGATGAGTTGCAAAATCTTTTAGATTCGAGTGAAACCCCTTAGTTTCTCAGTCTCACATCTCCCAAGTGACAAGACCTTGGAGTTATTGAAAATTACGCGCCTATTTTCGAAGAAATTCATCACTTCAACGTTGGTCCTACTCCTAATTGTAGATTCAAGTGTGGAGAAGAGATGTTGATGTAACTCCTCATTCAGTTTGCATCAAATTAACCTAAAATTGTGCATTTTGCACCTTATGAATTAATTTTGAGTACTTCATCATCACGTCGCGTTGTATGCCAACAACGGGAGGATGATAATGACATGGTGGGAACAATGATAAATTTTACTGTACATTTTTGTATTATGGAGAACCAACAATACACAAGTTAATAGTTAATTACCAATAATGAATACGTATGAATTCCCTTTCAAAAACGCATCTTCAGTTTCATTGAGAAAACTAGTTTTCCTTGGTTTGTTCCCGGGGTAGGGAAGAGGGGTGTCCTAAAACTTTCATAATCATAATGGAGGAGTCTGCGGGAAATTCGTGAATTTGAAATAAAAAAAAACGATACACACGAAGAAAAAACTGTCAAATCCTTCATCAAAAAAAAAATTTTTTTTTTTAAGAAATAAGACATAAGACTATTTTGGAAACGGGAAACACGGATTATCGTCACACAAAGTAATTTTTAAAGTTTTATCAAGTGGAAAAATTCAAGGGCGTATCGTCTACCTAATTTTGTGCTAAACGACACCTAACATTTGTCAAATCCGATGAATTTCTATACTTTTACTAAATACTTACTAACCCAACAAGTTACATTTCATATAACTCATGAAATCATAATAATATTTTCATATCATTTTTAAACTTTAAGTTCCTTTAACAATAGAAAACTTTTTCGAGTCAAATCCTATGTAATGAAGGTAATAGTTTACTCCAAAATTGAATTATTTGTGCTACTTAAGATAATAACCTTGAAGATAAAAGAAAAAAACATGAATTCCTAAAACTTAAGTTTCAACATTAAAGTTGCTCCCATAACCATCAAAAATTGTTAAAAAAAAAATAACATTTTTTTTANTTACTAACCCAACAAGTTACATTTCATATAACTCATGAAATCATAATAATATTTTCATATCATTTTTAAACTTTAAGTTCCTTTAACAATAGAAAACTTTTTCGAGTCAAATCCTATGTAATGAAGGTAATAGTTTACTCCAAAATTGAATTATTTGTGCTACTTAAGATAATAACCTTGAAGACAAAAGAAAAAAACATGAATTCCTAAAACTTAAGTTTCAACATTAAAGTTGCTCCCATAACCATCAAAAATTGTTAAAAAAAAAATAACATTTTTTTTAATATAAGAAAACATCATAATTAAAAAGAACTAAAAAATTTTTTGACTAATTTTGCTTGGTGATATAGAAGCTTTGTTTTGATGTTTAGTAGATTTTTGGTTTTAAATCTCTTCCGAAATGAGTAGATTGTACATATTTTATGATTCCGTAATAACAAGGTTAGATTGTTGAGCCTATTTGTTAGAGAATTAGTTGTTGTCCATGTAATGTTTGGCCTTACAATCATTTCGGAGGACGTGACCCATAGAAATCAGTTTGTCCCAGAGCATATTAGTCATTCTTTTAATCTCGTTATGTTTATTCTCAGTTATTGCATCTTCATGTAAAAGAATTGTAAAGAGGATGTGCATGGTAATAAGCTGACATAAGCAAAATTTAGAAAGGGAAAACAATTGGAGTTTAAAACAATAAGATGATGTGCAATCAGTCTAATTGCACCAGGAATAATCCACCTACACATGAAAACAAAAAAAATCCATCCTCTTCTCAAACCTACGTGAGCCGTTATACCTTGAAATGAAGATGACCCAATAGAGTCAGACACAATGGACATAAGTGAGTCGGAGGTGTCAAATTACAGATCAACACAAGAGTTCTGTTCTCTATATGAAAGGTCGAATTCTTATGCATCCTCATCTTTGTCCTTTTCAAGCCTTTTAACAGTCAATGACAATTATAATTATTAAAAATACATCCCATTGTCACGTTGTCAAGTCACAAATTTCTCTTAAATCTCACATGAATTCCTTATATTAATTANGTCGAATTCTTATGCATCCTCATCTTTGTCCTTTTCAAGCCTTTTAACAGTCAATGACAATTATAATTATTAAAGATACATCCCATTGTCACGTTGTCAAGTCACAAATTTCTCTTAAATCTCACATGAATTCCTTATATTAAATTAAAAAAAAAAATTCCTTTTATTAGTGTCAAAAAAGTTCCCCAGTAGTGTAGACGTCATGACATGACCGGCCATTGAGAATAGACAGATTTCGTCCTTCAATCAGTCCAAGTCACCAGGAAGTCCAACTATAGCTTTAAAAAAACAAATAGAAATCCCTTCCATTCATCCTTTGTTCTCGTATGCCGGAAAACTACGAAGACTTTCAAAAAATTAACCTGGAAAAATTTACTCTTTCCTCATCGTCTATTTAATTATGTAATTCTTCACAATTAACAATATGCCTAAACCTTCTTGTATTGGTTAGTTTGTTTATGAATTTATTATTTACCTGACTATAAAACAATCATTTTTACAATAAAAAATAATACTCTGTCAAAGTCATATTTGCCGAATGACCCAACAATGGCCATCGTCGTTGATTGTATTGTTATAACCAAATAGCTTTAGAATTTGTAAAACATTTCCCTGTATTATGTCGCCTCAGAGCAAATATTATTGTGATGTGGACGGCAAGTGATATAACTTATGATTGAATGGAATTAAATTAGTGTCCTTTGATTTGATTTCCTTAATTGATTTCCAATATAAGAATTTGAAACCGTAAGGTGTAGAAATTCCCATTACTGAATAGGACTTCTACCTCCCGTTTAATTTATTTAAATTCGAATATTAAGGTTTGGTGGTAAGCAAACATCAATACTTGTACTTGCGTTGGATTAGATTGTTGACCTTGCGATTCCAACTATAACGAGCATTTGACTAATATGTATACAGTCCGACTATAAATTATGTTTCATAGGATAGAGACTATTGGTCCATGTCCTTTTGCGGGAGAGAGCAGGTAATTTTTTTTGCAGTGAAAGTTATTAGTTTTAATTTTTTCTAAAGAAACACTATACAGTTTGAGAAAGACCATTGAAAAGTAGGATGATACAAAGTTGAAAAAAAATTGGATACTNTGGTCCATGTCCTTTTGCGGGAGAGAGCAGGTAATTTTTTTTGCAGTGAAAGTTATTAGTTTTAATTTTTTCTAGGGAAACACTATACAGTTTGAGAAAGACCATTGAAAAGTAGGATGATACAAAGTTGAAAAAAATTGGATAATCTTTTGAAACTTCCATCTCTTAGTATTATCGTCTCAAAATGACATCCAAGAATTTCAATTTTTTTTTTACTTTCTTTCACTACCTTTGGTTTGTCTTTCTGAAACTACTGATACTTTTCGCGAAAAAAAATTTCAGTATAAATGATTTTTGACTAACAATTACAAAAACACTGCTTTCACCCAACAAAGGGCATGGGTTCAAAAGTCTCTCCCCTTTGAGATTTTAGTCGCACTGTACTTTAGTTGCAAAATTTTCAANCAAAGGGCATGGGTTCAAAAGTCTCTCCCCTTTGAGATTTTAGTCGCACTGTACTTTAGTTGCAAAATTTTCAAGAAAACTCATTAGAAACCAGAAATAAACGTTAGTTATCATCGGAGAAAATAAAAATGAGAAATTAATTGTCATANGAAAACTCATTAGAAACCAGAAATAAACGTTAGTTATCATCGGAGAAAATAAAAATGAGAAATTAATTGTCATAATCGTTGTAACACGAGGCTAACGGCCTCACGCATATCTTCAATGATAATAACGCGAAACAAAGTTATTTGTTGCATGTGCAATTTTTTTTTTGCAATGTGGTATGAGAACCAAAGGTGTGTCAAAACGAGTAGTTAAAAAGTAAAAGGGGATTCTCTTCGTTGTTATTTGTTGAATTACCATCGTAAAACTCGTTTTCATTTGAATTAATTAAAGCTAATTGCAAAAGTGTACCGTTATTATTACTATCAAATACCAAAGAATATACACATACTCTCTAATACAAAAATGGTTATTGCCAAAAGCAGACTTTGAAAAAAATTAAAAACTTACTGACTCACTGACATAATCGACG
The DNA here is from genome assembly GCA_002738285.1 of Holacanthella duospinosa. NCBI lineage: Eukaryota > Metazoa > Arthropoda > Collembola > Poduromorpha > Neanuridae > Holacanthella > Holacanthella duospinosa. Next base: position 904,844 of record NIPM01000033.1, read on the forward strand.
GTCAGCAGACCACTGCTAGATACATTCACTATTTCTTATTTTCTCACCATTTATTATTTTATGACTGACAAGCTTTCAGAAAAACCATACTATAAGTCATAAGTCTAGGAATTTTTCGCTAAAAAATGAAAATCATGACATGACCCCCTGTATAAATAATTGGATAAATGTTTTAGTCAATTTCCTTACTTGTCGCTAAGGCATAAGAAATTCCTGGCAGTGACTTTGTAAATTATAATTAAATTTCCCTTTTCCCGTCAATAAATGGATGACTTATAGCCACTTTACTTGAAATTAATTGTGCAGGAGTCAACATATAAGCAGAAAAAAAAAGGAAAACAAAGAAACTCATAACATCACGGCATTATTAACAAATCTAGACTACTAATAATATGAGAAAATCATGAGTTGCTTAAACAGTAGAAAAGGGCTGGGTTAATGGCACCGCACAGCGAGATACCAATCAACAATGAAGGGAATTCATAACAATCAGACAGGTGCGTGGATGTGGGATCACGTCAAATGTGGTTCACTAAAGCCAACATCAAACTCTTGTTGAACAGTACAATGATCTCATTTGACTCCATCATCGCCCATATCATCTAACTTACTCAACGCATGAGCAGAGTCTGTAAAAAACTTATTAATGTCATCAATCAACTAAGAACAATAAATTCTACATGACCCAACACAACATCGTTGTCTAATCCCTACCAAATCATACATGAACATGATGAAGGTATTGAATTCCTATACGCATGCGTCATTTCAAGTTAAGGGGTACATGTTATACCAATTTTTTTTACCTGTTAAGTGGATTTTTTGATTATGAGAAACCTAAATTGGACAATTATATGAAACTACTTTAGTTCATTCTTAAATAAATACAGAAAATCATTAAAAATGTACGAGTCCAAAAGTAATATAATAATTGACAAACAAATCTAAAATGCCTAACCTACAGCTCCCATTGTTGCATAACCACATTTGAGCTAATTCACTTTAATAGACCGAATGACAGTCTGACAATCAAAATTTGCCAGATTCCTTTTTGTTTGAGAAGGTGAGAAGGAAAAATTCTTCTTCGCTACCTAACATACTGTATGTAAANTTGCCAGATTCCTTTTTGTTTGAGAAGGTGAGAAGGAAAAATTCTTCTTCGCTACCTAACATACTGTATGTAAATAATGTTTAGTTGAAAAGATTTCTCTAACTCTGGGTTTTATAGTGAGTAGACATAAAATATTATTCCCAAAGAGAGGGGATGAGATTTTGTTGAAAGAAAATATTTCAAAATAAACCACGAGGTTCTTTGCCGCTCTTGGTTTAATGTNTTGCCAGATTCCTTTTTGTTTGAGAAGGTGAGAAGGAAAAATTCTTCTTCGCTACCTAACATACTGTATGTAAGTAATGTTTAGTTGAAAAGATTTCTCTAACTCTGGGTTTTATAGTGAGTAGACATAAAATATTATTCCCAAAGACAGGGGATGAGATTTTGTTGAAAGAAAATATTTCAAAATAAACCACGAGGTTCTTTGCCGCTCTTGGTTTAATGTNAGGGGATGAGATTTTGTTGAAAGAAAATATTTCAAAATAAACCACGAGGTTCTTTGCCGCTCTTGGTTTAATGTGGTGTTGTTATGGACGTGTGGAATGATTGGGAAGCCTCTAAGGCCAAATTCCCAACAGGTATTTTTTTGTTATTACATAATCACCCGTCTCAAAATTACAAAATCCAAAACCTGAATCCTTGGGAATTGGCGACATTCCACAGTTTGATTTGCAAAAATAACTCAAATTAAATACTCAAGCACTTGACTTGACACTCTTCTTGCTTTGTCGTTGTCCGTTACTTTTTTAAGCCAAAGGTCTTAATTTTGGCGAAGGTTGTTTACAATTCAACACTCATTCTGCACTGTCATCAAAAATAACACCAACCGTCATAGACACATTGTTGATTTTTAGTTTAATTTGAGTTAATCTCATCCCATAGCAAAATTCTAACTAATAATTCCCAAATGACTACTTCTCAATGACTTGTCAACGCTTCACTTGTCACATTTAACATAAGATTACATAACAAATCAAATTACCTTTGAAATGTAACATAATTTTCGAAGTACAAATACTATCTAGTACCTCAATGACTGACAGAGTTTTAAAAAATCTAAAATTCTACATCATAAACACATTTTTATCAAACTATGATACTTTATCAAACTGAGATAGGAAATTTGGCCCACACCTCCAAAATATATTAAATTGTCATATAATTTATTAACATTTTGAGACTTCCTAGCGACAATGATATCGTTCGAAAGTTGACTTNATATTAAATTGTCATATAATTTATTAACATTTTGAGACTTCCTAGCGACAATGATATCGTTCGAAAGTTGACTTTTTCTCTCCCATATTTTTTTTTGAGTGGGCAGAAATTTTGGCGAAAAAAAAAAAAAAATTGGTCACTCATTATTAATTATTAATTATTACTTATTAATCTCAATAATTTAATTACATTCTNTATTAAATTGTCATATAATTTATTAACATTTTGAGACTTCCTAGCGACAATGATATCGTTCGAAAGTTGACTTCTTCCTCTCCCATATTTTTTTTTGAGTGGGCAGAAATTTTGGCGAAAAAAAAAAAATTGGTCACTCATTATTAATTATTAATTATTACTTATTAATCTCAATAATTTAATTACATTCTGTTAAGTCCAGCAGATTATAATTTTTCCAAACTCTGAATTTTACTAACCGGAAAAAAAAAATTTTTTTAAGCTTTTTTGGATCAAAAATTCTTCTAGATCCTTGAGAGCAGGCGTGGTCGACTTTGTTTTATGGTTATCTAACTCATTTACTCTTGTACCTTATTACAAAAACAATGGTAGCTAAAATGTTTTTTAACTTCAAAGAAGATAAGGGGGCTGAAATAAATTTAAGAGACAAGGTGAACTTGTTAAAGTTATCTAGAGACAGGATCTGCAACAATTGAAAAGGCTTGCTCAGACATCATTGTAGCAATTAAAACTGTAATAGAAATAGGAAATATTGTTTGGAGTTCATGAGCCACAAACTGAGATTAAAACTTCTTTTGTTTCAACTAAAACTTATTATAAAAGCTTTTCGAACCGTCAGATTCAATGATCTTGAATAGGTTAGAATAATAATAATAACCTAGCAAAGGAAATTTTTGCAGAGTCATAAAGTTTTAATTAGCTGATGATGTATGAAACCATGGAGAATATGAAGGATTATTATAAGATTATTGATTCCAAAGTTAAAACAAAAGGATTAATGAGCCAGAAGCCTACTTTTGCAATTTCTTACAATAATAAGAATAGCTAAAAAATTCACATGAGAATTCACGTCCCAAACTAAACTAACCTTTCTGCTAACTTCTGCAAAAATTAAAATCTAGGTCACTATAACTTTGTAACTCATTTTATTATTACACTCTCCATGCTCATTTGCCGCCAACACATTATTTCGCATAAATTCTACATGTATTCCGCTTCACTAGATCCTCCTATACAAACAACAGTTTCAATGACTTCATCAAAAATTTTAAGGATGGAAACTCACAAAATATATCTAAAACAGAATTAATAAAATTGCTACTAAAAATCCAGAACTTACTCCACCCAGTAAATTGTAATCAAATTGTAGGTTATTATATCCAATGATTTGGCATTTTATGAAAAATTGGAAATGGGAAGTTGTTAGATTTCTGCAAATGAATAAGAAAATGGTATAAAATTAAATAGTGCAATATAATAAAAGAATTGAAAATTGCTAAAAAAAAAAAGAAATCTAGTTAACCACGCCTAGTATTGCTGATACAAATTTTTTCAACACTATTATCTTCACTGGTCTCTCTAAAAATTTGTCTTTATAATTTTATATTGCTCCAAAAATTAATATAAGTCCACAAAAACTTGTTTGCAAATTAATTATATACTAACGTCAAATTCAACGCCCATTCTAAAAAAAACGAGATAATATTATTAGGATATTTTGCATATAATTCTAAAAGTTCCAGACTAGTTTTTTTTCGTTCCGCTTCATCCAGAAGCAAGAATAATATGCGTAAAATTTTCTCAACTATTTTGCAAATCCTCTTCCTTTGTCTCTCATTAATTATTGCATTTTATAAAACTTGTTAACCTTCAAACAAAAAATTGCAGACTTGGTTGTCTCACCTTAAGACTAAAACCTCTCAATTTCAAGGCATTTGGCATATTCGTATTATTAAATTAAAATTAGTGCAAAATTCTATTATAAAAATTGTAACAAGGTGTGCTGATATAAATTATCTATTTCAAAATCCCCCAATCACTTCCTACTTTTTTTTACTAGGAGCCTCATGCAGTGCAAATTATTCTCCAGCTAATATAGCCATTTGAATTTANACTTCCTACTTTTTTTTACTAGGAGCCTCATGCAGTGCAAATTATTCTCCAGCTAATATAGCCATTTGAATTTAGCACATGCAGACGTCAGTCCAAATTTGTATCAACCAATCACAAACTATGTCATGTAAAATAAGTCCTATATCGGATCCTAACATATAAATATACCACAATGTTCAATTCTTATTAACCTTACACAAGTTTAGATTTAGGTTGGAATCNACTTCCTACTTTTTTTTACTAGGAGCCTCATGCAGTGCAAATTATTCTCCAGCTAATATAGCCATTTGAATTTTGCACATGCAGACGTCAGTCCAAATTTGTATCAACCAATCACAAACTATGTCATGTAAAATAAGTCTATATCAGATCCTAACATATAAATATACCACAATGTTCAATTCTTATTAACCTTACACAAGTTTAGATTTAGGTTGGAATCTTATTAGGTCCTCAACGTAAGTTAAAAGTGAGACNCTTATTAGGTCCTCAACGTAAGTTAAAAGTGAGACACAGTAAATACCTTGAGAAACTTTTAATTTTCATTAAGGTTGTAAAATGAACTCATATTCCACTTATTAGAATAGCTAGAGATTCAGTCATAATTGTTGTTGCTCCCCATTGTTTTCTCACCATTATTGAAAGAAAGGAGCCAATCATAACACGATGATAAGTAAAGTATAATGATGGAGAAAACACATATTGTACTTGTCAGGAAGTGTGCCCTTAAAATAACAATCTTTATATCAAATCAAGGTTCTACCGCCTTCTACTTTTACAAAGTACATCATGCTGAGGCATGAATTACAGTTTAAAATTCAAATCTAGAGCAAATTTGATTATAAGAAAGTTAGTGATTGGTTGCTCCAAATTTATATCATCTTCTAATTAATCTTAAGATAATTAGGAAGATTTCTTAAATTTTATATTGTTACTTTGATTCTACTGGGTTAAGATCATTGTAAGTTTTAACAAAAAATGCAAACAAAAATGTAAACACATAAAATAATTAATAACTTAGTAATTCCTTGTCAAATTTTTTTTTNACAAAAAATGCAAACAAAAATGTAAACACATAAAATAATTAATAACTTAGTAATTCCTTGTCAAATTTTTTTTTTCTTTTAATACAAATTTAGTGTAGATTTTAACAGAATTCTCGTCATTCCCACGCTGATAGTGTTAANCAAAAAATGCAAACAAAAATGTAAACACATAAAATAATTAATAACTTAGTAATTCCTTGTCAAATTTTTTTTTCTTTTAATACAAATTTAGTGTAGATTTTAACAGAATTCTCGTCATTCCCACGCTGATAGTGTTAANTTTTTTTTTCTTTTAATACAAATTTAGTGTAGATTTTAACAGAATTCTCGTCATTCCCACGCTGATAGTGTTAAAGAACTTATAGCCCACTCACGCTTAAGTTATAAATTGTATAACTTCCAGAAAACCGTCTGTAAAAGAGAATGGAGATTTTGGGAAATGATGTCTGGCTAGGATATTTACCTGAGAAATTTTTATGCAAATTTTCTCTAAAATGTATAGCGCCAGTGACTATTTACTTAAGAACGAAGGGTCTCCTTTTACGACTTTAGCATATGACAACTTTGACATCTTTATGTGAACTAATGAAGGTAAGAAGACTTCTAACAATAGGTTCAAAACGCATTTAATTTCTACCATTGTTGCCTCAACGCAACCAGTCTACCTTAATTTTATTTTCTACCAAGTTCATGGCGTAGTGCATAAAAATTCTTGGTTATTATCCACTTTTAATTTTCCCATTAGCTAACAACATATTCTTTCAAACATCTTGGAAATGTACAGAGAAATATGATGACCAGAAAAAGTTTAAATTCAACAAATGGCTTTTCAAACGAGCTAAAGTTGTCATGCTTCTTGAATGTTGGAGCCAAAACCTTCATAAATTCTTCGACACGACGTACTAATGCAGAATGTCTGAAATATTGTCTCTCAAAACATCTCCTCCAAGTTCATATAATTTTTTTTTTCCATGACAAAAAAAAAGTAAAGAAACCTGGATTACATTATAATAAAAATGCAAAAAATTCCATGGATGCTTTTTTTTTAATATGCCAAAAACCAGACTAATTTGCTCGAAAGTGATTCATGGAAGAAATTAATTCTTCATCTTCTCTGCATGTGCGAACTGACCAAAAACACAAGCCAAAACCCGTTTCTGCTATTCAAGAAATAAGAAAGGTGTTTCCAGGTGAATAATAACAATAATACAAAAATGTTCACAGCAGGGATGCTCAACTCGCAGAAGTCGGCAAAATTCAAACTTAAATTATCCAGGCCATTGTTCTGGCGCCAAATTTTCACTCCAAGTGAATTTATTCCAAAAATTTATTCCCTGGTAAGAATAATTATTTCTTTAATTTGCATTAGTCTGTTAAGAAGCTCCGTGTTTAAAACAAAAAAAAATACAGAAAAGATTCTCAAGCTATACAACTACTATTCTCTGCCTATCCCAGCGGCAAATTTATACTAGAAAATAGGCAAACGTAGTGCATCTATCATTCGATTCGTTCCAATTCGTTGCTTCAGAATCAATTATTATAAAAACGCAAATATTTTCCCAGGCACTTAATAATTTCTGATGCCGTTTTAGCTCCAGGTGCTAAAAACTTCATTTTTCATTTTCTTGCCTGTCAGCAAAACAAACCAAATGCTGATGAACTCCATTTTCGTTATTATTGCATTGATTGGACCAATTTTCTGCACGTACAGCAAAAAATTGATGCACTAATAATCAGACTCAACAACCAGAATACGACTACTTACATTCTTATGCATATTTTTTTTTGCTACGACCTAATACCTGTGTTATTTCCATTTCTCCAATTTATTATGTTATTATAAATCATTGCAAATTTTAAATTTAACGTAATCTGCAGATTCATATCATGATTGTGGACTCCTGCTACCATTCAATGTTAAAAAAATTTGCGGAATAAAAGACAATTATATTTCCGTTTATATAAAAATGATTCCAAAATGATATTAAATTAGAAAAAAAAAATGTTAATGGGGACTATTGAAATTAAAAAAAAATTATTGAGATTAGAAACTCTTGGTGAATGTTAGAAAAAAAAATTAAAAATTCATCATTTAATTAAAAAAAAAAAAAAGTTGGTTTCCGTCAAAATAGTGATAAATCATAGCTAAAATCGAAAAATTTGCCACACTACTACTCGTTTTGCTAAAAAAAGTAAATCAACATTTATTATTCACAGTCCCTACTTCCCTTCTTAGGTTAAACCAGTGTTGGAAATGTGACAAGGGAATCTGTATGTAATTGCTTTATCAGCATGCTTGTTTTTTTGGCTAATTGAGATTCCGCCTGTCAAAAAAGTTTTCTGACGATGAAAAATAGCAGGAGCAGAAAACTGCGTAACGCAAAAAAATTTATGAAAATTCCAGAACTTGTAAAAATCGTGGGAAGGAAGTAGATTTAGAGATTTCGCCACACCTCATAATTTGCCAAATACTTATCCAGTTAATTAATCTTGACATGACAAGAGGCTTGAGATTTGAGTAATAATAAAATCAGTTCACTGGCCTCAGTGAGTCGGAAACAACCAATCAGGAATTACTTCTTCTCAGTAGCCCCCCACACAGTTCCATGTCAATCATTCCGATTTGCTAAATGGTAATAGTTTTGTACGCATGTGCTACATGAAAGTAGGCCTATCATACACACAAGACACACTAACGCATTCCTAAATCCTAAATCCACTCAAGAGAAATTATCTGTAATGTGAAAACATTTTGTATGGATTTTGTGATAGAAAATGTCTATACTTGAATCACAGTTGAGTTTGTCATTATGACCAAAAAATCATAAAATTTATGAAATATAACAATGGAGGAATCTCCCGCCCGCTGGTTCTCATCAAAATTGTAGAAAAGTTCATCGATGAGTTTCTTGATCTTTAATGAGGCATGAACAAATATTTAACTCTCCTGTCCAATTACCAATATGCAGAATCCTTTACACAAAATGTTTTTCCTTTTGGGATTCCTTTGCTAAAATCCATTTACAGGGAATTTGTTCATTTAAGCGTAACCCGTGTCCCGTCTGTTGAACTCAATGTAATGCAAGGCCGGTTCCCAAGGACGTTCAACAATAAGTACAACAATATAAAATCTTAACACCAAATGCAATACTGCAAAATGATCATTTCCATTGTCTCTCAGAAGCTTATCATCATTTCAAAACCGATCTTTGAGAAATGCATCTCCTCACCAATTTGTCTCAACAACCATTTGCATCTTTTGTCTTTCACACTAACATCATCTCATCACTAGTGGGACACAATGGGTAAAAAAAAATCCAAATAAACTCATGACAAAGAAAAGGTGTCACATATCTTCAAATTCTACTAATAAAAATTAGTACAGTTGTCATTAGTCAGCGAAATTTCTGTATTCTTATCATGTATTTCTAACTAGGATTGATCAATCGGATTGATTTTTATTATGATATAAATCATTGCAAAAATCTCCATCAACCACAAATTCAATATATGAAACAGGGATATTTTCTACCTTTTCTGTAAAAGTTCAAGATTCAAATGAAACAAATTGAATAATATTTCGTTTTTGACTTGAAGAAATAAAATAAAACGATTATTTTGAAAATGGCTGACTCAAAATCAGACTCTTGAACGAAGTCTGGTCTACCTCATAACTAGGCGTGTTGCGGATAGCATATCCGGCTGGTTTGCCGAATATCGGATATCCGGCACACATGCTTAATGAAACTCCTATTTAACATAATTTTTATCAAAACAAGATGCGTTTTGACTCATTTCACGCGAACATGCAGGAAGTAATTTTTAAAACACCAATATATATAATATATACTCAAATTTATTAAATCTAACAAAATTAATAATTCATTCGTTACGAATTCTAAGGAGATGTGCAGATACCTAAAAGTATCCGGCAGTTTTAGGTGTCAGATAACTCAACATCCCTAGTCATAATGAAAAAAATTATGTTACATCTAAATCTTAATTAATTAAATTCAAGAACTCATTTCGAATATTTTTAGTTGTTCTTTGTAAGGGTTAAATTAGACTAAATTAATATCACTACATTCTAGGACTTTTCTTCCGAATATATTAATATGATATTTTTTGTCAACCCTGGTACCTCAACGTATTTAACACTTCCTAAAACGGAAAAGTACAATGTGACACCTTTTGAATTGAGAGACAATGGACAGGTTCGTTGTCTAATGTAATTAGAAAATTCCCGCTCTCGCTCTCATCTTTATCAAATGCCTGAAGACGTTGATTTGATGGGAAACAGAAAAGACTTCATTTGTCTCCGAGATTCTCCCATGCTTTCAACTGACTTTGGGAGACAATGATGATAAAATTAATCTGAAATTCATCTGAGGGACCCTCTGGAGGTTTTTTTTTGTCCGACTGAGAATTAAACTTACTAAATCACCAATGAGCTCGTGTCAAAAGAGGTTGTTAATGAGAATCACTCAATCAGGTGAGTGATGAAAATGAGGCAAAAACGCCGAATAAGGATCCTCTGTCGGCAAAAGTAAGACTTGAGGGCTTATATAATTTTTACTAAAAAAAAGTCTGGAACAGGAGACAAAATGAAAGATTGAGATCTTATACGGATAACAATTAAGAACTTTTTTTTTTTGCAGAAAAGATAGTTAGTCTCTGGGCTATGAGTATGCTATTTATTATGTCAGACAACGGAAACAGCATGGGGCAAAAATTTTCCAAATTTCACACGGAGTATATATTATCGCCATTTTCTGTACAAGAATCTGTCTGATGCTTTTCAAACTCAATTAAGCTTCATCAAATTGTGGGAAAGAAAAATATGCAAGCATGATTGAAAAAAGTGTACATTATTTGAATCAAACTAAGACGAAACAATTTAGAAATATGATATAAACAGACAGATAATACAGGGTGGGTTATCTTTAGTGTCCCTATAGCCGAGGAAGAGATAAGGGCTATACTCATTCTTCTATTTTCATATGTTGTAGTCAATGGAGTGAAGCCTCGGAGTATGACAACTTGTCTACGTCAGACCCTCACTCTTCTCTTTCCAATCTCATTCCTAGAAAAAAACGGTCGCATGGCGTCGGTCCGCTTATGACTATGGTTTTAGCCATACACTTCACATGTTATTCAAACTCAACGGGGTTACATGAGATTCTATTCGGCGACTACCTTGAGGAAACTATTCTGTGGCGCGAAAATCATAACCCAAATTAAAAATTTTAATAATTTGAATTTGGATTATGATTTTCACGCCATAGAATTCCCTTCATATTAGTCTTCTCGTAGAATCTCAAGTAACCCCTTCTAGTTTGGATAACATATGAAGTGCATGGTTGAAACAATAGTCATACACGCCATGAAACAGGTTTTTTTTTTGGAAATGGGATTTCATAGAGGAGGGTAAGTCTCACAGACTACAACATATGAAAATGGAAGAATGAGTATAGCCCTTATCTCTTCCTCGGCTATAGGGACACTAAAGATAACCCACCCTGTATAATTCGTACAACACTCCACTTCAAATACGCTGTCAAAAGTAAAAAAAAAAAAATTCTTATCCTCTTGATTGTTCCTTAATGTGCCAATTTTTAAGCTACATAAAATTACAAAATGATATTCTGAACAAGTTTGAAAAAAACTTGTCAAGCTGCTATTGTAAGATATGAAAAAACAAAGTGTTAAGTAAATTATTCGAAACGTATGGATTACAACAATGTCCCATTTTCATGTTTTTAAGATAACTAAACTGAACCCATTTGGACATTAAACAAAACTGGCGGCGACAGCGTCGTGTCGTGTCTTCGGAACCACTCACATTTATCTCTTTTGGAATGTAACATACATTTGAACACGTGCCATTTTCACAAAAATTCTACAACATGACTTTGACCTCGACGGACCCCCAGAGTTTTGCACAAATTTATACAACTTGCAAAAGTTAGTCAATCCATTACAATCTGACAGATGAGTCGGTGTGTTTGGAGGTTAAAAAAAAATGTGAATCCAGGAGAAATCAACCAAAACCGCGTCCCTTGTAAAAAAAAATAGGATAGATCGATCTCACGCTAAAACCGCATTAGCATTTTCTTTTCTCTCTGCAGAATAATAACAAAGAAAATTCACCAAAAAATTACGATGGTAACAATGTAAGAGTTCATCCGTAAGAGGAACTGGAAAAAAAGAATTTTTTTTTCTGAGATGACTTCAAAAGGTGCCTCACTTATCAAACTCAAAAAACTAAGAGAAGAGACTAATCACCATCAAAGAAAAGAGATTAATGTAAAAAATTCCAGAAGAGACAATTGCGAAACAATGATTTCGCTCCACGTGTCCGTTTTGCAACAATGGAAAGAGAAGATTTTTAAACGCTTAAATTCCATATTTCAGCAATCTTTAGACTAACCGGATTTTTTTTTAAATATTTTTCATATGAAACCAATGGAAGAACACTTTAGTAACAATTATCTGTAGCTTCAAAAGTTCCATCTATCCAGNAGTAACAATTATCTGTAGCTTCAAAAGTTCCATCTATCCAGACAAAAAAAAACAGAACCTAATAGGTAATTTTCGCTTATAACAAAGTCCTTATAGCTAAAAATTTCTAATTCAAGTCGAATCCAAAATGAACCATAGTCAAAAATATTATATTCAAAGTAATTATTGGAAACTGCAAACTATAAATAATGTATTTGGGCATTGAATCCTCTGAGAAAATTATAAAAAAAAAAAAAAAAAGAAAAAAAAAAAAACATGAATGCGGTTGTTTGGTTTGTATGTGTAAAAGGCGGTATATAGGATAATTAAAAAAAACAATGAGAAGAGATTGTTGGATGAAAGTTAGATTTATTCAGTTTGAGTACGTGATTCCAGGAAAGTAAAAAACTGACTGGACGGGATCATTACTAGATTTGAAGAGAGATAAAAAATGACATCGGATCTGTCTCAAAATCATTTAGAAATCGTGTCAAATCAGTGACAGAGAATATAAACCAAAATTTATAAATCCCTTATCACTCCTTCTCATCCATGCTTTTTAATTCCACTCTTTTTAACAAACATTTACAGAGAATGTAACTATCGTGTCTTTGATGTTCCTGTGCTTTTGATTGGCTCATCATCATTGGCGCAAGAGTAATTGTGATAGGCGTCAGGTCTATGTCAGGATAGACTCATCTGTCACTCACATTTCAAAAACAAAACTACAACCCGCCAGATAAATTTTTTATTCAAATCAAAAATCCCTATTCAAATGTACTTAGCAGGGGTGGAATTTCTTTCATAAAACCTAAAATTTCCTCCGAAGCAAAATCTGAGCCAAAATTTCCTCCCAAATTTTTAAAACTAAAATAAAAGTTGTAGGTTATATCTGCAATATATAAATAAGTTTTCCTAATAGAACAATTAATACAAAAAACAAAACAATTACTGAAGTGAAATTTTTCCGTTAATTTTATTTACATGGTCCACCACTTTAGAGATTTCCCAATCCTTTGACATGTCTGTGCGTTTGGTACGCCGTTCAAATTGCCAATTTCTTTTTCCAAATTTAAGGTCCAAAGCTGTGTCAAGAAGTGGGTCCACCGCAGATGTAGGAGGTCCATTCCATTTAATGAACATTTCCTTCGAAATCCGAGAGTCACCAAGCGTCCCTCTGCAGCTGAGACGATCCTTTAATACACTCCCCATACTCTCCACCACAGCTTCACATTGCGTCCTCAGTGTTACAGTTTGTAACAAATGTAACAATTCTTTAAAACTTTCAAAATGTCTAGGATCATTCAAAAAATCATTATACAAAACTCGTTGCATTAGTCTTCCCTTTTCATCCGTGTATTTTTTATCTTTTGACTTGTCCTTCACAATCGTTTTGAATATTTCATATTGTGTCCGTAAATCCTCAGAACTGATAGTAGAATCTAAATTCTCTGTTTTTTTTTGCTAATACCGAGTACTGGCATAAAGATTCAAGAACGTCTTCAGTAGTCTCCCGAAGAACATTTTCAACTCTGAAAACTGAAGATCCAATTTCGGTAGAATATTTTCTAGTCTCTTTAAATCGGTTGGTTAACTTAGAGTTAAATTCTTGAATGTAGTCTGACGCCAATTTCCCAATTCGAAGTACTTGACCTTGAATTCCTCTATCAGAGTGAATGTCATAATTTTGGCTGTGGGATCTGAGTGAAGTTGTAGCGGATTTTTTTATAAGCACTGGTTTGTTTTGGTAAGTCGACGTTAGAGTCAACTTTGCAACGGCCTTGTCCCAATTCGGCAGTTTAACATTTACAGTTTCAAGTGAAGTTATCGACCCACTGAGTTTTTTTTTCATGTTCTCTAACTCCTTTATTTTTTTATAAATCGCATCATCAGTTTCCTATGGTAGTAGCAAGGGATCTTGAACAATTCTGGACATTTTTCCTATTTCCGAATATCTGTCAAAGCATTTGCTTTCAAAACATGAAGCGTTATTAATTTTTCGAAGAAGATCATCCTGCATATTTAGCCTGTCGCAGATGTAGGGGAAATTATTTGTGAAGTTTTTGTATGAATTTTCTGCGTAGGTTGCGAAGCGAGTATCTGAGAAGGTGACGGGCCGCCTTACATTAGTCCCACCATATTCAAGAAATTCTCCGTAAGCTTTTCCATAACCAATATCCTTATTTACTTCTTGGATGATACCCCGTGTTTTGTTTACCTACTTCATAATGGTTTTCTCGGATTTAACTCTTACATCCTGTTCCGATAATTCAATCAAATGTGCTGGATCCCAACAAAATGAGTGCCATTTTTGGTCATCCTCATTTTGTACACCCATTCGCTCCATTAGTTTTTCTGGAACTCTAAGGTTGATGTATTGGCCATCAAATGCCCCACCAACGCATCTAAAAATTTTTTAAGTTAGTAAATTGATAACTTAAATTATAAGAAATAAAATTTAAACTTTCTTTAATTTCTTCGGATCGAAAGTGCTGCAGGAGACCTTCATGTATTGCCTTTGCTATACCATCGCCTGTATGGTTTGACACAGGAACAACTTCTAATAATATATCTTTGTTTTCCCCATTTTAATGAGTTATAATTGCTATAATTTGTTGTGACTTCTTTGCTGGAGTGATTTTATCCGCAACTATTGAGAAAGAAGAGGGTTTCCCAGTAGCGGGCAGATTCTTAGAAAGAGCTGAATCAAGTTTATTATGTAATACAGTATAGAAGTGTTCGGTCATTTCTGCTGAAAATTTTCGAGAATGACATTTCATGCCAACATCCAATCCTTTAGCTGAGTCACTTGCTACATCCAATTCATACTCTTGATAGCTGTGATGAACATATNTGCCAACATCCAATCCTTTAGCTGAGTCACTTGCTACATCCAATTCATACTCTTGATAGCTGTGATGAACATATACTTGATATATATTATTGACTTGTAAGCGCTACGGGCCAAGGTACGGCCAATCGACAAATTTCTTTTTGTAACTTTTTCCTGATATATTTTGTCAACCTGAATGCTATGTATGTTATCTTCGTGATTTTTACTCTCATAATGCTCAAGTACTCGAGTTTTCAAATTCTGGAATGCAGAGGGCTGTTTTTTAGAAATGAAGTTTTCTCCATTGTCAAAGTCATATCGTAAAACCCCAAGCGTTTTCCCGTCTTGAAAACATATTTTGCAACAAAGGGCAGTAGGTTGATGCATTTCCTCAGCTTCCTCGGTGGTGTAATGTAAAATTTGGTCGATGGACTTGGCTTTGCGAACAAATAGTTTTTGCGCATTCGACAACCTTTCTTTTATATTGGGTCCCTCTTCTTCATGTGTAATATTGCCTGCCTGGGTTGTATGAAAAGTCGCACTTTGAAAGGAATGACTTACACTAGATTTTACTGATAAAGAACGTCTTTCAAAATCGTCACTTTCATGTGAAACTGACGTTTCTCCAATTTCTGAATAATATATCGGTCGTCGAAGAAATGTATTTTTCTGCAAATTCAATGTCATTTCCTCAAACTTTCTATCCAAGTACGACTTCAAGTAGTCAAAATTATCTACAGAACTATGAGGTTGAGAAGAAGAAACCTCCGAGTCAACGCGAGTTTGTTTTACTCTTTGTATGGTTTTTTTAGCATCCTGAAATTAATTTTTTCATAAATCCTCAAGCTTTATGAGAATTGAAAGCTTATTTTTTTTTACGATTGTAGTTATAAATTGTGGTGACTGCATAATTTTCTTCAGAAAGATCAGCCTCCAATTGTATTTGATGGTCCAATACAACTCTTGAGCTTTCCTATAATGAAATCAAAATCATTAGCAATTCATGAAACTTTACAGGAGACGTTCCTCTAACCAATTTTTCCTCCATTTGTTTTTATTGTTTTCTACCTGGTTTCTCCTTCCTTTTTCTTCTTTTTCCTTCCTTTCTTTTTTTTTTGTTCCTTAAACTCTTTTTCTTCGTGTTTCTTCCTTCCCGTTTTTTCTGGTCCTTCCTTTCTTTTTCTTCCTGGTCCTTTTTTTTTTCTTCCTTGTCCCTCTTTTCCTTTTCTTCTAGTTCCTTACGTTCTTTTTCTTCTTTCTTTAGTTTCCTTTTCGACCCTATCTTTTTCTTCTCTTTCTCGTTTTCTCAATTCCATGTCAGCCTAGTTTGTAATTAATGTAATTAATATAATGTAGTTTGATTAAAAAGTAAAAATTTTATACCATGCAAATTTTATTTACCAAAAATGCCACCATTCCCATTTGTTNTAGTTTGATTAAAAAGTAAAAATTTTATACCATGCAAATTTTATTTACCAAAAATGCCACCATTCCCATTTGTTTGCTTGAGCTTTGAAGTTGATCAGAATGGAATTTTTGTTGATGGCGCTTTAGGTTGTCCGCTTGCATAGGTACTGCATCATTNCTTTGAAGTTGATCAGAATGGAATTTTTGTTGATGGCGCTTTAGGTTGTCCGCTTGCATAGGTACTGCATCATTATCACAATACTTACACTTTTCTTTTTGTTTACTTTTGTATTTTGTAGCCATTTCAATAAAAAATAATTAATTTTAATTTTACTTGTTTTGCTAAAAAAGAATGAAGACAAAACTGAACTCAAATTAATATGACTTTCTAAACTACTGGACTGAAGTTTTTTGTTTGGATTTGTTTGGTTGTGAGAATGAGTGTTATAAGAACACCCTGCATCATTAAGATAAAATTTATTGTTTCCGAATCAAATCAGTTTGCTTATTTTAAACATCATGAGATCAGCATAAAATTTGTTTGACGCCGTCGAATGATAACTGAACTCAAATTAATGACTTTTTAAACTACTGGACTGAAGTTTTTTGTTTGGATTTGTTTGGTTGTGAGAATGAGTGTTATAAGAACACCCTGCATCATTAAGATAAAATTTATTGTTTCCGAATCAAATCAGTTTGCTTATTTTAAACATCATGAGATCAGCATAAAATTTGTTTGACGCCGTCGAATGATCCTTCAGAGTACTGCCCAGTCTCTGGAAAGCTTACGAAATATTTCAGAGTGTACAAAGAAGCAAAGAAAGATATTTTTAGTCTCCGACAGGGACTCTTTATTACCAGAGCAATAGCTGCTTAAGTTAACAAATTAAATAATAGTGAAAATGGCTATAAGCAATCCACAGGCGGATGACACGAACTTGAACTTGGCATTTGACATGTTCAATGAAGCCGATGCTTTCCATGTGCAAGGAATGATGAGAAAGTGCTGCAGAAAGTTGAAAGAAGGAATTGGACTTGTTGCTCAGTGTAAGTAAAAAAAAGTTTTCACTTTTTTGTAAATCATTTNTAATTAAATAATAGTGAAAATGGCTATAAGCAATCCACAGGCGGATGACACGAACTTGAACTTGGCATTTGACATGTTCAATGAAGCCGATGCTTTTCATGTGCAAGGAATGATGAGAAAGTACTGCAGAAAGTTGAAAGAAGGAATTGGACTTGTTGCTCAGTGTAAGTAAAAAAAAGATTTCACTTTTTTGTAAATCATTTGGTAGAAAAAATTTTTACAAGTTTATTTGGCATTTTGTTTTACGTTATTGTTTCTACAGATTATACGACAATTCCAACCCAGAATTTGAAGCAGCGAAATCAATACTAGATTTATCAATGCCTTACATTACGAAATATCAACGGTTGAGTTCTGAACTCACATCTGATGAAACCGAAGGAGATAACCTTGACGGGGCATTTAGAGCAAAGACTAATTTGAAAGTTTTTTCAGATAATCAAGATACGAGTAGTGACNATAACCTTGACGGGGCATTTAGAGCAAAGACTAATTTGAAAGTTTTTTCAGATAATCAAGATACGAGTAGTGACTCTGACTCTCCAACAGCACACTTTTGTGGAGCTCAACTACTATTGAATGAACGAATTAATGCTTTTGCTAGGTATAGCACAAACTAACAGTTTTTATTGGCAGCACTAATAACGATTGGGATCAACTAAACTGGTACAGTACATGTCACAAGCGAATAGACCGATTTTGGTTCNGCAGCACTAATAACGATTGGGATCAACTAAACTGGTACAGTACATGTCACAAGCGAATAGACCGATTTTGGTTCTACTCCGCAGTGAAGAGATGAATCTCGCAGCAAGTTTTATGATAACCTCAACACCCAANAGACCGATTTTGGTTCTACTCCGCAGTGAAGAGATGAATCTCGCAGCAAGTTTTATGATAACCTCAACACCCAACATCATTATTTCTTCAGTGTGAGGGAAATTACAGAACCCAAAATCGGTCTGTTCGCTTGTGACATATACTGTTTTTTAGACATTAATTTGGATATTAATTTAAATAAAATAATCAATTCTGTAGTTACGACTCAAGTCGTGGGGGTGGGAATGGCTTAGACCCAGAAGTCTTCAAAGGACGCCTCCGTAGACTATTCGATGCACCAAGGAACAGTGCCAATTTGAACGATGTCATAGGCTTTGATGATGTAAAGTCACAGTTGACAAAAATGGTTTTGGATCCAATCCGGTTTCCTCATTTGTTCAAAACGAGTAGACCCCCAGCCCCACACGCCTTTCTTTTTGGAGTTAGTGTATAATTTATAATTCTTAAGCTTTACAATTAACAGTTTTTTTCTATAGCCGCCAGGTTGTGGAAAGTCACAACTAGTAACAGGGTTGGCGAATGAAGCAGAAAAATATGGAGTTTCCTACCTACACATTGGCGGGTCTGACATTTTTGGACCATATATCGGAAAATCTGAGATGAGCTGTAAATGCCTGCTACAAGTAGCAAAAGAAAGACAACCTTGCATCATTTTTATAGGTAAAGTTATAAGCATGATTAATAAAAAGTTGGATATAATATACTTTCTTCAAAGAGCATATCGTCTGAAAATAATGAGTTGAGTCGGTGGGATTATCTTTTTTCACTTTCCCGTCTCCACTTTTTAATTGAGAACTTCGTACTAAGCCTATTCTTTTAAATATAATAACCTTATCATTTTTATTCATTTTAGATGAGATGAAAGGAATGCTTCCTAGAAAAAGTAACTCTGTTTCGAAAAGCCAAGCGAGTCAAGCCGGCATTGTTAATAAGTTCCTTCGTGGAGTGGATTCACAGTTGGCAGGAAGAGTTACAAGTATTGGGGCTACCAATCACCCATACCTTATTGAAGATTCAGTTAGACGTCGGTTTGGTAAAATTTTTTATATACGATTACCAAGAAAACAAGAAAGAATTGAAATATTCAAGAAGCAACTGGGTACCCGAGTAGCACAAGATATCTTCAGATATCTAAATCTTATGTTAACGAGGCCCAGCATATCCCACGGTTATGTAGATTTCAATTAGATGTGAATATAGAGTTAAATTTAGCTGAGTTTCTGATTAGATAAGTTATTACACAAAAACCTAGTGGGATGTTTAGTTTATATCTTATTCACGTCCTTATGACATGCAGATGATATCGTAAAGGTTTATTAATGTCAACTTTAAGCAATATGACTAAAGATCACTATGATATATTTCAGATCTCAAATTGAGCACTTAGACGCGCCATTTTAGAAATTTATTTTAGTTTGACTATTAATGGGAATGATTCATCACAAAAAAATTTACGGGAAAAGACATTTAAGAAGAATTCGGAAACTGGAACTAAATAAAACCTTATTAGAAAGAATTATCACGGACTCATCCAACCGAACAACCAATTGTTTCTGAAGGTCGGATCTCGACTTCATCAAGTTCTTTAATTCAAGTTAGTAGCCATAAATCAAACCTATAGTTTTAAAGATTCAATGACAAATTCCAAACTTAAGTTTTATTTAGATTCTTGCACATTATGTATTGAATCTTCGTAAATTCTCAATTTAAAAATTTGGATTTTTTTTGGCAGAAATCTATTCGAGTGTAGTAGATTAACTTATTGCTGTGCGATAATTATGCTAAATAATATTAATTTTGTATAACTAAAATTTCTATTATTTTAGTGAATCAAAGATGTATTCAATCGTAAAATTCATCGAGTCAAACAATGTAAAGGTCGTCCCGTCTTCTTGGTTCGATGGGGGAATTTGTTTCAGGCCAAATTATAAATCAGATAGGACTCCCCGCGCCATAACAAAAAAAGAATTACCTGACACTGATACTTGGTCTGGTTATGATGCAATAGTTTTAAAACNTCCCCGCGCCATAACAAAAAAAGAATTACCTGACACTGATACTTGGTCTGGTTATGATGCAATAGTTTTAAAACGGTTTGGTAAGTTGTTAACCTAACCTAACCTTTAACCTTAATATAGTAACGTAAATTAGCAGACTATACATCTGTTAAATTTAGAATATGTCCATTGGATATTTAAATTCTGAGACAGATGTACTTTCTTTTATTGATTCTAATAGATTTGTATCAAAACGCAAGGCATGTCTACCGACCGGAGAGTTAACCTCGGATTTGGGAAGTGATGAGGGCTTATCCGACCATGCTACAAAGCGTAAAATCATCTGCGGTAAGACATGTCTCATTTCTACGTATGATAAAATTAAAGTTCCAATTTTTTTTTTGCCTAGATGCTTTGAGACTACGCCGTGACCTACAAGATGTCAACGAAAAGGCTGTGAATGAAGAGATTACTAGATACCTTCCAAAAATTTTGGATTCACTCAAATACCATCAGAACAAGAAGTAAAACACNCCGTGACCTACAAGATGTCAACGAAAAGGCTGTGAATGAAGAGATTACTAGATACCTTCCAAAAATTTTGGATTCACTCAAATACCATCAGAACAAGAAGTAAAACAAAAGTACTTCAAGTATCTTCAAAATCTTATATTGTTTTAAATTGCTAATTTATTCTTTAAACTTTCTTTTTTTCAGATCAGTAGCAAAATTAATGGAGACGGAATGAACTAACATCTTGGTGCTTCGGAGAAAAAACACAAACGCGTGACAAAAATTGTTTTGACTTGCCTTACCTTTAAACCAACCCAATACAGTGTTATATGGATAGAAAATAAATTTAACCAAATTATATTTATCTAACTTTTCATTCCGAACGTAATTAAAGGGAGTTAATTTCTGTTAATTTTCTGATAAAATTACTCACTTTTTGTTTCTGGAATATTTATTTACCAAATATCTACAACATATCTTTGGCGTGATACAATTAGGATATCATATTAAAAATCCAAAAGATATAAATTAGACATTCCTTGAATATGTTTGTAAAGATATATTTAGGACATCTTTACTGCGGACATTAGTGTTGTTGAGGATACCTTTACGACATCTTCTGAGTTTGCTCAAATATTTTTCAGATATCCGTGTTGGGTATTGCAGGTGGCATTTATTCATCATAAGGATCACTTTGTGCTGCTCTGGTAATGACATGAACTTAGTACTTAGTGGTATGGAATTACTAGTGCTTGGAGAAAAAAACGAAAGGGTAACTTGTAGAAGGAATAAGGTACATACTGCAAAGGTCAATTTAATGTACTTTTTGTCTGAACAGATATTCTGGATCAGATTTAGAAGGATTGGTGTGTGACATTATTTCACAAGCAAGAAATGAAGCCAGAAAGCCACAATACTACAAGGTTTCAAATACCCGTACATCCACAGGNGATGAAGCCAGAAAGCCACAATACTACAAAGTTTCAAATACCCGTACATCCACAGGGGGGTTTGTGTGCACTCCGGTGGGTGCAAAGAAGTCTCAGGGTGCCACTTCATCAGAGACATTTCAACTAACCCACGAATGAAGTTGAAATTGGACATCTTAAGCTTCGTAAGTTAAACTTTCAAAATATGCTTTTTAGCATGAGATTAATTTNCAAAAATTTTGGATTCACTCAAATACCATCAGAACAAGAAGTAAAACACCTACTTCAAAATCTTATATTGTTTCAAATTGCTAATTTATTCTTTAAACTTGCTTTTTTTCAGATCAGTAGCAAAATTAATGGAGATGGAATGAACTAACATCTTGGTGCTTCGGAGAAAAAACACAAACGCGTGACCACAATTGTTTTGACTTGCCTTACNGGAATGAACTAACATCTTGGTGCTTCGGAGAAAAAACACAAACGCGTGACCACAATTGTTTTGACTTGCCTTACCTTTAAACCAACCCAATACAGTGTTATATGGATAGAAAATGAATTTAACCAAATTATATTTATCTAACTTTTCATTCCGAACGTAATTAAAGGGAGTTAATTTCTGTTAATTTTCTGATAAAATTACTCACTTTTTGTTTCTGGAATATTTATTTACCAAATATCTACAACACATCTTTGGCGTGATACAATTAGGATATCATATTAAAAATCCAAAAGATATAAAATAGACATTCCTTGAAGATGTTTGTAAAGATATATTTAGGACATCTTTACTGCGGACATTAGTGTTGTTGAGGATACCTTTACGACATCGTCTGAGTTTGCTCAAATATTTTTCAGATATCCGTGTTGGGTATTGCAGGTGGCATTTATTCATCATAAGGATCACTTTGTGCTGCTCTGGTAATGACATGAACTTAGTACTTAGTGGTATGGAATTACTAGAGCTTGGAGAAAAAACGAAAGGGTAACTTGTAGAAGGAATAAGGTACCTACTGCAAAGGTCAATTTAATGTACTTTTTGTCTGAACAGATATTCTGGATCAGATTTAGAAGGATTGGTGTGTGACATTATTTCACAAGCAAAAAATGAAGCCAGAAAGCCACAATACTACAAGGTTTCAAATACCCGTACATCCACAGGGGGGTTTGTGTGCACTCCGGTGGGTGCAAAGAAGTCTCAGGGTACCACTTCATCAGAGACATTTCAACTAACCCACGATTGAAGTTGAAATTGGACATCTTAAGCTTCGTAAGTTAAACTTTCAAAATATGCTTTTTAGCATGAGATTAATTTNTGAAGTTGAAATTGGACATCTTAAGCTTCGTAAGTTAAACTTTCAAAATATGCTTTTTAGCATGAGATTAATTTTTATATGATTAACAGGATAAAGTGAAAGAAGCTCTCCAACGTAGAGCTCCAAGTGTTACCCCGCACAAGGATGAGGAACCAATGCTGACACTTCTTAAATTCAAGAAGGAGTTTGTCAGAAGAAGTAACCAACCAGTAACTGAACAGCCGAGGTCAAGGTCTAGCCTTCACTATGCAAAAGCTCCCTCCGATGCAGATATTCCCTGGATCGAGTGTGGACATTGCAACTGGAGTCCTAGATGTTATGAATTGTGGAGGAAAGGCTGCTCCAGATCTGTGGAATCTTTTGTTGCTGCTGGAATATTATGTCGCTGATCTGCACTTGTGATCAACAGTTTGCTGACGGTGACGTCTACACTCCAGCCGACCGTGATTCTGATGAAGATTAGGATTGAATTCCTGAATCCCNGTTTGCTGACGGTGACGTCTACACTCCAGCCGACCGTGATTCTGATGAAGATTAGGATTGAATTCCTGAATCCCAACATGGTTTTGACAAAATTTCAATTAAATTGATTAATTGTTTGGAAGAAAAAATTTTGGGAACAAAAGATGGTAGTAAAATTTTTTCGGAGGAATGTATTTAGGGAAAAAAATTTAGAGAGGAAAAAATTTTTAGAGGAAAATATTTAAAAAAAAATTTTTTGGGAGAAAATCTTTAAAAAAATTTTACTTTATAAAATTGTTTATTTAAAAAAAATTTTTGGCGAAAATTTCCTCCGAAGCTGCTTCGCAGCTTCGGCAAAAAATTCCACCCCTGATACTTAGTTTCCCTGCCTTCTCAAGCTCAACAAAATGATAGTTGTACTATATTTTAAGCTATTGGCATTGATTAGTAGCAAAGTTAGTCGCCAATTTATTTACAACAGACGTATAATTGTGCCACCCAACCACAAATGATGAGAATAATAATAGCTAACAAAAGTTAACAAAAAGTTACAAGAGCTAGTAAAAAATGGAGGAACAAATTAAATTAAATTATGTAACAGAGAGGTAACAATATTCTTTATTGTTAAGAAGATATTCTTTTCTTTATCATCTCTTCCCACTTCGTGTAATGCATGGTGCTAAATTTACTATGAAATTTCACATAATCCAAACCTTTATATCAAAAATTCGCTATCAACTTAATAAAAAAAACACACAAAAGTTTACAAAGTAAAAACTATTCCAAAATCTGCAAAAATTTGAGTATATCAAATAACTATGTAATTTCTTACCAGAAATCAGATCAGTGGTCCCCGTTTATAGATTGAGACTCACAACTTGCCTACCTATATATAAGTAGTATACTACCACTACCATTAAGAATCGCTATGGAAATGTTATTTTTTTGTAATTTTTACGTTAAATTATGTAACCTTTCGATCAACTAGACGAATACTTAATGTTAGCAGTATACATTTTGATATATCATCATAGAATTTCTGTTAATTTTAAAAACTCCTAGATTTGGTATGCAAATTCCACAAAGTCCATTTTATAGGGTTTATGGTAAAATTCGCAACTGAGAAACTACATGGAATCTGATTCATTTTAAATAAAGCAAGGGAAATAACAGAGGATTCATTCCAAATGATAACTTTATACTAGGTAATGCTAGGTTTCCCAAAGTCTTATTACCTAAACCATGAATTCAAATGAAGTTTAAGAAAATATAAGTAACTGTAATGTGAGTCAGAGGTATGAAATAGACCGAGGAAGAGCAGGAACTCATGTATGGCTGATTAACCAAATTGGGACATAGACATAGAGAAGAAGGAATGAGAAATATTGAAAATAATTATTCCCAATATATTAACAATTCAAAGATTTAATGAGATAAAAATGCCGATTGCTGATTCTTATTTGAATTTCAGTAAAAGTATTATAANTGGCTGATTAACCAAATTGGGACATAGACATAGAGAAGAAGGAATGAGAAATATTGAAAATAATTATTCCCAATATATTAACAATTCAAAGATTTAATGAGATAAAAATGCCGATTGCTGATTCTTATTTGAATTTCAGTAAAAGTATTATAACACGTCTGAGCTATTCGCACATTGATATATTATTATTACTTCCAAGTTAGGAATACTGTTATTAGTAAAAAAGTTTGCAGGACACCTAGCTCNAACACGTCTGAGCTATTCGCACATTGATATATTATTATTACTTCCAAGTTAGGAATACTGTTATTAGTAAAAAAAAGTTTGCAGGACACCTAGCTCAACAACGGTATTAACTTTTCATTAATTATTGATGTATTCATTCACACATGCAGTCTAAAATCGGCTTCTCTTTACATTTACAGAAGTGAAGTGAGAATTAGCTTACAAATATAAATTAAAATAATGATCCATCATGATGACGAATCGGTTCCAAATTGCAGTTTTACATTGTTGTAACGTCGTCTCAATGGTCGATTATGCAACAAACTGGTCTGTCAATATACCATTCACCAAACTATTTATCTAATGGTGAGAATCGATAGGTTGAAGTAAAGCCGGATTCATGATTTCGTTCCTCATCACCCATTTTCAAGGGAATACTTTATGCGATGCTACTTAAAATATTCACTAACCATTTCATCTTTCACAAAGAAATCAAATCATATTTTTACAATTACTGCATTACTTATAAAACTAGTAAAGAATATAAAAGTATAAATCGACCATAAGTAGTTGAGAAATTTAATTATCTAATAACAACTATTACAAGGAAACTTTCTTTGATTACGATTAGAAATGTTTTGGGGTGAGCTGTGAGCATCTTAAATAACCGAAATATTCGTCAACCAATCAATCATTCATAGACAATTCAGAACATTAAAATCAGATTGCGTTACTTATTTATTTTTTTTATGTAACAATTGACATGAAGGTAGTGCCTCACGAATGTATAAATGCTAAATACACAGTAATCCAGTAGTAATTCCTATTCAATCATTGTCATTTTCTTATGGAAAATGATGCCACATACTTCTCTATCTACGTATGAATCGGTTGGTACATCGGAGGTTGGAATTCAAAGTAAATTTTCTTATTTAAATTACATAATTTAGACTTCGCGCCCTGATTCCAAATATCATATATATCTTAATTAGAAGAACAGACGAGTGCCCTCTAGCTGCGCCGTAGGAGTAAAACTCCCTGCGCAATGACTTTGATGATTGATTCTTCAAAACTGTCAATACTCCACTAGATACAAAACCAAAAGACTATGTTTATGCCGCCATTTGAATGGAATCATGGATGGAATGATGCAATAGTTTTTGTTAATGACTATGATGTATCTGTATCTTCTTTTGTCTTTTAGTAAATGGAGGCACTCCTTCGTATGAGTGATTAAAATCATAAAGATACAATCAGCACTCTGACCCAATTTAGTTAGTCAAAATGGCGTCTAACCCAGACAAAACATTAGAAAACTTTCTCACTCATACACAAAAGTATCCTCCAAAAAATGTCTAAATCATCCATCTTTGACGTGTTGCTCTGTCTCTTTCCGCCAGAAATTAAAATCTAAAGTTTCCGCAAATGATATTTTTATCTACCATGTCAACTATTTAATATGACGAAATTAACCAAAAATACTACATCCGCATCCCATCCACTTCACCCATAACATACTCACTTACTTCATAGCTTCCCGCTTCCGACTCCTCCAAATTTCCTTTAGTATTTTATTTTTACTTCTTTTTCCTGTTTTTTTTTAGCAAAGTTAATAGGAAAACATGCTCAAAAATAATAATAAAATAAAAACCATGAGTTACATAAAAAATAGAACAATAGAATTGAGAAACAGTGGGAAGATTCCTATCATCTTTGTCTTTAATTGCTAGCCAAATCCTTACTTCCTTTTTTTAATAATAAGGATAATGGCAATGCAAAAATTTGCCACGCCGCAATATGGTTCCAGATGTGGAGAGAGTAAGAGAAGATTTAAAAGACCCACGTGCTGCCATGATTATTTTCATTCCTTAAAAATATTTTTTGTCTTGTTCATGATTCCTGATTCTTTCACTTTCATTTTCTTTTACTCCATTAACTTGACGAGTGAGTTAAGAAACATAACTCTCTAATTTATGAATACTTTTGAATCATCCTAATGTCCAGACTCATCAACCGCGAAGTCAGAAAATAAAAAAACCCATTGAGTTTTTATACCACCAAGAACCAGTCAAGTCCGTTTTTCTCCAATGTCATTCGGCAAAGACGCCAGAAGGGCCAAAAGGAATGAAAAATGGAAAACTCAAATCCACATTTCTTCTGGACAGAATCTCTCATTAAGATGTGGATTGACTCTAGGTGGGCAAAAACCTTTCTCTGTCTCTTTTGAAGTTCGCGGGTGGTGGGAAGACGCCTCGGAGTGAATGAACAGATTCACTGGACTTGATAAGAGCGATTAAGCAACGATTCATCATCTTTTTTTTCACACATCATCATCATCATTATCAACAACACCTGGATCCGAATGATGATACAATCTCATGGAACAAAATACCACAACAATGCACAACAATATGAAACGAGCAGACGCACACTCGTTCAAATGCTCCCAGGATGCTATGAACTTTTCAACAGCTTATTGTGGTTCACATTAATTTTCATCGGGTTTATTTTTAGTGTTTATTTTTGATCGAGATGTTTTTTATAAAATTCATTTTTGGTTTCGCTAATTTTGAAGAACAGTACATTATTGAAGTACACCATTTTCGGGTTGAAGTTGAAATGTCACGTACTCATAGATTTACGACATAAATTTTGAAACCCGGTTTTACAAAGTTACTTCCACATCCTTCATTTCTCGAATTCTCAATCTTAGATTGACTATTTAAAAAAAAATTTTGGCGGTTCTTACCTTGAGTAGCTTGTCCTTGGAGTACCAGATATCTTCTTCCTCTGTTGGTGCTTCTGGGAGGTTGAGGTCATCCCTTGACCTTGACAAAATCCGACGACGTGATACCATTGTCGTCGACCGCTCAGGCAGGGTTCTTTCAATTGTACTTCTGGAAAAAAAAATATATATATACATGAACAAAATAGTTAGCAAGCAGTTGTGAAGTTGTAATATAAAAGTAAAATAAAAATTACATCGAAATTGATAACTTGCGCATTCTACAAACGCCTTCCGTTCTATTGTTCTAACTTCATTTATTGCAAAACAAGGACATTCACACGATGTTATCAAAACGATAGCCTGGTTCAGCCCATTTCAACTGAATAGAATTGGAAGGCGGGAAACTTTAAATTCTAAATTGTAAAGAATTTCTACTACTCTATGTCGTCACATGATAGATAAATCAATTATTGATTATAATTATTGCCAAACTACTATTTTTGCAATCACAGCTCAAATCCAATGGTTAAAGGTTATTCACACCAATTCAACATGACGGACAGTTTCGATACTCCACTCTTGTCAAAAGGACTGAATGGAAGGCGGGAATTTTTAATTTTTCTCTGTACTCTTTTGTCTTATTTTACTCATTGGCGTCAGCTGCTAACTTCTTGGCGTAGAATTTCGAACAATTTTTTATAAAGTTCTTTATCAACAACTAGTTGTAGTTTATTGAACTCGAACCATTTGCATAAAATAATGATTGAGTGTTACGTAACTATGAGAAGTGTCAGATGAATGAGTGACGTTTTGAGGAGCTCCCTTTACAAAATAAATAGTTAGCACATGTAAATAGGTAAGAAATCCATACAACTCTCAGAGAAAAAATGTTGGTGATCAGAGACACATTTGTGACTGTGTAGGTGGGAATTGAAACGTAAAGAACAAAATTGACATTTGCCCAATTTCATCTAGATACTATCGTTCCATCATTCTTCATCGTCTAATCCTTCAGTTCTCAATTTCATTTACACTAGACGTGACTATCGTGTCAATAAAATAAAGACCTGAAATAGACACCACGCAGCGACAAATGACGTAACATGAAACCACTAAAATACCCATTGTGCTCTAAGATCAAGTCGGCTAAGGATCGTGTAGACAAAATGCCTTAATAGTTCGATGTAACTTAAAAATTAAAAAATTTAAAAAAAAAATTTTTTTTAATAAATATGTAAGCCCTAATACTGCAATAAAATTTTACAATTATATTCTACAATTTTTACCAAAATATACCTGTCGTTACTATTATATTATAAGTTTGATCATCTCGTAAAATTATCCTACTAAAAGTATTAAAAATCTTCAGTGCAATATTGAATTCACAACAAACTAATTTGAATTTCCATTTATCTATTTGCTCCAATTCCAAGTTTAAATACACCTTTTTTCTGTCCTTTACAAACGTTTGTTTCAAATGCACAATAGCGTGCGAATTCTTACATGTGTAAGTTTGCACAAAAAATACTGCGTATGGAAATAAACACACCTTGACGACAGAAAACAATATTTTTTAAATAATATTAGTCTACGAGTGTAGGATAGAGAAATTATTGACAAGGTCCCTATGACGCAAAAGTGCCCTCTGTATAATTAAATAACAAGGGAATTCGTCAGAAGAGTGGAGCGATGAGCCATAAACTTAATTACACAAAATCCCTTGGTTAATTAATTAGTATAATAACACTTGAATAAGTGTAGTTATTTGGTGAAATTGAAAATCTTAGCAGGATTCTGTAACATGAGTTATAATAAAGTAGCAACAGGAGGAAAGAAGGTTAACTTTGATGATAGCAATTGAGTAGGAAAATTANACATGAGTTATAATAAAGTAGCAACAGGAGGAAAGAAGGTTAACTTTGATGATAGCAATTGAGTAGGAAAATTGCATCTTATAATTGCTAATCTCCTAAGTATCATTCTTGCCAATTCCCAATGTGGTTCACCCTGATTTTTAATTCCTGTAAGGTCTATCTCGCGGATTTATTTGGTTTGAAGACACTTCAGATTTCATTATTACATTAGTTTGACATTTGTAGGATGAAATCCGATCAGAATNACATGAGTTATAATAAAGTAGCAACAGGAGGAAAGAAGGTTAACTTTGATGATAGCAATTGAGTAGGAAAATTACATCTTATAATTGCTAATCTCCTAAGTATCATTCTTGCCAATTCCCTATGTGGTTCACCCTGATTTTTAATTCCTGTAAGGTCTATCTCGCGGATCTATTTGGTTTGAAGACACTTCAGATTTCATTATTACATTAGTTTGACATTTGTAGGATGAAATCCGATCAGAATGTACGCATACTTTAGTTAGAATACAAAAATGGTGACCATGAACTGTAGTCATTTAGTTTATAATTATAATT
This sequence comes from Holacanthella duospinosa, assembly GCA_002738285.1. NCBI lineage: Eukaryota > Metazoa > Arthropoda > Collembola > Poduromorpha > Neanuridae > Holacanthella > Holacanthella duospinosa. Next base: position 935,065 of record NIPM01000033.1, read on the forward strand.
TTGATTACATCGAATTCAAATCACATTCACCTATCACGTATGAATGTTCACTAATCATTCGACACAAAAAAAAAATTTTTTTTAACCAATCAGGAGCTTATATGACTTATCAGGGGCATCCAATAATGATAATCATTTTCTGTCTTTTCAATTGAATACAGTTCAGCGTCTATATAAGATTATAGACGGTATAGTGTTAGAGCGATAGTTACATCTGCTACACTTTACTGGTCGAGTGATTCAAATATGTTTTACTCTTAAGGACAAAAATTCTAACCTTTAAATTTTAAGGATAGCTTAAATGTTGGAGATATCGAATTAAATTGATACTTTCGGTGATCTCTAGATGAAGATGACCATCGAAATATTTTACTCTGAAGTCGGAATTATTTTATTGACAAAGCTCAACTAAAAGTCTAACATGAGCTAGCGCACTTCCACTTACTTTGTCATAAGTTACAACAATCCAACAAACAAAAATATCTTAAAAAAATTAGTTTGTAGGCTAAAAGNTCATAAGTTACAACAATCCAACAAACAAAAATATCTTAAAAAAATTAGTTTGTAGGCTAAAAGAGTGATAATACCTCTTATATCAAAACTTTACTGTTATTCTATCCTAATNGAAGTCGGAATTATTTTATTGACAAAGCTCAACTAAAAGTCTAACATGAGCTAGCGCACTTCCACTTACTTTGCCAACAATCCAACAAACAAAAATATCTAAAAAAAAATTAGTTTGTAGGCTAAAAGAGTGATAATACCTCTTATATCAAAACTTTACTGTTATTCTATCCTAATGAATTCAAGACTATAAACAATTCAATTTTGCGAAATTTATGCTAAATCATGAAGTTTCTAATGATAATTTCCAATTTCTAATNTGAATTCAAGACTATAAACAATTCAATTTTGCGAAATTTATGCTAAATCATGAAGTTTCTAATGATAATTTCCAATTTCTAATTGTAATTGACCAGAAAGAAGAATCCTTGATCAATTAGCTAATCTTATACTTTGATATTTCTTGGATATTTCATCATACTTGGATATTTCATTAAATTTGGATATTTCATCATAAGAATTCCACTTCTAAAACAATGGGAGAGAATAAGAACGATCCTGTTCTTTCTTCTACTCATCTTCAGGTTGAATTTACATGGGCGGGATGTTTCAAATTTCAAATCTATGTTACGTAAACCTAAATCGTGTCGATATCAAGGCGGTCGCAGTCTATATTTGTCGAGTGAGAGTGGATAAATCAAATATGAATCATACTAATTGTCATAATTTAACATTTTCCGCACACATTTAAGTCTCTGTAACCAATAATTTATATTTAATATGATATATTAGTTAATTTAACAATATGATCCTAAATTGGATGTAAATCATAAGTCTAAATCCGCTCCTTTTTCGTTATTCCCATAGTTCGGGAAATTTGAAAAAGAGAAAGTAGAGCCATTCATAAACTGAATTTCTTTCATGAATGCTTTTGAATTTTATTCAAAATTTTCTCACGCACTCAACATCCGGAAGAGATACTTAAAGTATACAAATAAGATTAAACTCTGGCAACAATTGTTCCTTCTAAGTTTAGCAATTGTGAAATTTAGGTCAATCAGTTTAATATTTTAAGACCCGATGTTAATTCGTTTATGTTAATATTAATTAGCTCATCATGAGCGTCAAAGATCTCATCACTACCCTATCACTTGACATTGCCGACTGTCACTGTGTTAATAACTTGCTCATTTTTTATTTTTATTGTTTCAATTGTGCTTGTACCTTGGCTCAACTTTAATTACTTCATATTGAAATCCTCAACCTAAGAACAGATTCATTCAAATCAACCTTTTCAGTCTCCCTTTGGAAAATTATTAAATTGAAGAGAGAAAATGTGTAGAGAGGATTAAGTACTTGTGAGAAGATTTTAGCACACGTCAGATAAGTCGTGAAAGTTACATTCTCAAAGAGAAAGACAATGAATCAAAATGAGTAGATAGATGGGAAAAATCTGTCAGTGAATTTTTACATAGCTAATCGTAATCAGTTACGTACGATGTACACACAGAATTTAAAAAGTTCACAGTACTTTGAATGCGGTATTTAAATTTTAAGTCTAAATATTCAGTTTCATCCCACGTTTCCAAGTACTGCAATATAAAAACTCAGTAACTCGTTTATTCGAATACCTTGTATAGTAAGTGCCGTTAATCAATGCAAAACAGGCTCATGTTTATATTATTACAAAAATTATTACTAGTTTAATCAAAATGATGAGCTGGAGTGAATTACTTAGAGGTTTTTGTAAAACTAATAATAATAATGTCGCCTAACGTTCTCAGTTAATGTTATTTTTTAAATTGATTCATAAATCTGTTTTCCATNCTAATAATAATAATGTCGCCTAACGTTCTCAGTTAATGTTATTTTTTAAATTGATTCATAAATCTGTTTTCCATCGGTGTGAAATAGGCGTAATACTAATTCAGCTGGAGAAAGCCTTCAGAAAAATCCAAAACTAATCCTAGCATGAACAGAACAAACAACACGATTTCATACAGTGAGTAAACAGTTAGAAGTGAAAAACAAATNCTAATAATAATAATGTCGCCTAACGTTCTCAGTTAATGTTATTTTTTAAATTGATTCATAAATCTGTTTTCCACCGGTGTGAAATAGGCGTAATACTAATTCAGCTGGAGAAAGCCTTCAGAAAAATCCAACACTAATCCTAGCATGAACAGAACAAACAACACGATTTCATACAGTGAGTAAACAGTTAGAAGTGAAAAACAAATNACTAATCCTAGCATGAACAGAACAAACAACACGATTTCATACAGTGAGTAAACAGTTAGAAGTGAAAAACAAATTATCGCCAAGGTTACACAGAAAGTAGGAATTGACAAACAATCCACGTAGCGTCCTTGTAAATGACGCCTTCAAACACCGTCTATTCTAGAACGATCAACATCTTTGAAACTTTGAATAAGGTCACTAAATCAAAAGGAAATGAATACAAGTACTCACTAGTCACTTGACCTACCACAACTACGAAAAGGTCCAACTAAACGAAAGTGAAAGGATAGAACCTATTGTTCAAATCCACCCTTACCTGGACAATTTTATTTTTATCCACAGTCCTTCATCCTCATCTCCAGCTACCTACCTACAACACTCCTTCCAACTTTAATAAAAGTGACAACAATCCAAAAACAACAATGGATTTTCTTATCTAACCAAAGGCCTAAGAGCACAGCAACTGATGAAGATGATGGAGTTTGAAGACAACTGACTATTACTCAAGAAGTCAAGACGTGACAAAAATCTTATGATCCTGAAAAATTGTATATCTTCATTCAGTGCTAGACAACAATACTTCCAACTTTCACATTTTTGGATCAACAACAATATTATTTATTTGGAGTAAATAATTTAATAAATCTGTGAACGTCAATGTTCTTAATTTAATTTTTTTTTAATCTGGCAACACTTTTCAACTCTATTCCTCAATATCTTAAAACGAAATGTTGTCATTTGCAAAAAAATTTAACGCCTTAATAAAGCTTTGAACGTTTAAGCAATGTTCTAAATTTAAATTTTTTTAATTTGGCAACATTTTGAACTCTCTGCCTCAATATTTTACAACAAAATGTTGTCAGATTTGCAACATTTGAACGTTTTTAACATGCTAATTTCTGATTCCTTTATTTGCTTATGCAATTTATTACTGTGTTAAATAACAGTGAATTTCGCTACCTCTTTAGTTGGACCAATGGAAATCAATCATGTGCTCAAGCAAGTGGAATGAGAAATGATTGTAAAATTAGCCTTTTTAAACGATCCATGTGATTCATACTTCCCTCCTCATCAATCACTTCAGAATTTACATAGACTCTGAACAATTTTAGACTATTGCACGCTACATAACCAAACCAAAGTGTGTGGGCTAATTAATCACAAGAGTTTTGAGTTTTGTCGTCACCTGACTTCTCGTTTGCCCTGAAACAATTAAATTAAGGAGTCGTTCCACTCATCCATTCACTTTCATAAAGCTCATCTCCTAATTTTATTTTAGTAAAAATTGTCAAAATATTTTTTATTATTATTTCTTATAGTCTTGTTGATGATTAAACAAGGACCATTCTATTCGCTTTCCTAAGCAAAAAGCTAATATCATCATAAACCATCTTTGATTCATTGCCACTTTCTCCATGACAGGAAACACATGAGGATTTTGATTGATCATAGTTAGACAATTCCATATGGCCCGGATTAATTCAAACCTTTCTAACCATCAACGACTGTAGTAAACAATTTAATTTGAAAAAGTGGAGTAATGGGTCATTTCTGTACTACCACCACTGCAATTCGTTTGTTAACTCAGGCTATTTGCGAAAGCTATACAGCATTGCAGCTTACTATTAATGCTTGTAAATTGTAAATAATTTCAATTGTGCCGCACAGNTGCGAAAGCTATACAGCATTGCAGCTTACTATTAATGCTTGTAAATTGTAAATAATTTCAATTGTGCCGCACAGTTAACCAAGAGGAGCAGATATGTTCACAGTAACAAAACATTCATCACAACAATTATGATAAAGGGAAGATGAAATGAAAAATCTGTAATGCAAACATATGGAACTTTTTTTTTTTGCAGATTGCTTTTCGTAACCTACATAAACGATTAAATATCAAAATGACCATCATAGTTTTTTCCNTGCGAAAGCTATACAGCATTGCAGCTTACTATTAATGCTTGTAAATTGTAAATAATTTCAATTGTGCCGCACAATTAACCAAGAGGAGCAGATATGTTCACAGTAACAAAACATTCATCACAACAATTATTATAAAGGGAAGATGAAATGAAAAATCTGTAATGCAAACATATGGAACTTTTTTTTTTGCAGATTGCTTTTCGTAACCTACATAAACGATTAAATATCAAAATGACCATCATAGTTTTTTCCTATGTCAGTAAAAATACACGTAGGCAAACTTGAGAAAATTTACGTCATGTTTCACTGACTAAAGTGGACTAAATTGTAAAAACTACATTTAAACTTATCCTCAAAAATTGTGATAGTTAAGTAGTCAAACAAAACATTATAAGTAGTTAATACAGTTTAAATTGAAGAAACGGACGGAAAACTCGTTGACCTGTACCATCAACTAATCGTTATTCTAAAAAATAAAAAGAATTAAAAAATCAACTATCTTTTACACTTAAATGATACTGCTCATCCTTCACATAAATTACAACAAAAGGTAGAATTTGATTGTTGTTCCATTGCACCGTGCACTCCCAAACGCAACAATTTCCATTTCATTGGGAATGCACTTGTAACCACCTTGTTTCTAATGAAAAGGAAAAGAGGACCGGTTCCTATTGGTGTCAGAGGTAAACGAAATGTTAATGAAAATTAATTTACCAGACTCGCTTTTTCAAATTTTACAAAGTAAAATGGGCATATCTCAAGAATAAGTCAGGGTGGAATTGAACGCAAAAATTATTCATAGCTATATAAGAAAACGTAAATTGTTGGAACTGACAACGTCATTTTACTTTATGAAAAACTTGAATGGTTTTTTTTTTATAAATGTTACCAGAAGCTTTGCACACCTTTGATTTTGTTTTACAAAAAAAAATCCTACCGGAAACTGATTTGTAGTACATAATGCAAGAAGAGCACAACCAACTTACCAAAATGTTCGTTTTCACTAATGAATTTGAATTATCCTTAATGTACACAGTTCAGGAGGGAAACCCTGATTAATTTCCTTGAATTTGATGACCTATTGGCAAAGACGTCGGTAGTCGCGTCGATAATATGGTCAGGAATAAGGTCAATTTGTCTATTTATAACCCACTTACAGCTAACTATTGTTCCGGTTTGGATATATGGACTAAGTTTCACTCTTCGGACAACAATGGATTTTTTGACTACTTGGACAACTAAACTTCACTAAAAAGAACGGTGATGACACGGCGTCGGATGATGGTCTCCGATGACCTAGACGACGGTGTTCTGTGACGACTTCCCTTGGCAACGATCCTCAAGAAACTGAACCTTAGGAACGGAAATCTCTCAAAAATCAGGCTAAGAAACCCTCAAGAGAATCATAATGAACAAGACGAGGAAAATCACCTCACCTGTCCTTCCCTCGTGCAAAATTTCCATCCCTTCCCATAATAATATTGAATCTCTATATAACTTTTCCGACACAAAAAGGAATCACTCTCGCTCTCATTCAAGTCTCAATTCAACCATCATTATTATGCTTATGCTGAATTTAATGCAAAACGGAACTACAATTAATAATTACATCGTATCCAGCAAAGCTGTAACAAATGTAAAACAAAAATTAAATGAGATAAAACAAACACAAAATTCTACTTAATTGTCAAACACATTCTACACATCTATACTAATTAAATCATAATCATCAAGAATCAAGAAATGAGTTTGTATAAAATTAGGATCCTTTGATTTCTGTCGAAATACTGCAAAACTTGTTCAAATTTTTCAGAAAAAAACAAAAGAGTGTAAAATTTTGTCTGAAAAATTGTGAAAACAATGAGAAGATAATTTTATTCTCTGGACCCTCGTGGTAGTGCAGAATTGAAGGTAGGAAAGTAGCAGGAGCCAATAATCATCCCCAGAAGGGAATGAGACAATGATCTCAATAATTAGGCTCGAAGAACAATAAGAATGAGAATGCAAATGGCATGGTTAGGTCGTATATTGAGGTTTTTTGGATCTCAAGACCCACATTCCTATCTACATTTCCCACCCATTAGCAATCATACACCTTACAATTCCATCATAATTTCATTCCGATGAGCACAACTATCCTCCAGCTACAATTTATTAACATTACACTTTATTCTCACTGGAACAATGAGGTTTTACAAACCAAAAAATTAACAATGGAAAATTCTTTTTGCCAAACTACTCAGGAGTCAGGATCTGCTGAAAACCAGAAGATCTGCTAAACATTTTAGTTTATGTTGAAACCTTCATTGAATTAAACACACTCAAACGAAAATTGAATATTTGTTATTATGATAAAAAATCTGAGCCAAAAATTTTTTGTTAGCATTTCAATGCCATTAGAAAAGAGTAACAGCGCTAACAACGTTCCAATTGAAAAGTGTTAATTAATCACAACTTGTCAAAATGATGATGTCAACTCGTAATTGCTCATTATGGCACCAAGTCGTGACAAGAAAGAATCCATTGCCATAGTCTAACTAATTGAAATGTCAATTACAGTAAAATACAGAAAATATTTGATACTGACATTCCTGACATTTGACATTTCTTAGCATGTTCGTAGAAACTGAATCAGAGCCATTTTGAAATTTGTAAATAGATTATAAAGTCCATACTCTCAAGCTAGAGTTGTTTAGAATGACGTTGTTAAGAAACTCATTACTTCATTTACCAATAGTTTGTTGTAATGCAACATTAGTTAATGTTTAGGGTTTTCTGCATTTGATTTCCATTGTTAAAAATTCAAATCCTTACAATCCCTATTCCTATCTTTTGTAAGTACAGTTTTAAAACGTCACATTCACATCTAATCAACTCAACAACGCAAAGTCGATGAAAGTAACAATAACAACGGAATCAACTGAAATAAATTTCATGTACGGATTGGAGATTTGAAATTTTTGCAAGCTGATTCATACATCATTAATTCACAAAATATCAAAAGTATTGAAATTCTTAAGCTTACCTCTGACTGAAGGTCCGTTTGATTTTTCTTTGCAGTGTCCACATGATTTATTCTCTTGTAATTGGTAAATTTCTTCGTCCGAATTAAATTTTGTTTTTCTAACACAAAAAAAATAAATTTATTATTTATTCTTTCCCCATTTTGTCACTTTATTAATTCGTAAAAGAGTTTGTAAGTTAAATTTTTAAACTTTATAGTTTATAGAATGAATCACAAGAGCAGCAGAGCNTAAATTTATTATTTATTCTTTGCCCATTTTGTCACTTTACTAATTCGTAAAAGAGTTTGTAAGTTAAATTTTTAAACTTTATAGTTTATAGAATGAATCACAAGAGCAGCAGAGCTCAGTATGCCATATCAAGTCACAACTAAATTTGATCTGCCAAAAGNGCTCAGTATGCCATATCAAGTCACAACTAAATTTGATCTGCCAAAAGTTAATTTACTACTACACTATTGGATAAGATTGAAATTATAATAGAGTCCGTTAATTGACTTTATGGCAATTTCTATAAAGCTACCAACTCATAATTTGTCCTCGAGAAATAATTGAGAGACAATTGAAATTTTAAGCAAAATAAAATGAACTCACCTTCCCGTTGTTGTTGTCTCCACCTACGACACTGCACTTTTGGATGAGACGATCACACACATAAAGTAGATTAAATACACAAATCCAAAGATGTACTGATGAAAGCTAAGGAGACACAAATTGAACATGGAATAAATAATAATAAATCCAAAAATGAGAGTTAGTTAAAAAAAACAATGGACTTACTTGAAGTTTTTTATAATTTCCAATTACATGGAGATGGAATGAATGTCCTGATTTGTAAGAACAAAGAAGGGAGTTGGAGAACTACTCGTCAAGGAGGTCAAGTCAAGACTGATGTGTCCAGGAAAAAAAATTGGAATTTATTATTCAAAAAATCAAACAAAGGAAATGAAATATTGAATTATTATTACGAAATTATGAAAGATGGAAAATTCTTCACATTCCTGACGATTTTTTTTTCAAAATTCAAAAAATGGCATCTAATTATTTTTAGAGTTAGGTGCCATCATTTTATCACTTCTCCGTACAGTCTGTCCGTAATTCAAAAAACAGATTCACTTTCAAACAATTTTGATAAATTCCTCCTAAAAAACAATTATTTGTTTAACCCTTAGCAAATCACTATTTTTCTGAATATTCTCACCACCCATAAAATCCAACTTTTGAAATTTGAATTCACTAAAAATTTTTTACTTTCTACAAATATTTAGAAACAAAAAAAAATTCTTTTTTTTTGGTAAACTTGAAGTTAAAAATTTCTCTAGGACACGGACACAACCCTTAGATTGGGTTTCGTTAAACTGACTGCCACACTTACTTGAAGATTAATTCAGAAGAATCATATTCGCAATAATCTTTTCAATGCATGGTTGAGTTAATTTTTATTCCCCAAAATCACCATTCGTTGCAAAACTATACACAACTAACCAGATACTACATTTGAATCCATCACGGTGGTGCCATAAAACACGCAAATTTTTTTTCTTTTTTTGCACTTACGACGTATTATATTCATATATAGCCAGTGGACACTCATTTGGAAATAAATTGTTTTTGGTCTGCTTGTTTCCTTTCGCCTTTTGATTTGGTTTCAGGTCCGTTTAACCTCGACGCCATTACTACTAAGAAACCTCCGGTACTTGAACAATAATAGGTTATTATTAATCTGACATAAAGTTCAAAAGAAATAATAACTAATCGAAGATAAGTAATTTCACAATTATCATTGACTTGAGTATGGTTGGTGGTGAGTAATTGAATTATTATTATTATTACAGGTACTTACTGAAGTTTTAAATGAAAGTGAGAAGGACTTTACCAAATTAGTGTTATTATAATCACATTTTATTACAACATTCATCATGATGAGATGGTGAATGATTTCAAAAAAAAAATNATTAGTGTTATTATAATCACATTTTATTACAACATTCATCATGATGAGATGGTGAATGATTTCAAAAAAAAAAATATTTCGTTGAATCAGTGGCATATCTTATTTTTGAGTAAATTATAACAAATATAAATTTAAATATTCAAATCTCATAAAGAATCTCCGTAATCGATGGGTTAATTATTTTAAAATTTTTTTACAAATGTAACAATAATTCACAACAATGGAAAATGGAACCCATGGAGTCAATTGTTACAAATTTAAANATTAGTGTTATTATAATCACATTTTATTACAACATTCATCATGATGAGATGGTGAATGATTTCAAAAAAAAAATATTTCGTTGAATCAGTGGCATATCTTATTTTTGAGTAAATTATAACAAATATAAATTTAAATATTCAAATCTCATATAGAATCTCCGTAATCGATGGGTTAATTATTTTAAAATTTTTTTTACAAATGTAACAATAATTCACAACAATGGAAAATGGAACCCATGGAGTCAATTGTTACAAATTTAAAATATTTCTATTAAAAATGAGTTTCATACCATGCTAATTATTATCACCTCAATTAATTAAAATAATTATTCTAAGTACCCATTATAATAAAAACTATTATGAGATTTTGTTTTATGAGATTACAGTGGCTCAATTTCACCTCCATAATTTTCTGATTTCTTTTTTGAGGATATTAGAATAAAAAAAAAAATAATAATATAAAATCATAAAATGACAAATTAATTTCTTCATAATGTGAATGTGTGGCAACAATAATAATAATTATTATTCTAAATGATTAATGAAGAATCAAAAAATTAATAAATTTTATAATTTTTCACAAGTGTCACCTAATATAAGGGGATTTTGACTTGAAAAAATAAAATTAAATTAAGGTAGAATACATATGAAATGAACTGACGTAAAGTATGTAATTTCCTGTGTACCTAATATCTTAACAACTTATGTTAAGAATTAGCGGGAAAAATTAGTAATTTTTACGTTTCAAAGAATTAGGGATTGTTGTAATAACAATGGATTGTTAGTGCTGTAATTGTTGAAGAGTTGGGATAACCAGTGACCACTACTTTGTAATTAAAATCGTTTTATCTTGATAAAAAAAAACATATTTTTAATTTCGAAATTCAATTTTTGATCTTGACCCTAATGAAATCTAAGAACTTATTTGATACACAGAATGCGGAACATGAGCACAACTCCATTCTCATTTCCTTTACTTTTTTATAACTAATAATTTTATACTAATTTTTAATTTTTTTTTCAAAAATTAATTCAAATTTCAAAGATTAGGTCATTAAATTTGTAAATGTGATATGTAATCTCTATATTTTTTGATTCTAAATTCAAACTAGATGAATGAGACAGTAATATTATTGATGTCAAGTTCAAACGTTTGTTAAATTGTTGAATAATTTAGTATAAATTGCATAATTTATTCATGAATGAGTCCTCTACTCCCATTCTGTCATCGTATTTCTTCATAAAACTCATTTTGGCAAAAGTAATTATGACCTTGGTGTCACTTGACCTAACCCCTGCACTATAACTCTATTCAATATTTTAATGGATTCTTAATCTATTCAATTCAAACCTTCCCACTCCGCCTTCCCTCTACTTTATCTCAATTAATTAAAGTTGATTTAAAGACCACTAAATCAATTGAATCAATTACTCAATATTAGATTCAAATAATTAATCACTATCACTACCACTACACAACAATACAGATCAATTTCTATATCCNTACTCAATATTAGATTCAAATAATTAATCACTATCACTACCACTACACAACAATACAGATCAATTTCTATATCCATTGTTTTATTTAAATTCGTTAAGTTTGTGGGAGAAAATAGTACTGAGAGAGACCTCATTACCTCTAATAAATCAAATTGGTAAGTTTTATTTTTAGGTAATTTTATAATTTATTTACAGAGTATACAACAGAGTTTAGAATATTAAATGAGATCCTTCATGCTTCAGCTTAATCAATGATCTTCTATGAGTAATGAGTAATGAGTAATTATTCTTACCTAATCTTGATCTAAATTTAACATTATTTACTATATCTTATAATATGTTTATTATTAACATTACCACTTATCACTACTTTAAACCTTGGCGCCATTAATGCTTCTTGTTAGGTTGTTAGATCTCTTCCGATTGGTTGTAATTAATTCAAACAGCTTCTGCGTCTTACATACGCCATACATAGCATAATAATAACATAGCAGCATAAAGCATGTTAAACTTGTAATATGTTTACAATAAGCTAAATAACTAAATAATAGCTTATGTTTGACTAACATGATGATTATACGAGGGAGAATCAAATTTTTTTTTAACTACATTACTACTATGCAATCATGCAGAATATTATGTTAAGAATATATATTTTTTTACATAATTTTTCTATCTGATATACTAGTGTAATAGATAGTTTTGAAAAATGATTAATTAGATTAATTAAAAAATACTTATGAAGTAGATTGTCAATTTACAGAAACAAGAAAGATCCTTCTTAGTATGTATTTTTTTTTTAGTATAGTACATACGTATCTCGTATTACTAAGAGTTAGACTTTAAAAAAATGTATTTTATTTAAAATTTAGTGGTTAATTTTTTTTGTAAATAATAATTATTAATGATAAGAATAAGTAAGTCTATCTTCGGGTGACATGTGACCACAAATCNTTTTTTTTGTAAATAATAATTATTAATGATAAGAATAAGTAAGTCTATCTTCGGGTGACATGTGACCACAAATCCCTTGTTGATTTGACAAAGGTGGATGTTGATGGTGGTGTTGGGCATGATGTTGTTGGTGTTTGTTTGAGTGCTGGATAGGTGTCGTTGGTGTTGAGTTAGTTAAAGACTTTGGATTCAAAATTGGTTCTAAAATCCTTGAGTAATTGGCGACATTTTCATTGGTTTCTGTCATAAGAAGTCGTGGTGAGTAGTGATTGGTAGATTGTGAGGTCAATGAACTCTGATGTTGAGGATGAGGACTATGTGGATTAGGTTTTGGACTAAAATCCATTAATTTTTTTGTTCCTTCGAGCATTTCATAAGGTTTTCTAGCGGGTGTTAAGCCACCAGTAGTGATATGCTTCTCACTGATTCCATTACTATGATGTTTATTGATAGAATTTGCTCGACTTAAGTCATTCGGTTGTATTTCATTGGTTATTCCTGAGCCATGATGTGCATGAGGAGTAGTGGGAGGTTGAAAACGATGATTTCCTGATGATGAGATTTGTGTTGGAATTCTAAATCTTCCACCATTTTCATTCATACTACTTGTTGTGGTAGTTGTACCTGAATCTGAACCACTGCTGGTAGTATCAATTAATTTTTTTTCGGCAGGATCCATAAGTCCATGTTTTCTCAAAATGTCTGAACTTTCATAGTAAGTTGATGTTGACTTTGGTTCACGAAGAGCAGCTTTAGGGTCAACGTCAACAAAACCTTTAGAAGTTTCATACTGTGCCAAAATTCTACTTGTATGAGATTGATTTTCCCGCTCACCACGTGGTGAGCAGTGGTGGTGGTGACTGGAGTCACTCTTTTCACGATGGTGGTGATGAGTTTGGGGATTCTGGTGGTGTCCATGGGAACTATGTGATTTCTCATATGATTTGTAGTAGGAGGAGTCATAAGATGGAGGTCCAGAGAGGAGGAGTCCAGCTTTTCGTTCGTAGAGTGATTCATAGTTGGAATCTGGTCGGGGTGAAGTGAGTTTTTTAGATGTGGAAGCAGAATCAAGGAATTTTGGTGGGTATTCAAATCTTTTTGATGTATAAACGGATTGTGAACGATTCAAATTTGTGCGTGGGAGAACAGGAGATGGTTTCATATAGAGTGATCGAGTACCGCCATAAATTGGTTCCAACCGTTCACAGAGTAGACCTGCGCAGAATCAAAACAAAAAAAAAATTTTTAGAATTTGTTTTTGTTGTTTTCTATTACAAAAATGAATGTGGTAACAATTTCCGCAAATAATATCAAACCCGTAATTGCTATGCAACATAATATTCATAATTTTGCAAGAATTGAATCTTTAATTGAGTGATTGTAGTTTGTAAGTTGAATTATTATTATTGTTTCGCTCCATTGTTGAAACAAAAATTTGTTGGTGACAATGACAACTTTTGATTGTGAATAGTTACAAAATTAAGTAAATTCTCAACATGCATATACAGTGCGTTCGAATAAGAAAGCGAACTTCCCGCGCGTTGAAATCCCAGATAATTCAAAATCTATACACAATTAGACATTTGCACAGTAGCTGGTTTATCATTCTGAAATTTTTTGCGTTGATAGTTTATGTGAAAATGGGGAAAACAAAAAAATCATTGAAAAAATGTTCAGTCAGGTAAAATGTCGTAAATCTAGTATTTTGGATTCAAATTTAAAATATTTCAACGCATGATGGTTGACAATTTCATACTGCTAACGAAATGTTACTTCGAAGTAAAGCACCGTACGCTGATTGTATCAGCTTATTGCCTCCTAAAATATTAACTTAACCTTAACACTAGTGAAATGGGCTGATACACAGGGCTGATACAATCAGCGGATGTTTTACTCTTACCAAAATTTACCGCTGACGACTACTTGCCTTGAACAGATGTTCCATTTTGAATTAATTTAGGAATTACAGAAACTAAACTTGATAGAGTTGTTCGTCTGTTGCAACAAATATAAACTATTTTTAAACAACTAATTTCATTAAATTAATGTTGAGAAAGAGAAATGAAGAATAAAAATGACACCTAAATCATAACAACTATCCGTATCTGTCAGTAGACGAAAACAAATTGGACTCATAATATTTAACTTACTCTGCTCATAATCTCAATTTACATAGTTGGGCATTGTTACCGAAATTTGAATTAATTTGATTATCAAAAAAATTATTTAGCAATTATGATATTGAGAACATAACATGTTCCTTATTTGAAAAGTTGAGGTGCTCAGGTCTAAAATTTGCAAATTTCTAATATTTTTCTAAAATTATTTTGCGGGAAGTTCGCTTTCTTATTTGAACGCACTGTATTTTAGTTATAAATTATCGAGTAAGTCAAGTCCTAACCACCAACATGTAAAAATCAACAATAATTTCAATTTTGTAAAGTTACGGAAATATTTATGTAATTTCGTCAATTAAATTAAATGAAAATAAATTTCAAAGTTTAAGCAAACAAAGCTAAAATTATTGCAAAAAAATAAAAACGAATGTGCGAACTCATTGCATACTTGGGTTCCATTTAACTCGTTTGTCATCCTTAATTTTCATTTCCGCTATAAAATATTTGTTCTACATATTTTTTTTTACATATAAGAATTTCCAAAAAAAAGAAAAAAAAAAAAAAATCAGACTGCTGTCTGACGAGGCTTTCGTTGATGTTGTACTTGTGGAATCAAATCTGTCGTTTTTGTAGTTGTATTCAACGATCGGAGCCAGTACCACACTTTGCTCAATTGATTGGCCAAATGTACTAAAAGTTTGCAAATTAAAACAATCAATTATTGAAATTTTGTTGCATTGCCATTACTACTGTATTTTAGATACCAAAAAATACCATTTTTGAATCTTTACGTAAAATTCGCAAATTAAGTTTGTTTCTTTCTATAAAAAAAAAAGAAGTTTTTGCGAATTCTACGCACATTATTCGTTTAATATAACTAAAATAATTAAAAACCCTAAAGTAATTTGTATTGTTTTTTTCTCTCCTGTCAAGGTTTACTTAAAAAAAAATTTCATAACCAGTTATTTATTATTATTATTAAATTTCTAAAGTGGGTGGAAATGAAAAGGAGTGAAAGCTTTGTTACAATATTCACTTTCACTCAACTAAATCAAGTTTTGAATCATTTTCCATCAACCCTAGGGTGAATTTTCGTCAAAATGAAAAGAAATTCAAAGACTTTCTGAATGAGAGGACCATGATTGGTAGAAGGTTTCTGTTAGAATGGATAAATTTAATTGGCTTGTTAATTTATTAAATTTCTTTCGCCTAACTCATATGACCTCGAGTAAGCTCATAAATTGAAAACTTACGATCAGGAGTAGTAATAGGTATTTCCGTGGGTGGTATGTCTAGAGAATCTCCATCTGAAGGTTGATTCCGATGGTGGTCGTCTTTTAACTTTTTGGCGCCAGTTCTTTTGAGTATATATTGATGGAAGTATGAGGCTAGAAGAGCTCCTACGATTGGTCCAAGCCAGAAAACCCAATGTCTTGGCCACTTGTTCATCACAAAGGCCGGTCCCAGAGATCTGACAGGGTTGAGTCCAGCCCCGGTACATGGGAGCTGTCAGTCAGTTCAAAAAAAAATTATTAAATAAACAATTTCATTAGTTCTGGTTGCCTTCGGTTAATCTTGAAAGAATCAAAAACTTCAACGATTATCATTGGCTATCATCATGATCGCATAGATTTTCAGTTCAGAAGAGTATTATTACTTTGGGAAAGTTTACATTTAGTTAGCCATTTGTTTACTCCAAGGGAGTGTCTAACTATGCGAAAGAAAATGGCTTATGTCAGTAATATTATTACTATTGATAATTCATGTCACTCACTCAACGGCTTAGTTAATTATAAGTGTACTAAGAAAATACATAAAAAAAAATATTTTTTTTTAAATTCATACCAACACAAGGCTAGCTGCTAGCAGGACAGCTGAAGTTGGAACACAATTTTTTGGATCTGAGACATAAGTTAGTGTGAGGACGAATGTAAGTATAAGTTCAAGACCGAAGGCTTGGACAGGTTCGATATGAGATGCAATTGATGTCGCTCCAAGTGTCCCTTGGTATCCGGGAACCGTTAGTCTAAATAAATAAAAAATGAAATTTTTATTTTAGTTAAAAATTTTGAAAATTAATTTCATAACATAATGATATCAAAATTTTAATATTCGAGAAGGAACCAATAGGCGGCAACTGATGGACACCATAGAGCCTAGAATAGGAATGAAGAGTAACAAAATCTAGATGGTGTATAATACAGTCCAATAATTTGAAGTTGCGCCACAGAATAAAAAGTTGCCGCCATCAACGAACGAGTTTATCTGTTTATAAAGAATAAAATATTTATTATTGGCGATTTGTAAGTCTCATTAAGTTCCATTTGCATAATAAAAAAAAATATTTGTATTTAAAAAAAAATTTGACAACAGTGCACCTATATCTAAATTATCTAATCTACTCCTTATTAGTAGTATTTTCACTCTCTTCAACTTCATCTTCCACAATATCCATAGCATTTTCAGGTGTTGAGATACGAATTAAAGGCATATTTGGTCCAAAATTTCTTTTTGTTCTAATATGACTCAATGATTGGGGATTTTGCGCCGTCGTTGACGGTTTCATCCATGGACTTAGTAGATCTTTTGCCATTGACAACACACCTTGTTGCCATTGTGAAATTATAGATGGACTATGTTTCGAAGATGGACCATTACGGAACCCTGTCACATCGGAGTGAAAGACAGGGTAGTTAGTTAATCCCACTGGTTTCCCATTGTGTATTTCCGTTTGGGTTGATGTAAATGATGACGGTTGTGGAATACCAGAATACTGTGATGTAAATTTTGGTCCTGACCCATTAAATGAGTAACTAGGAGAAGGAGATTGTGATAATTCATTAAATGTAAATGGTGCTGAAGATTGTGAGTAGACGGACGACGGTTGAAATGATGGCGGCGCAGAATTTTGTTGCTGGTAGGAATGTTGTGGGAATGACGATTGTGGTTGCGAAAATTGTGATTGTTGTTGTGGGAATGATGATTGTTGAGGAAATTGTGATTGTTGTGGGTAATTATTGTTGACTGTTTGTTGATGGTAATTATTATTGATTGGTCCAGATTGTTGTGAATTTAGTGGAAATGAACCCTGCGCAGGTTGTTGAGAATAACTTGTTGACGGACCTGCTGAGAGGAATGGATACGAAGGTTCAGGTGAGAGTTGTTTAGGTGATGAATGATGATGCTGAACTGGACCATGTGCAGAAGAAAATTGACTATTACCTCCAGGAGTTTGTTGTGTATGCGCCGGCGCCTGTGAGTATGGAAATGAATTGCTTCCTGATTGGGTCGAAGTTTGTGAGAATGGACTAAAGACGTTTCCACCATGTGATTGTGTTTGTTGTTGTTGAGGAGAATCAAACGAAAACCCACTAGTTGTCGGAGGATATTGCGTTGCTGAATTCACAGAAGCAGCTGCTTCATAAGGATTTGTAGCAAAGGGATGTGAGCCTTGACTAGACGAGGTTACAGGTCGATTTGGTTTCGTCGTACCAAATGGATTCACTTTAGATGTACCCTTACCTCGGAAACTATCAACCATACTTGCCATCATATTGTAAGGAAATGGTAATTGTTTTGGACCACGTGGTTTTCCATTAGGATTTTTATAAGGAACTGACATGAGTACTTTCTGTGGATAACTACTACTGAGGTCTGATGAAAAGGTTCCACTTTGACCTCCTTGTGGACCTTGAATAGAATCTTGATACCTTTGATAAGCTTCCAAATGTTTCTGGAATTGCGCATACTCTGCATCTGATGGACCTGGTTGTGGAACGACAGATCCTGTTGATAGTACTCCAATTGGTTGTTGTGGTCCCATAATTTGTATTGCAGGAGTAATGATAGGACCTGATCCTTGGGTTAGAAAAGTTTGTGGTTGAGGTTCTGTTGGATTGAGAAAAGCTGCCTGAATATAGTGTCCAGGAGGTGGGGCTTGGAGATGGTGTTGTTGCTGTGGTACAGAGTGAGGTTGATGTTGTTGTTGTTGTTGTTGTTGACCTCCTTGAACAACTGTACTGATGACCTCTGACTCTTTGCTTCTCTCCACTGTGATCTGTCAGAAAGTTAATCAACTATAAGTTAAAAAGGCTTTCGAGCTTCCGACACTTCAAAATATCCTATCCTACTGGTAACTACTACTACTAAATCAAAAAATTTTAATAAATGTTTCAAAATAATTTAAGAAAAAAGTAGGAAAAAGAAACTTGAGAGTTAGGAAACCTGTTTAAGTGATCATGATCGATCACACTATCATCATCGTATAAGACAAAACTAGAAGAGGTCGACGAACCTGTGATGGATTTTGTGGTTGTGAAGCACTGTTATAAGAATTGGGTTGAGATTGGGATTGTCCTGGTTGCTGAGAAACAGGAGTTATGGAATATGAAGGTTGTTGTGTATTTCCAAGGAGTTGATGTGTAGTCTGAGGACCTAGATGAATTTGATTGAAGAGGTCATCAGCTCCAGCTGCTACATCTCTAAATTGGAAGAAACTGTCTTCGTTTCCAAACGTTGGTACGGGACTTTGTGGAACAAAGTCTGTCCAAGTTGGAGCCACCGGATCTTGCTTTTTCTCAGGATACTGTCGAAATTGTGCATAGGACTGTCGTGATTGACCACCTGTTGTGGCCGTGGGTGTGGGCGGACCTCGATGACTGTAACTTTTCGCACTTTGAGCATTATTTCCATTCAGTAATTGTCCAGAAGCAATCTAAAAATTTTAGTATAATAAAACTTTCGAATACCACTATCGAGAAAGTTCAAAATATATTTATTTTTTTCAAAATTTTGATATTATAGAGTTAGCGCAGTGACACGTATTCTCTAAACGTATCACGTATCCGTATCTCAATACGTTCGACTCCTCCCACTCTACTTATCTCAGAACCGATACGTGAGAAAAAAGGGATACGGGACGTAGGAATGGCTTACGTTACGTGTGGGAGATGCGTTCAACTATCTTGATGGAGTGGGGGTCTTAGGATACGAAGTAAATAAAAAATGCGGGATTCGACTAAGTTCCGTATTTCTTAGAATTGGCACGGCGCAAACTTGATTTGGATACGTGAACGTATCCGTAAACGTATCTCAAATTTTTGATACGGATACGTGATGCGGATACGTGATACGTCGAGTGCGCTAACTCCATATTATTCTTACCGTAGAATAAATGAAGAGATAGGAACCCATAAATATGAGAATAGTTTGAGCTCCCATTACGNATATTATTCTTACCGTAGAATAAATGAAGAGATAGGAACCCATAAATATGAGAATAGTTTGAGCTCCCATTACGTCTGCGTCCGACTGTAGCGATTCCTTAAATCTTTCTGAAGCTTGATAAAAATTTTGTAATCTTCTTGTAGAAATCTTACAGATGATTTCCTTTTGATTTGGCACTCGTCGACCAATCCAAAGTTTCACAAACTAATAAGTGACATTACGATACTTTTACGCCTGCATAATACAAATGATTTCTGCACATAAGCTTTCACTTTCTGAACTTGGCAAAAAAAAAATGGCAATACAAAAAAAAAATGAAGATTCATCAATGCACTTCCTTTTGAACACGTTTGGTTATAATGAACGATTTTTACATATTGACAGGGACTTGTTCTGATTATTAACTCCTTACGGTTGGAGTATACAAACGAACAACCTATAGAAAAGGAAAGTTGACTCAAAGTACTACTACTCAAAGTATTGTTGTGGTGGATTTATGAAGTAAAGTCACAATTCAATTGTTGTGAGACCACCAGGACACGCAGGAGGTCAACCGGTTTCTCATTTCTGGTGAAAATCAAAAGTTTCTATATAGTCAATTAATAATTACATCTATAATCCAATTCCACTTCAAATAACTACCAATTCCGATTACGTGAAGTTAAGAATAATTTAATAAATTAAAAGTCTGATTCAGTATATACTAAAGAATATAAATACAAACAAATACAAGTTATATATGCACCAATAACGAGTTAATTTATAATTATTTTGTTACAAGTATGACAATTGTACACTCTTATCTCTTCCGTGTTAAGCGAAAATGGTACATAGTTTGGGACTGACCACTTCGTTTTGCAAATATTCTTACATTCTTATTTTTATAAGATGTACAGTGGTACTCATCTTCCTCACACTTATACTACTCATCACTGATTGGTTGACACGATTTATTCAGGATTTTCCCAGATTATACATCAGAAATGACAAAATTCTATTATTTTTTNCTGATTGGTTGACACGATTTATTCAGGATTTTCCCAGATTATACATCAGAAATGACAAAATTCTATTATTTTTTTATTTA
Organism: Holacanthella duospinosa; assembly: GCA_002738285.1. Taxonomy (NCBI): domain Eukaryota; kingdom Metazoa; phylum Arthropoda; class Collembola; order Poduromorpha; family Neanuridae; genus Holacanthella; species Holacanthella duospinosa. Next base: position 955,920 of record NIPM01000033.1, read on the forward strand.
TTTTTCAGTTGTATCGTGGGAAAAACAATGGGTATAAGTAGACAAGTCAAAGAAGTCGTGAATNTTTTTTATTTATTTTTCAGTTGTATCGTGGGAAAAACAATGGGTATAAGTAGACAAGTCAAAGAAGTCGTGAATTACCTGACTGTCAAAATCTCGTGTAACCACTTGGCTTTCTATTAAACTAAACACCTATTATTCTCATAAAAAACGATTAGTATCAAAGAGAATGTATAATATAACATACACTTTAAAACACACAATTAACAATAATTAATTATGCTAGGAAGTTTGAAATAAGTGATACACAGAGATTTGAATCATTTTTTTAAACCAAGATGGAAGAGAAATTGGTACTGAACAGTCAGGGATAGGTGCTGTAATTTTTAGTCCCCGGGTCGGAATTTATAAAAAAAATTTTTTATAAAAATCAAAATTTATAAAAAAAAAATTATTATAAAATTTATTTGAATAATAATATAATACTGTACTATATATAGTACCCTAAATACCCATATTAAATGACAAAAGACAAAATTCCGTTATATTACATTATTGCTCCTTTTGTTATGTTTTTGTTAACCTAATCTCCGGATGTGGGTGTGTGCTTGAAAAAGATTTCAATTGACTATTGAATCATATCAAATATCTCATCTACAAATGACAAAAGTAATACCAGCTTACAGATTTGGATTACATAACGATTTTATATCTTCTAAATTCAGATTTACTAAAGATAAAAATAAAGAATACTACTATAGTGTATAAGAATAGGAATAAATAGAGTCTATAAACGATAAAATTGAAAATATATCAAGCTTAATAATTGGTTTGTGCTAGTACTTGATCAACTCCAGGTTCATATGACCCTAGGAATAATGGGAACTATGATTAGTAAGCAAAAAGTGGATCCACGTATCTCAGTAGTTAGTAGCTTCAAGTATCAAATATCTAATTATCATTTCAATATTTTTGTTCAGAGATTAATTAAATGAAGATCAAAAGGCGAAACCTTTGATCTTTTCAACCCTTCTAGAAGAATGAAAAAAAAAAGTTGTCTAATACCATGAAAAAAAATTTTTTTTTTTTGATTATAAGCTACTTTCAAACTATACTTTGCGTTTCAAACAAAAGTCAAATTTGCCAAAAAAAAATTATACAAAAAACGCAAGGAAAATAGACAATTTAGTACGAGGTAGTAGATTGCACGAAGAGACAAAACAGTGTTGTGCCTTCGTGCAACTATCTATTTTCCCATGATTTTGGCAACATATTATTTTTTTTTTTGCGGTAAACACGGCTTACATTTGAAACTCTATGTATTATATACATCAATCTTTTGGTATTTGTTTCCCTTTTTGAAAATCATGATACCTTCTCGTATCTTTTTAATACAAGAGCTTANATCTATTTTCCCATGATTTTGGCAACATATTATTTTTTTTTTGCGGTAAACACGGCTTACATTTGAAACTCTATGTATTATATCCATCAATCTTTTGGTATTTGTTTCCCTTTTTGAAAATCATGATACCTTCTCGTATCTTTTTAATACAAGAGCTTATAATTATCTTTTAGGGTACTCTTTTTTTTTTTTTTTTTTCAATCTAATTTCGTTCGTTTCGTTAAAGTGTATATTATTCTTGAGTCTCTTTTTTTTTAAGATTTGATAATACTTTTGAAGAAGCAAAGATGATAGGTTCTAGCAAAAAAAAAAAAAGGAAAGAAGATGAAAAAGATGAATTGTAAACGTAAAAGGTTGGTAGTGGTCCCTTGATCTCCTTCTGCTGGTTTCTTGAAGTGACTACTGCCTGGGCTCCACATGTGACGAACACCTGGCAAGCAGGAATTCTTTGGAGATTCAAAATGAGCAGATGTTCAGACACTCGGCTCGTGTTTGTCCACCGACCCTTCGTCTTCTCCAACAATATCACTTTCTCAACAATGGAAAAGAAATAAGAAAATTTTATAAGACGCTCCAATCAGTTCAGAGGCTACAGGACTTAATCATCGTCACGCACTCTGCGTCAGTCCTGTCTAAAATCTCACCAACTTACCAAATCATCCGAATTAGAACCTCCTATATTTAAGGGCTCCTGGGGATTTTTTTTATCGAAAAACCATTCATTACAGTTACTCTTTGTCATCATCGTCAAACTGGTCCAACAACTCAACAAATAAATTCAAAACTCGCGCCTTGTTATAAACTTAAAAAAAAAACCAACCAAACAATAATGATTGTTGAATAGTAATAACATGGTGCCATGTGGGTGTGAAAATGTCAAAAAGTAACAAGTCCGTAACTTTTTTTATCATTTATTTGAATTTTAATATCTCGTGTAGTTTGAAAATTCAAAAGATGACCTAAATGATTGGTAGAGATTGATATTTCGATATCAAAGTGCTTCAAAGAGGTCCAATAAAACTACACACTAAAAACGGAAAAAAAAAAAAAAAAATTTTGCGACTTTGAAAATTATGGTAGATTAGCAAAGTAAAAATAGAGTAATGCGCCGAATACTAAATGGTTCTTTGTCTAGTTTTTTTAGGACTCTGTGTATCATCTACGTTTCTTTTCAAGAAACTAAAGACTTAGGGTGTTAGACGGGAGAAAAGTAAAGAAATCTATTTACATATTTAAATCTTAGTAAGTTGAAATCCCGGGCATTGGTTTTTGACATTATCTTGGATGTTCTTTTAATAATTTTTTATTAAGATATTAATACTGGAAGAGACAGGGAGCAGCTGCAGACACATGTCATCATCCGTATGAAATGAAAAGTTTTTACTACTCATACAGACCTTATTTCCAAAAATAAGTTTTTAAGTCTGGAAACTTTCCGTCTGTCAATATCATCTCTTAATTTAAACTTTACCGCATAAAAGAAGAAAAATGAGTTTTTAGAAAGAAAAAAATTGTGTAAAAATTTTCTGGCTCGGTGTCAAGTGGACAGCTGCATGGGTATAAGTACCGCCTGGAAACTATGTGCTTCTGTGATTTTCGTATTTCTTTAAATGTAAGGGATTTCTGAACAGATCTTTGACCTCTCTGACATTCCCACATGTCATCCACATATAGAGCCACACTTGTTTTGAATTTTCCCTCTCTTCACAAAGGTTTGATTTTTAGTAATAGTAAGTCACTAGGAGATGATAAAGTCAAGTACAAGAGAGCAACCGTGGACAAAATTGACTCAAAAAGATCATTTACAATGTAACGGGTCATATGATGCAAGACTCTATTTCATTAGTGTCAATTTTAAACAAAATTAACGATGAGGTCTAAAAATTTTTGTCCATTTTTTTTTTTGACCTCTTCGAAATAACGATCCTGATGCTATGGACGAGTTGAGAATAATATTCTGTGACACTGTGTGTAATTTCTCTCCAACCTTGTCAAGAGATGTCCATGTCACTTTCTTTCATTATTCTTTACTTTAAGGATTAGAACATTTTTTTTTTGAAAGTACCGCCTTTTTTTTTCTGTAATTTTTTTGGATAATAACCAAAGGTTCTTTCTTAAGGGTATTCAAAAGTGAAATAATTATTATATTTTCACTAACCCAGAAAAAAAAAGATCATGGTTGTTAGGTTGTTAGGGTTTCAAAATCCCAACGACTTTTGCTTCATATGAAGCAAAGAAATAGCGATCGGGACTTGGGATTGGTCAGGAAGTCTTACCAACATGAAAGTGACCAACAGTAGAGATAAGATTAACCACAAAAGTTATATTTTTGGTTTAAAAAAAATTATTTTTTCATGTAAAATTAGAACAATTCATCCTGTTTTGTTGTTTTTTGGTATCAATATCAATATGTAATACTTGTGTGTACATTTGTCACATATCCGTTGCAATTTCTTATTAATTCCTCTGTCCATGGTAAACCAATTTCCTTTGAACTATTTTGAACCTTAAAAAATCTCATTTTATTAATTATATTCACTTATTCAGTCTCTGGATTTGGTCAGAATTGGTTCAATTTACTAAGTTTTCTTGTATATAATTTGAAAAAGTTTGGACTCCATTTTTTTTTTTTTTTTAAAACAGACGACATGGTGTTAAAAAGTCAATACTGGGTCATCTCAATTTTAGTAATTTTGAGTACATGGTCTTACCATGTGGAAGGAAAAAATGGTAAAAAATTAACAACTCTTACTCTGGGTCTAGAAGAACGAAATGAAAAATTAACACAAGAACTTCTTGATGACTATTGTCACATGGATGAGGGAACATTTGATAGAAATTTTGAAGATTTCAAAAAAGCCCATCATGATTTGGATAGACATCCTCGTGACAAAAAGAATATTGAAGATATTTTAGAAGGCTCAAAAACTGTTTTTAAAAAATGTTGTAAAGATACTCAGAGGCCTTGCAGTGTGATTGATTATAAGAAACTGGTTGACAAATACGGCGTCGTTTGGGGTTCTGCGCCAATCCGTCAATTTAGTCAACTGCTCCTCTTCATTTCTGCCATTGTAGGATTTTACCAAAATTTTTAAATTTATCAAAAACTAATATTACAATATCCAAAACAAGAAAAAAATTTTTTTTTTTTGGATTAATATTCTACTATTCCCACTTGTGTATTTTGCTTAACTCATTCATTTGATTTAGAACCTAAAATTATTTTAATAAAATCAAAATTTGTATCTATGCTCCGCCATTTGTTTTTTGTTTTAATATTTCCTAACTTAAGTATTTTTAGTTTATATAATTAGTAAATTCAGTAGTAGTTTCTTAAGATTTTGAAATAAATTTTCAACTTAAAAAAATTGTCTTTTAGGACAACAATTTACTTTATATTTTCTACTTTCATGCTAACCCCACCCTCTATATCATTCCGTGGACATTGTTGAATGTTCAAAATGTAAACCATGCTTGAATAAGTCTTAAATGAATAAAATTCAAAGGAAATCCTATGGATTGAAAATAAAATACAAGGATGAAAGATGACATGAAATCCCAAAAAATTTTAACAAAAGGACCTTATTTTTGTTATCCTCCACTAAACCTAATCCCATTGGTCCTTTTTTTTTTTCAAAAGAATACAAAATTTTGAAACTGGACACAGTCTTGAAGTTACCCTTGAGTCTAATTTAGTTCCCTCTTTAAAAACGAATCTATATCGTCATTTCATAAACAATTTCATAAACAAAATTTTTAATTTCAGAAGTTGTAAAAAAAATTGTACGAATTTTACGAAATTTTTGTAATTATTATTCTCACATTACTAAAAAAATTTTAGTGTGAAATTGCAAATTTATGTTAATCACAAACTGTAGGATTGATGACTGTATCAATTTGTAAAAGCAGAAAGTTGGATGTTAATTATGCGAATACAACACGGAGATTTGCAATAATTATTATTCGAAATCTACTAAACCAGTTATTATTTTATTTTTTTTTTTTTGCTTTTGTCTTACGTATATGTTGAAGATATTATGTGAGTAATTGTCACAAGTAACAATGAAAACAAATGAGGTTTAATTGTAACCTAAGTACACTAAAATTAGTTTCTTAGCGATTAACAACAATTAGCAATAAGACTAAAATTCGACTCCAGCTGTCAGTGAAGATTTGAATGATAACTAAAGTAATATCATTATTGAAAATCATAAATTTGATAAGGTTCTCATGATAAAAAGTTATTTGTAATTGATGAGATTGAGTCAGTAGGTTAAAAAGAAGGAAAGGATTAAGATCATATCAGATATCAATCAGATTATCCGTAACGGCTGACGACTCTATCCAACAATGGTCAGAAATATACAAACAGACACAATTTTATAGCCGCATGTTTGAAATTTCTATCTATTGTTCATATTTTGTTCCCAGATGAAACTGAAACTAAAACTAAAACTGAAACTATACTGTCCCTATATTAAGGCAGTGTTCAATTTCAAATGCTCGCGCTTATTATAAAAATATCCAATTAGGAGCCACTCTTGTCGCCGTTTGCCGACGTTATGTTAATGGGATTCTAATGTAACAGAACGTTGATGATNAATTAGGAGCCACTCTTGTCGCCGTTTGCCGACGTTATGTTAATGGGATTCTAATGTAACAGAACGTTGATGATGAGGATTTAAAATTGAGTTTAAGGGACATGACATAAGTGGTATAAGGAGAACAATGATACTATTGAAAAGATATTCATTAGGTTTTGTATTGTTCCGAATTTTCTAGTTTTAATAAGGGTTAAAGGGAGAAAAGTTTGATCTATTTTGGGTGTTGTTTTGTTAAAATGAGGGAAATCAAGTGAGTTTGGATACAATCATGGAGTACTTAAAGGGCTCGTTGTCTCATCTTTTGTGTTAACACACTCCCTTCCATGTTCATTTTACTTATTATTACCACTTTTCTCCTTCCGCTTGACTCATTCAAGCAAATCACACTCTCTTCAAATGATTAATNTTTACTTATTATTACCACTTTTCTCCTTCCGCTTGACTCATTCAAGCAAATCACACTCTCTTCAAATGATTAATTACAAAAAATTTTTTAAAAATTATTATTATTATTATTATTTTTGCAAATTTGGTTAATTTGCAAATTTGAAGCATTTTGTAAAATATTTTTGACCTATTCAAACTGTAGGATTCCAAATTTTAATTTCTAGAAAGAGAATCCAGATAATATTTACTAATTTTCTGAATAATTTTCTGAATAATTTTCTGAATAATTTATAATTTTCAATTTTTTATTTTTTATTATTATTTGGTGACCAGGATTTAGGACCAGATACCTCAGATAAATATATGTCAGAGATGCTTAAGAAATTTTTAAGTTCTTGTACAATTTTGTATCTGTATTTGGATGATAAGTTTAAAAACTCATTTCAAGGTCATTGACCCTAAACCTTTTAAAAAGTNGATAATATTTACTAATTTTCTGAATAATTTTCTGAATAATTTTCTGAATAATTTATAATTTTCAATTTTTTATAATTATTTGGTGACCAGGATTTAGGACCAGATACCTCAGATAAATATATGTCAGAGATGCTTAAGAAATTTTTAAGTTCTTGTACCATTTTGTATCTGTATTTGGATGATAAGTTTAAAAACTCATTTCAAGGTCATTGACCCTAAACCTTTTAAAAAGTAATTTAAGAGTTTGGATACTTGAAATTTAACCCTTTGGAGGTAAGAGTAGCTCTTGAAAGTGATTGAAAATAAAATGTATATAAAATAGAAGAGGGAAATGTACGAATGCTATTGTTTATTAGCTAACACATGTAGACAAAAGAAGTTGACAAGTGGCTATAAATAACAAGTTGAAAACATGGATTGTCTGTCGGATCAAGTGTACTTCTATTCTTCATCCTGTGGTCTAAATCTGTCCAAAAAGGGGTGATTTCGGTTACTATTTTTAAACAACTAACTCTACTTTTCAATTGAATTAATTAAACTTTATATATATATATATATAAATAGGGTTCTCACTTTCACTCTACTTTTACTCTCTACTATATTATTAACAGCCGGATTATTATTTCTTTTGTTCACACCAACCGCACCGTGAAGAGGGGGAAGTAGAGCCTTATGAATAGAAAATGCAAAAAATTTTGGAGCCCAAGTTTTTTTTTTTTTTTTTTTTTGCCTAAATTCCCAAATGACTCCGGTTTCGGTTTATCCGATTATTCCATTAAGGACACTCCACATTGTCATTCATAATGCTCTGTTTTGGCTAATCCTTTTTTTTTCTTTTTTTCTAAATTTAAGGTTAGAATTATACCATTACTACCCTACTGACAGACTTTATTTTTTAGACAACACGTGCTGGAGACATGGGAGACAAAATTGTAGAGTGTCATCGTTACATTGGGCATTTTTCTAAGTTGTTATTTACTACAGGGAGTATGAGAACAATGGTAAGTAAGAGGTAAATGAAAAACAATAGGGTTAAAATTAAGATTTGAAATATACCGGGGAAACTACCCGCAGGAGAAGTTTACACATATGGCCAAATGATTATATGTGGGAAGTTTGATATGATTATTTTTATTTTTATTTTTATTTTTATTTTTATATAAATGAAAATTAACTACCCAAAATTCCCAAGTGAGACTTTATGTTGTGCTGGATCATTCTTTGTGTCTATTGAATAAAGGCATTAGGCTACTTTTCACTTAAGGGCTCGTTTCCTACTATACCGATATATACACTCTACCGTGTGAAAAAAAAAGTAAACCTATAAAACTAAAAAGTATTTTCGCACACAACTTCTTAGCCAACTGTTACAATTTCCCAGCAAAAAAAAATAAAATATTAGACGAGTGGGCAGGGTTAGCAAAACTTTAAAACTTTCCCACAAGGTCTTCTTATAGGTTGCTTTAAGTTTTTTTTTGGCAGTGTAGATTTTCTGGTTTGTTTTTCTTATTTTTTAACCCATTGCCAGCTGACTCTAGAGTTGACATATGTCAGCTTTATGCTTACGGCATAAAATTTTAAACTTTGACATATAAAAGAGTAAATTTTAAATTTTACCGCCCTTTGTTGATTCCTGTATGATTTTCTATACTTTTCTAAAACCAATTGAAATTTGAAACAATGAAAGTAGACACTAAAAAACTTAAATCACTCTGTAGTTCAAATTAAGCAAATGTCTTAGCTTGAACTGATTACATAAAAAATTTTATTAATTTTTTTTACACTTTTTTTTAACTTTTAACACTATTTCTTTGAACTTGTAAAGGTTTGTGGATTTTATTCTTAAATATTGTCATCTTTTTAAAAAAATTTCAGCATTTTTACAAAAAAAAAAAAAAATTCTATTAAAAATTGTGAACGTAATACTAATCCCTTTCCGCGGTTTTCACGGAGTGCAAACTCTAGTCGCTAGTACATAATTACGTTTAATTTCAAATTTTCTTTAAATGGAAATAAGATTTTTTGTTTCCAAGAACCAATCTTAAGTTGTTCTATCAGACATTCTTCCTTTGCGCATGAGCAGAAGGAGAAATGAACAAAAAAAAAATACAAAAAAAAGGTAAGTCTAGGGTTAAATTAAAAGTTTTAAGTCTACCAACAATGAAAATGTAATGAAGGGATAGAAAAGTTCTTGTTGAATTTGTCTCTTGAGTTGTCAGACGCCAAGTTGACAAACAAGAAATGTCTACTAAAATTTATTTGTCTTTTGATATAAGATATTCATTCTAACTTGTGGAAAAATCAATCCACAGTTTTTCAACTGTTTTCATAAGGATTAACAACTCTCTGTCTGTTCTGTAATGATCATTATTTGAACTGTCTCCGAAGATCCAAGTACATTCGGACATGGTGGGTGGATACTTTTAAATTTCTCTCTATTTTTTGTATACATATTTGAGTATATAAGTTCGGAAGCAACAGAAGCAGATGGGCCCAACTGTTGTTGGTCTTTGAGAATCCGAACACCCGGCCTGTCCATACGGAGCAGGTGCTCCGTATTTGTCCTATACACTACTATGGGTATTCCTTACTTTTTTTTTTGGTCAAAGACCCTTTCCACCCGGACCAAATATTTTTACACAACAGTTGGTTTATAGAAATAATCATCCAAAAGGTAGGAGTAGGACAGACGACTAAAGGTCCCAAAGTACGAAGGATACACAGAGCCTTATTCAAGGACCTTGAAACTAGAACACGACAGCTTCACCATGTAATCAGGGATTTCAGCTTACTTTGCTAAAATTCACATGAGTTCACTAACATATTAAACACGATTCATGCAAATTTTGCAAATAAATAAATAAACGAAAACAAAAAAAACAACATCTGGCCAATCATGATAGTTTCGGAAGCTTGTTTGACCTTGACGAATATTAAAATTTTGTTCCTATGGACAATAATAATTATGAAAGACCCGATCCCGGTATAGAATTATGACCAATGTTGGAATTATTATTATTTGCTATTATTCCAATTGGCGAGAATATGAAAAAGAAGAAGAAATCAAATTTCTTGTTAAAAAGTTTCTTACCCAAATAAAATGGCAGCTCCAGCGATGGCTCCTCCACATTGTGCAGTGACATAAAGTATACATCGAATGGTTGAAATTTTACGTATGGCAGTGAGAGCAATTGAAAAAGCTGGATTGAGATGAGCTCGAGGGAAGACTTTGTATGTGAGTGCTCCATAGACAAGAGCTGTGGCAAAAGCAACGCTGAGAAATGGCGGGAAGTGACCAGTCCATGGGATTGAAACGCCACAAACGAAAAATACGTAGGACAGAGTCCCTAGACACTCTGCTACAACGCTTTTCCAAAGTTCAAGTGTACGAATTTCAACAATTGGACTTGAAAAAGACTTCCGTTGTGAGTCATCATCTTCATCAATTCGTTCATTTTGAATTGTTGACCTCTTCTTGGTCAACTCAACCAATTCTTCGAGTTTATTCTGGAGTGCTGTAAGTCGATTTTCGATAGACATGATCTTCACTTCTTCTTCTTTGGACTGTCAGAAAGTAGTGGATATGTGCTGGAAATGAGAATCTTAATCGTCTTGTACTGATCCTATTGTTTGTTGTAATAACTTACTAACCAAAATTTTTACCGACTCCAAACACTTCGGGATGTTTTGGAGTACTGGATGAGATCTGAAAGATGTTGTCGGTGGGTAGGCAAGTTTCAAGAATCATACACACAAAAAATTTTCAACCCTATATAGTGTTAGCTCAACAAATGGTTTAGCAAAAAAATGAAGGTACTTTGTTGTGGATTTTGTTCCCTTAAACCCAACCTCATCTTAACATGCTCGTCCCTGATTTTTTTTTTTGTTGAAGGAAATTTCCACCACGAAGGGACCCTTACAAACAAAACCCGGGTTTTATTGAAAAATCCGGAAGTTTTTAACCAATCAGAGATTCAGTTAGTTGCATCAAAGCAAGTCTGATGATTGGCTCAATTGTTTTTTATTTTTATACTAGGGTTAATTATTACCAATAACCACTGGCTAGGGTTCATGAAAGGTCAGTATCTTTCCAGAGTACCACAGGATATGTCATTTTCTTCTCAAGTGTCCAAAAATTTAAACATCTGTCACCCAGATTCCCAAAATTTTAACATTCTTAGAACAGCTTTTTCCAATTTTTTGTATAGTTTTTTCTTATTTCATTTTACCAAGAACAGATGTGTAAATTGTTTCATTTTTAGTACTGGATTAAGTCACCGACCGGAAATGAGTGGTTTCAAATACAATATTACTCAATTATGTTTTTAATTTTTAGGTTTTTAACCGAAATTTTCAAGAGCTTACGTCGTCATCACAATAAGAATTTCAATAATAAATTTACTATGATAAACTTGTTTACCATCATGTGAGACTCTCCATTTTGATTTTAAAATTTGGCGGGTTGTGTTGAATTTAAAAATTTTATCTTTTCGATTTCATTTTGAAGTTTTTCTCTTTCTCATTTTTCTTTCGTCTTTTCGTGTTTTGTTTCGATGAAAAGAAAAAAAGTTGTAGATAATAATTATTTGTGAGTTATTTAATTAATGAATCATGGTGTCAATTTCATTCCAATTTGAAACAGCTCGAGCCTGTTGTCAGAAAGTAATCATGAATATTCTACTCACACTCTATGGGTATTTTATGCTACCCGTTATGCTCCACAACCTCGAGTTCCAGACCCGTCTAAAAATCTCCAATGGATCCGTATCTTCCCCAGTCTACTTGCGACAACTTGCAACATTGGAGCTTATCATCTACAGTCAACTTGTGACATGTCAACTAGACGATGACTTAGTTCGGTATCTACCAAAACAAACAAACAAAAAAAACAATAATAATTCCAATATCCCTTATAATGTTACAATATTTCTTTGACAGGTACATGAATGACTACAGAGAGTCCATGGTACCAATGAACAACACAGTTTTGGAAATCGGGTATATTCCTGATGACGATTACCCAGACACAGTTTCTAAGAATCCTATTCTCGGATTTAGAATGATTTATCGTCTCAATCAAATCACTTCGAAAACATATAATTCATCTATCATAGATGCCAAACTAAAAAAAATACTTCGATGCAATCGTAAGTCATATATTACTCGTAATTATCCATCTACAAAATAATAACAGGTGTAATAACTTATATTTTACAATTATTCTGTTTTTAAATCATCTGGTTTTTCTTCTTGTTAGGAATATTGAAATTCATTCGGATTTTAGATTTTCTCGAATACAAATTACCTCCAAATTCGATGTATGATGTTACATCAACTTTACTACGTCTTCATTTCGTCTACAATCTGAATGCTAAAGAGGTTGTTAAGTTACTAATTTTTTTGTCAATTCTATGTTCTATAAGTTTGAATCAGCTGTGTTATAAAACAAAACAAAAAATTTTTTTTCCAGATTGCTATCGGAATTATTAATGGAGAGAATGTCGGCGGGAGTCTAAATGCATTCCATTGTTTACATTTGGGCTTATTTGCATCAAAACGAAGAAAGTATCATTTAGCAATTGAATGGCTCGAATTGGCAAAAGAGAAAATGACTGAACCTGATTGGATAGCTGAAATTGATTTACTACTTCTGACCAATGCCCGATTGGTAAGTTAAATTAAGGACCACTTTTAAAACAAAATATTATGGCTAACTTAGCTTTAGTAACCTTATCAGTGCTAAATGATTAGTGGAGACGGCGACATAACACATACGATTTTCAAAAAGCAATATTTTGAAAATGGTCGCCACACTCTTCTTCATTTCTATTCAATGATGTCTAACGCATTGATAGCTAACTTTAATTTTTTGTTTCAAATAGCATGACCGTTATCTGGCAAGGAGATACTTTTGGAAATTTAATTTTTTCAAGTCAAGAATTTTAGTTGATGGGAAAGTGGTAGCGAAGAATGAGCGGGTGTCTTTACGTAATCTTGACTATTCAAATGTTCGGAGATCCAAGGATTATATAAACAATACAGTCAACTTTTGGAGTCTTTGCAACGGTGAGAATCATCAGGTAATAATTATAAGTGCATGTCTACCTTAAATTTAAATTCTTAAAATCAGTTCAATGTTAAAATAATATCTGTCTTATTATTATTTAGACTGAGAAAGAAAAATCTGAATTGAAGTGCTGGTATGAGCACAAATCTAATCCATATTGGTTAATCAATCCAATCAAAACTGAACTTTTATCGAAGAATCCAATCATTGTTCAAATGTACGAAATGTTGAACGACAAAGCCATAAAGTTAATCCAAGAAGAAGCGGGTGATGAATTAGTAGGATCTCATGTTATTATGGAACAAGACATGGGTCAAACTGTATTGTCACCTGAGAGAATATCTGTGAGCATGTGGCTTCCAAGGAACAAAAATATTGGAAATTTGGCTCAAGTTACTGAGAAAGCAACTGGTCTCAAAGCAACAAAACAATCATCCATTGAACTCTACCAAGTTGCAGCTTATTCTTTTGGTAAGTAGGTGGCAGTTTTGATAAGTAATATTTCCTGTGGTACCCTCTCTGGTTCAAACATTTGATGTCAGCTGTACAACTCACAAACTTCTAATTTGATTTATGGTTTACTTACACAACTTTTTAGGTGGATTGTACCTTTGCCATTTGGATGGCTTCCAGAACATGAAATCTGATGATAAGAAGGGGAATCGAATTGCCACAATCATGTTCTATGTAAGAAGAGTGTTTTTAAAATTTTAACTAATTATTTACTAAAATCAACTTTACAATTTATTTTATTTTTGGATTTTGGTTCTAGTTAAACAATGTAGAGAAAGGTGGCTTTACAGGTAAATTTTCAGGTTTCACAGATTCAGATTACTAAAATTAGTTTGAAGATTTTGGATTAAATTACACAATTTTACAGCCTTTCCTCAAGCTGGAGTGGCAGTACGTCCTGTAAAAGGAAGTGCTATATTTTGGTACAATTTATTTCGAAATGGAGAGCAAGATTTTGATACTTACCACTGCGCATGCCCAGTTCTTTTGGGTCAAAAATGGATCACTACAGGATGGATTCGGTACTATGATCAATTTTTAACACATCCATGTGGTCTCAAAAAGGAAAATAAGTTTTCGTTTCCGTAAGTATATTCAGATTGATTCACATAAGAAATCAAAACAAATATATATTATATATATATATATTCAAATTTCTTATTTTGAACTTAATTTATATTAGATTTATTACAAAAATCATAGTCTCCTTGTATTTTGTTTTATAAAATGTAAAGTTTTTGAAATTAATATGAAATNATATTCAAATTTCTTATTTTGAACTTAATTTATATTAAGATTTATTACAAAAATCATAGTCTCCTTGTATTTTGTTTTATAAAATGTAAAGTTTTTGAAATTAATATGAAATGAGAGTTATCACTTATCAACTAGTTATCAATTAACAATCACCTCAATCAGGTTACTAAAATTTATAAAATGACAGACTAAAATTTATGGGACTGGAATAATGGGAAATTTGAAATAAGTTATACCATAAGTTGTTTGAATTTTTAGAGGCTTTAATTCATTAACTCCATAATTCCTGACTCAATTGAGTAAAGTTTTCGGATCAGTATTTTGGATTGAATACCTAAATTACTAGATTAAATTCATATAAATGATTATTAGTAAGGAATATTTAATTATTATAAAAAATTAGCAGAGATATGAGGTTTGTGACAAGTTTATGACAATTTAAAATTCTCATATTATTATGGGATAAATGAAAGAAATACACTTCCTGTCGTTTCTAAACCGGCTCTTTTTCTGGCATAATAACATGTGTCTGGTGTCGTTTGAGGAGTAAAATTAATAACGACAAACCCAGAAGATATACACCGCAAATTTCACCAGTTACCTAGTAATATGATTAAAAAAAGAGATATTAAAGTAATTAAGTTCAAAAAGGTGAGAAATTTTTGGAAATAATTGGCAGAATAAATCTTAATTTCACATTAATTNTGGTGTCGTTTGAGGAGTAAAATTAATAACGACAAACCCAGAAGATATACACCGCAAATTTCACCAGTTACCTAGTAATATGATTAAAAAAAAGAGATATAAAGTAATTAAGTTCAAAAAGGTGAGAAATTTTTGGAAATAATTGGCAGAATAAATCTTAATTTCACATTAATTAGCGTAATGGGTGTTAACAAACTTACACTTGCTCCAAAGATGTTGTCGTAGTCTATTACCATTTTTGTTTCATTGTTACAAATTTCCCAACAGTTTTCTAATGACGTAAGTTGATGTTTGGAACATTCGACAAAGTTTTCATAAGGGTGTGGTAAACTAGTAGTTGGTCAAAATATGAAAATATAATTTTTTAAATCATTGGAAATTTTTTAGTTGTACTTGTTCATCAATATTATTTACTTATTTGTTGATGAAATTGTAGTTGTAATAAAACTATCATTTTCCGGTGGTGTTTTACCACATATCAATGTCACCAAGAGAGTTATATCGTTTGTCAGAAAAATGCAAAATATCAGTAAACCAATTCCAAGTACTATACAAATCAAGCAATCCTGTAAAGTGATAAAATATATCAATTAATTAAACTTGAAAAAACTTTTTTTTCCTGTTTTTTTTTACTAGAATTCGCATCTTCCATTTGGCATCAAATCTTCCAATTGGAAGAAAGAAAGTGGATATAATTTGAATAAATAGAGCAACGGCGTTTAGTCCAATGATAATGTCCGATAACCAAATACGTATTTCTGGATATGGTTCTGCCAATTTCCGGTAGTATGCGTTCGTATCAGAAAGAATTACAATTGATATTCCTAGCGACATGCAGAGAAGTAACTGGAAATTTAAATTTTGTGCCAATAATTATCATCAGTAACTTTGAGTAGTTCAAAATATACGAAATTGTCTGACTTACAATCAATTTTTGAATTCCGCAAAATCATTTCGCAAAAATTTCTCTTGAACGCATTGTTATATTAATTTTAAGTAATAGTATTTAGAGCGTAACTTACAATTGAAAATATTCTCATAATTCCGACTAGATTGTAGAAGTTTTTCCACAAAAAGTTTCCTTTTTGTTTCTTCGTTTCCGGTGGTGTTCCAGGTTTTAGAAACATTTCTACAATTTACTACTGTCCAATGACAGACCTTTGGATTGTAGTTGCTAATGCACAAATCTTTATAAAGCATCAACTACAGTCAAATTCATATTATAAATAGATTAGATAAGTAATTGAATAACATTTTTCTATCACCTGACGTGTGCCAGCCATTGTTGAACTGATAAACTCAACAATTCTTAAGNTTTCCGGTGGTGTTCCAGGTTTTAGAAACATTTCTACAATTTACTACTGTCCAATGACAGACCTTTGGATTGTTAGTTGCTAATGCACAAATCTTTATAAAGCATCAACTACAGTCAAATTCATAAATAGATTAGATAAATAATTGAATAACATTTTTCTATCACCTGACGTGTGCCAGCCATTGTTGAACTGATAAACTCAACAATTCTTAAGNTAATTGAATAACATTTTTCTATCACCTGACGTGTGCCAGCCATTGTTGAACTGATAAACTCAACAATTCTTAAGAAGTTATTTAATTTCCCATGACGAAATTATCCCAGACTTGCTGTAATAGATAACAGGTCAACAATACAACCTCAAGTATCAAGAAGAGTGATAAAAAAAATCAATTTAGTTACACAGTTTTTAGATTTATGATTAAAAATAAGATAATTTCCAATAAGTTTGGCAATTTTATATCTTCTAGAACATAGTTATTAAACATGTATTGAACGTCGATTCAATATTATGTTAGATGCTTAAAATTCACTCACTTCCATTCTAATTAAAGTAGCTAATCTGTTAACATCTGTAACAATGAATTTTTGATTGTCATTGTCAGGGACNACTTCCATTCTAATTAAAGTAGCTAATCTGTTAACATCTGTAACAATGAATTTTTGATTGTCATTGTCAGGGACAGGCAAATAGGGAAACAAAAGCAAATGGACCAAATACTCAAAGTCGAAGAGTCTTTTCCACCTATTCCTTTTCATTACTATGCTCGTGTTTTTTTTTTGCAAATCTAATTGACAAAAGAAAACCGATAATCTGCTTTGCAAAAAAAAAAAATTAATTATGTTCGCAGAATCATGATTCATTGTTGGAATTAAATCTCCAGGTTTCAATATAGTAGGCTATTTATTCTAAGCCTAGGATTTTGAAATACGGAAATGAATTTCTACTTTTAACTCTTCCGGAGTACAAAGTAAGAAAACAAAAATATTGAAAGTTTTTTTTTTTTTTTTTGCTGATAGATGTACTTGTAATTATTGCAAATATTATTTTTAATCAAATTTTAATTCTAAAATACTAGCAGAAAAAAGAGTTGGGAAAATATATGAAATTAAAACCTATTCTTCGATTTCATGAATAAGGAAATGACTTCAAAATGAAATCTCATTTTCACGTTTTTTATAATTCTCACGAGAAGACGCTTGCAACAAAAGAGAGGATCTGGTAGCAATTGATGTAACCGGGCTATTAATCAAAAAAATTTTACAAAAAAAAAAAAAAAAAAAATTCGTCATTGCGATAAGAAGAACCTAGACAAAGCGCAGTAACTATTGGATTATAAGACATGTTTTTCTGGGCGCATGAGTAGATAATATAAATTTTTGGAAACGGTTAATACAGTTAGTTAGAGTTAGGTAAAGAATAGACTTACTGATGCCCATACCAAATTAAAAGTAGGGATGGGATTTGCCCTAGTCTGTGGATGAATTTTTAACAAATTTCAGAAGCCAATTTTAACTGAAATTGAGCCAATTTTAACTGAAATTGAGCCAATTTTAACTGAAATTGAGCCAATTAGAATACTACGATCAGTATGAGTGGTTGACACTTTGAAATTGAGATTTAAGGGTACTTATACCCTCGAGTTGTCACTAAAGTTTACAATTTTGAGCTGAGCTGAGCTTGAATTTGAGCTAGACTTAATTAAATTTTCACTTTTATACCCTGCCACATTAAAATTATATAAGAAACGATAAAATTTTTATGATAATGATTCCTAAAATCTACTTGTAGATAGTAAATCTTACAAAGTTCTTCTTTACCTGTGCCGTAGTGTTGATATTTCTTAGTAATTGTAGACATCTCCTCAACTCACCTGTTACTTACCTGTGAATCTTCTTCCAGTTGTCTTCAAACTCTGCGATAAGACAGGGTATAGATTTTGAGGGGTTGAGTGAAAATTTTATAACAACAATACCAAAGCGTTAGTTCCTTAAGTTTATAAATTTTAAATTTTAAATTTAACTACTACATGTTAAATTTAATTTAAAAAAAATGAACTACTTTCATCCCCAATTATGATCGAAGAATTAATNAACTACTATATTTTAAATTTAATTAAAAAAAAATGAACTACTTTCATCCCCAATTATGATCGAAGAATTAATAACAATTACTCAAATAAGTGTTAGTTACAGACGTGCATAATAAATTTAAGAAATTGGGAGTGATATTTACTACTACTATTGAAAAATGTACAGTCAGTCACATTTAAAACGGATTCTTCCCAGAAAGGTATTATTCTAAATTTTACAATATAATTTTAAATTTAAACAAAAATTTATATATTACCAAAATATGAGGGAAGATGTACGACAAGTTTATTTTTCTTTTTTTTTTATTCATCTTCATCTTCATCAGATGTAATAACTAAATAATAGAAGTAATTATTCTAAGTTTCATAATAACTAATCATTTTCATTACTATCTTCTCTTGTTCTTTTGGCAAAGTTTTTTTTTTTGTTTTTTTTTTGGCAAAAATCCCAAGGTTCATTCTCCATGAAGATGAAATGATGCGCATTGTCATCTATCTTGATTCATGCTTTTGTTTTCATCACCGCATGAAATCCAATAGACTTAACTCCCAAATTACCATGGCCAAATAAAGAGGTTCTACATAGCTATTGAATTTTTTTATTTTATTTTTTTTTATTTTAAAGAGAATCCCTAATCAAAACTGGTTTACCATCTCTTCATTACATTACATCTCTACTGTTTGATTTTATAATTGCAAATTTCAAAGTGATACAGAGGATACTAATTTCATGTTATTAACTCTCTGTTTGCATGTCGTCAATTTTGTATAACGATCTTTAACTCGTAAGGAGGCTTCTGAACTTTTTTTTTCTGGATTTTTTAATCATCAAAAAAAACATATACTTTTTTTTCAAATCTAACCTTGCGAAATTACCTTTACCTTGCCAAAATTTACAAAGTGCGTATTATGTTTTGTGTTGTTGTTTTTTATAATAAGACATAAACATAAAGTGAAGGAATTTTAAATACATATCACTACAATCAGTTCAAAATGCTGTAGGAATTGAATAATTGTTAATAAATTAATATCTGTATTAAAACAGTAGAACGCCTGAAGCATTTAATAGAATTAAAAAAAAAAAAAAATTTTTTTAAATAATGACTTGTAACTACTTTTCCGAGTGATGATGGCACTGAGGAAATTAAACTAAAATTTTTAGCTTATAATTTTGTTGGATTTAATTAAATTTTTTAGCTATAATTCTGTTGGATTTAATTAAATATTTATTTTAATTAAAATCTTTATATCTATTTATCTAATATAATATAGCTAAAATTCTAAAAATTCTATGAAATAGGACCTATAATAATTTTTATAAATATATATATAGAATTTGCTGAAAAAATTCTTACAAAAATTAAAAAATTTTCCAAAAATTTTTTTTTGAACTCGAAGGGTTAATGATAAAATTCTCACCGTGAGAAGAGTGAAATGTTTTTTGACAAGTTTTCATTGTATCAGGTGAAATTGTCAATCTGAAACCAACCTGTCAGTAAGATTATTTCAACGCGTATTTATTTCCATGTCAAAGTCAATCACTTTGAGCAACTATCTTCCGCACTCCGACTCCGAGTATTAATTTATTCACTTTTCATCAAGTCCTTTCATTTTCTAGTTTATTTTTTTCCTAATTTTTTTTTCTTCTTCTAAAGGATTTCATTCAGATGGTTACAGGAGGGTGACGGTGAACTCGGAATTTGCTAATTTTGCTTGCATCGTCAGTAGACGAAGACAGATTTGCATAAAAATCAAGTTTTTTGGACCTGCTTCTGAGCTTTATTTAATCATAGGAAATGATTTCTCTCCCATTATTAATTCCTGTTTCGTGATTCTCTGTAGTAGTGTAGTTTGATGTCGTTACTTTGGAAGAAGTTTCATTATCAAAAAAAAAAATTTTTTTTTTTGCAAATGGACAAATGGACAATGGACTTGACGACGAGGGACAATGGATGCAAATTCATCCATTGTCTTTTTTTTTTCTCTTATAATATATTAATAAATGTGATGTGAGTCTTATCGGGTATTGCACTTTCAATTTTTGCAAATGGACAAACACCTTGTCTCCCATGTCCTATGTATTATATTCATAAAAATTACATGTCACAAAAATCCATGGTTTTCGGTTTGCAAATTATAAATTAGGAAATCTTTTGAAATTTCCCAGTTCCTCCTGGAGCGTGTAGAAAGATACCACACCTGCGAAACTAATTCCAACAAAAGAAAACAATTAAGGAAACGCCTTACTCCAACAATACAATTAGGATACTATATAATTATTTTTTACATTGTTCTTCATATACCTTTTCAATCAGACTCAACATATTTTCAAAGTTAAGAAAAGAAAAAAATTTTATGAAAATTCTCAAAAACCCTGTACTTAAAGTTTCACATGCGAAATTTTTTTTCATGTTTTTAACCCTATATTCTCCAACTGTATACATGAAACCAAAAATTCAAATCTTTCATTTTAAATTTAATAAATTTAANTAAACCAAAAATTCAAATCGTTCATTTTAAATTTAATAAATTTAAAGTTTCAATATGAATTATTCTCATCTAATTATTATTATTAGTTATGAATCAAAAAAATTTTTTAGAAAAAGTTTATATTAATTATAAAATAACAGTAAATAATAGAAGTTGTAATAATTGAATGAGGAGACCCGTTTCAATGTTTCTTTCGTCAGTTTCACCTGAATCACATTAGAATATACATTTCTATTCTTTTCTATTCTCTCTTCATCATCATGTTGGATTCATTGTTTGATGGAGCGTTGTCAATAGCAAAAGAACCCTGTCCATAGTTATAAATTCTTTGAATAGATTTTTTTTTGTAGAGTTAAGGTTAAGGTTATAGGAGAAAAAAAAGATAAGAAGGGTTCATAATGTTGAAAAGAGAGGTGAATGACCGGAGCCTTTAAGAATGAGTAAATTGAAGTACCCAAAGGTATCTTGTCTGGTTAGATATATATTTTCATTCCATGTGTTCCTTGCCTTGGGTAATGGGAAACAGAGGGTGTAGGACAGAAAGCAAGAGGTTCAAGGACAACCATCTCAACTCCATGATTTTATAACCATTTATCAACATTTTTTGTTTAAACTTTTCCGCCTTTTTAGCAGATGCTAGAAGATGATGATGTTGAAAAAACTAAACTAAAAGTATTAAATTTGAATCAACCCACCTAATAATATATACAAAAAACTATGTTCTGGATTCGATGAAACGAAAAGATAAATTACGATAATAGGGATTGACTACTCTCATCCATTCTTATGAATTCTTAAACTTAAAATTACTCACGCTCTCGTCAACCATTTCCCATCACGAAGATTAAATAAGAAAATCATTTCACTTGATAATCAAGAAACTCATTTTCATTTTCTTACAAAAAGGAAACCTGAACTTGAAAATCAAAAGGAATTATTACCATCTTTTGTTTGTTTTCATTCTTGTTACGCTACTACCAACAATGGATCTAGAGAGAGAAATACCATTCTCATCTCTGTCTGTGTCTCTATGCGTTTTTTTTTACAAACGACAATATTTTATTTCTTTTTCTATTTATTTTTTTGTATCTCAATGTGCGTACATTGTCTGAATGTACGCGGTTGCTATGAGGTGGAACTGATTTTGAGTATTTAAGAGGTGGTGAGGATGAGGTATGAGGTGAGTGAAAGGTCAAGTTCATTTTTAATTTATATTCTTGTTATTCTTGTTATTAAGACTACAGTCACTAAATGAGATGACTGAGGTCACACTTCCGCTTTTTTAGACTTAAAATTATGATTTACGAAACTAAAAGTCCCGTCTTAGGAGGCAAATAGAGGGGGATTTGGTTCAGTGAAACTACGATTCGGTGCTATGAATTTGAAACGGGATTTTTTCTGAATGAAAAGTAAAATGTTTAAAATAACTGAGGTAGGAAGTTAATTTTGGTAATTAGGTGGGCTATTAAGGATTTGTTCAAGCTTAAATCAAAAGGCCAAGGTCGTTCAACTTGGAGATTTGAACAAAAATGTAGGAGTCTGCGCCGCAAAGGAAGTTAATATATACTTTTAACAAAAATATATATTTCATGCCGAGTTAGCAAGTTTTGAAAGAAACAAAAAAAAAATTTTTTTTTAGAAACGTTGATGTTGAGAGATTAAAAATAAATTGTTGTGAGTTTTAAAAATGAACTCTCTGTGTAGATGATAGTTACAAAATTTTAATTTAGTGAAGGATAATAGACTTGAATGTAAAAAAAAGATGATGTTAGTTGTTAATTGATTCTTAATTAGTATGGCGAAATGATGAAAATGGTATTTTGTAATGGTAAAAAGTCCTTTGCTGACCTAACGGTTAATTGATTTAAACCTTCCCTCTTAAGATCTTGACGCATTAGGTGTGTCTTGAGCGGAACAAAAATGTAATATATAGGTAACCTATAGGTGAGTCAGTAAGTTACTATGATACATCTTCATTTTAATTATTCATTCCTTCCTAAATGATTATTTAAACCATAAAGATTCAAATCTTGAGTCAACTCATAAGAACAGTTAACTAGTTTCGGCGCAACTCTCAAAAAAAAAAAAAAAAAAAAAAAATTTTTAAAACTACACCTTGGAGCAAATGTATAAACCCACCTCTTTCTGCATTTTTATACCGTTAATTTATTGCTAATTTTTTTTTTTTTTTGCCATTGCCAATACAACTAATAAATACTAATAATTATAGTACAATAGAAAATGCGGGTAAATTCAAAAGTTCAATGTCAAGGAGTCAGTTTACGACGGACGTATTGAGGAAGTGATCAAAAAAAAATTTATATTTATAATTTATATTTTTGCATTAACACGTGTATTTCCTACATCGTGTGTCAGGTGAATGAGAATATATAATTTACATATATTTTCCATTTTTTTTTTTTTGTAATTAAACTCAAAATTTAGCATTGTGGTGTGTGTTAAATAAAATCGTGTAATACTTAAAAAATAAAAAATAAATCCCAAAGTAATTATTGTTTTCTCTTTCATTTTTTAATAAATAATAAGAGGGTTTTGCAAAAATTATGAATTTGTTAGCCTTGNCATATATAATTTACATATATTTTCCAGTTTTTTTTTTGTAATTAAACTCAAAATTTAGCATTGTGGTGTGTGTTAAATAAAATCGTGTAATACTTAAAAAATAAAAAATAAATCCCAAAGTTAATTATTGTTTTCTCTTTCATTTTTTAATAAATAATAAGAGGGTTTTGCAAAAATTATGAATTTGTTAGCCTTGGAGTAAGTGGATCTTTCACAATTATGGGAAGTTGTTTGTAAATCCAATCTCAGTATGTGGCATAATAATAATATAATATAGTACTATGTAAGTTTTAATTTTGAATCTTATTGAGTACAATAGTAAACTCACGATGTGGTTTTAATTTGATTATTTTTAGCCAATCAGAGAATGAGTTTTTTTTTATTCTTTCGTTGATCAATTGTTTAAAAGTTTTAGAGCTAATTTAATTTACACTTGGTCAAAGCAAAGGACGTAAACTTTTCATATCTTATACTCTCTCTCTTTGTTAATTCTAAAGTCTATTCATTTTTTACCTCCTGTGTTGTTAACTAACGGTCAATTCATCAACAACCAATCAAATTTAACTTGCCAACTCCAGGGTTAACTTAAACTTAAATATGGCCTTTAGCTCTTAATATACCGACATGGCTATTATACTTACGTCAAGACAACATGCCTGGTAAATACAAACAAAAACGTTTAAAAAAAAGTTGTTTTTCATACAAGCATGTCAGTTTCTTTGATTCCTGTCATTGCATAAGAGAAAATTATTAAAAATCAATTAAAACGAAAATAAGGAAATTATTTCGAAAATTTAAAATTTCAAGGACAAAATTCTATGTTTTTCATCTTAATATAATAAGGTGTAAGGAGTAATTAAAACTTGATATTACTCAACTAATAATTGAAATTTTATTATTGGCAAATAGTACAAATAATTTCACAATTCGCAAGCATCCAGTAGAATTTTGGTGTAAAAAAAAAAGAAATTTTTTTTAATTCTTAAAAAAGAAAAATATCACAAATTATTAATATCGAAAATTTTTTGGATCTACAGTAGTAACCAAACTTTTAGCTACTACATAGGGTTGGAAAAATTTTGATTACTACTGTACTTTTTTCGAAAGATTGACTGTACATGTTTAGAATTGTAACTGTACATTATAATAATATTTGTACATAATAATAAATACTAAATGAAAAAAAAATCTTGAAAAATTAAAGTGTAAAGTAAAAATCATATTAGGTAAAAAATATTTCAACACTCCAAGTCTCAAGTTATATAATTGTCTCAATAAAATGATGATTACTGAGCATAAAGTAGTTAATAAAATAAATAATATTTGAAAAGATGTTTGAGGGTAGTAGTTGAGTAGTATAGTAATTTACTGTTGGTAGGTTAGTCTTGGCATCAGGTTAATCACTGAATTAATCATTGAATCCACACCGTTGTTCTTTCTATACCCTAAGGGCAACTTCTAGTATAGACTCTATTTATGGGAGGAGTTGAGAAGATAGAAAATTGATGACCAAATGATGACCAAATGACTCTTGTTATTATTGTTAGAGAAGGTCAAACACTTGATTACTAACTACTACAGAGTCCAATCAATACTACTCATAGTCAGAAGAACCGTAAAAATTAACGGAAAGGTTAAATTTGCACAAAGTTCCAAAAATGGTGAATGTCACCCACCCACTTAATTTTAATTAAATAGCTACTTAGTCAATTCTGATTGGTTGAATTTGAATCCCTCCAGAAGAAGCTCTTGTTTTACCAATTGGCAACAATCATATCTATTTACTCTTTCATTGTAAAACAATCACTACTAACATTTCCGTTTCAAATTCAAGGGAATTATGCAAACTTCTTTTTGCATAAAACTTTGTTAATTAAAGAAGTAATATTGAATTAAAGGAGTGTGAATTGGTTAATTACACCTAAGAAACCTTCTATTTATTGGGACCTTTTAATTAGGTATATTCACATAAAAATCCAAGTTCATCCCTTCCCTATTATTCTCTAGTTGCAAATTTTTCACTAACCAACTATAGGGTAGTGGCTTAACTAACAATGAGAAATCAATCATAAGATGTAAAAATTTGCAAGTGGAAAAAAAAAAGATGCAATTTCTTTGTTGTATGCGAGGATTCACGATTGCGTAATTTTGGAGAGAGAAGTGTTAAACGTTTATTTTCATACTTTGCAAACAATGGAGATTTTTAGATGAATAATAATGGATTTTTTATTTCTGAGTTATTCTTGTTGTATCGTATCGATGAACAATACACATTGGAGATAATTTCTTAAATTGTGTCTTAAAAAATTTCCTATTTAGTACAAAAGTTTGGTTTCTGGCTAAAAAAAATTGGAAATTTTTTATTTATTTTTTTTTTTGGGTCATTTTTAGGCAATAGAGTAGTTTTTTGGCACTGAATAAGTAACTTATTTTTCAACCTTTTGTGATTTTCTATTTACTGTTAAAAAATGATGATGATTTTTTAATCATTTGAATAATGAATTGGCAAATTTAGTAAATGGAAGTTCATAGAAATTATTATTAAAAAATCATAACGGATTTCTCCGTAATTTTCTCCATTAGGAAAAATAATTTAGAATATTTGTGTATAGTTTACCAACAGGACAACCACATTGTTAGGTCTTATATTTTGTACAAATTTAACCTAAATTTTTTTTGTGTAATATTAATTTGAGGCAGAAAATTTAAAATTTAAAGTATGCATAAATAAAGACTAGCTCAAACCTTGTGGTTGTTTTGTATTTATTACTTTTTATTAACCCTCAATATGCTGTGGGAAATTGTAATCAAACTTTATAAAATCTCTTATTACATCAAAAAAAAAAATTTTTTTTTTCTTCTTTTTTTTTTTTTGCAAAATTTTGGCAACTTGTTAATTTTGATCTGCTCATGGTTGTCAAAAAATTAATAGGTGTAAAGGAACAGTGGCATTCGCATAGGCTGGGTCATTGACAATGAAAATAATACACTCTATACACAACAATATTATTTCTTTTGTACTTTTGTTTCTATTGTTGTATCAAATTATTATTTTTTATTATTTACACTGAATTCAAGCTGACAATTTAACGGAATCCCAATTTACTAAAATTTCTTTTCAAAAAAATTACGAAAACAATCATATTATTATGAAGCTTTAAGTAACTTTTTCTTATGACGAAGCATTTAACTTTGAACAGATTTTTTTTGTAAAAAAAAATGTTTGTTAGAAACGGTTGGTTACACATTAGCTTAAATTTTAATCAGACTCACCTGAACTTATGTGGAAATCTTTAAAAAAAAAATTTCGTACTTCCTGCATTCTTACAAATCTTAAAGTTAACACACATGAAACTGTCGATGATGGTTTTTGGTAAAAAAATGGCAAATAACGGGAAACGTCGTCAGTTATAATAATAATACTATAACACATTTTTACATTTTGCAAATTCATATCTTCATTCTCTATTATGAGTTTTTGGCGGAACCATTTTTCTGAGTTTGCACACTAAAAATTTATGAATAAAATTTTAATTAAAAGAAACGTATGAGGGTGTGGTGGTAATGTGAAAAGGATTATAAAAATTTTTGAGTAATTCAACCAACACTGACTAATCTCTTCATTGTCTTTATAATTAATTACTCTACCATTTTAAAATAATTTTGTAATTAATTTGAATTGTACTTAAAAAAAATTGATTTAAAGTAATTTTCATTGAACATTGTAAATAATGAGTTAGTTTTTTTTGGCAATTTTCAAAATTTCGGGTGCAATTTCGTGCAATGCGGGTGCAGTCGGGTGTAATTTTTTTAAATTTCCTTATTTTACGAATGTATGTGGTTGTTTCAAAATTATACCAAACTTATCGAATTTATTGTACGCATGCGTGGATCATTGGAATCTTATCAGAGAAGAAGAATGACAACTTTTTTAAACAAATTAACAAGATTTAGTGCCTTGATTTGAAAAATTTAGAAATGTTTGTCATGGTTAGTTGAATTTAGGCAAGATTTAAGTAAATTTTATTACTCAAAAGAGAAGAATTGGATCCGAACAGAGCAATAACCTTATCTGTTTTGATTTGACTGATGGTGATTTTACATTTTTTTTTTGCGAAATTCAAGATGAGTAGAACTTTTTTTTTTGTTGCAAAATGTCACCTGTTTCTGTGGCTTTTAGGCTGCAAGTGCAAATAATCCAACCAATGTTAGAAACCTTTGTGGAAATAAAGCCCATTGTATCATATTTTTTTTTTATTTTTTTTTTTTTTTGCAAAAAAAAAAATTATATAATCTTTATGGCTTAATTTGCCATAACTAGAAGATGATATAATTTATCAACAATATAAAGTTAATTGTTGACATTGTAAGAAATGACAAGCGATCGAAGACTTTCTTTTTCAAAATATCTACACATTAGTTTATTTTCATTACCAGCAACCGTTGTTATATAAATTTTATATTTTTTAAAATCAACGGTTGCTTTTTCCACTTCCGGTGCATTCAACATTTTAAAATCAATTAGCCAGTAGTCTGTATACGTTTAAGTGTNAGTAGGGTTAAGTGTAAAACCATAATGAATTTTCAGTATGGTTTGGTGATTTTGACTAAACATTGATTTTTCAAAAGTATCGGTAATACCGTTGGGAGACAAGTCGTTACTCTAAAAAAAAATTAAGGTTAGTGCCAACTGCCAATTAGCCTAAAATACCAAAAAATTTTTTTTTTTTTTTTTTTTTTGCATTTTTTTTTTTGAATTTTGACAGACTTAAGATTTTAAGAGAGTTCAAAGTCATTGACTGAGACACAGGTGGTAATTTATTTCCACCAAGTTATTTGGTAGAGCCAAGAATGTCAATTGTCATTTCTATTTAGTATTTTTCTAGTGCTTTTGTAATTACTCCTTCCTCGCATTGTTTTCTTATTTGCTAATTCTCAACACTACATAACCATCAACCAAAATTCTTAGAATAAAAAATAATTGGCAAAAATCCACATTGAATTTATACTAAGAAAGTTCTTAAAGTTGGCAAGTTGAGATACATATTAATTCCCATGGTCCGTAATTCTTTTCGCAGTCAGACTCAGAATTACAGAACTTGAGTTACTTCCGCATTGTTTTCGAGACTTCGTTTTGCAAATTCGTAAAAGTCATGCAAATTACCAAAAAAAAGTGTCATTTATCACTAGTACAGCAGGTGCCGCGGTAGAATAAAACCTCAAAGCAAAAAATAAAAAAAAAATGAGTCTATAAGACCGAAATTTTGTTAAAAAATTTGCAAAAATTCTTTCATAATGTTATCAAATTTATGATATTGCAAATTCATTGTTGTATTAATGAAACAATGGATCTTATATCTTAGGAATTAGGATAGTCATTTAGAGATCAATAATAATTTTTGTTAAAATTGTTACCATCAAGATGTGATACATTAAAATGAAGATTATGTATTACAAAAATGAGATACAGTCATGTCATCGGTGACAAAATGCCTGAGGCGGTCTCAAAGTTTCATCATTTTGGGATCTATTTCTTCGACTACAACAATGAGAGTTAATTTCTACAATGACATTGATTTCCAAATGAGATTTTACTAATGAGAACTCATCCTAAAATTTAATTTCCGGAAGATGATGAAGATGAGTGTAATAATGTGTAAAAATTTAATTAACACTGAATCAAGACAAATTTTGTAATTTTCGATTCCATCACCTTCCTGTTGTTTCTCTCTTGAAGAGATTTTAGTATCTAGGTGTGCAAAAAAAAAAGTTAAAGTTTGATTTTTGCATGTGATGGAGTGAGGCATGAGACTCATATAGAGAGTATCTCATAATCGTTCTTCTTTTTAGGTGACATACAGTTAGATCTGTTGTGATTGTGCAGGCTACCAAAGAAAAATGTCCAAAAAGTAGTCCATAATTATTAGAAAATGGACTCACTCCTACTGTTTGTGTAACCATTCTTTCCTTATTCTATGTCACCGATTCCCTTTGGATTGATAAACGGTCATTTTTTTTTTGCAAAAAAAAAAAAACTTTTTTTAACGGGAAATGGTTTTTCTATTTTTTTTTTAGGATGAGCATTACAGGCCCGAATTTCCAAGTCATTACTACTCAAGCTCATCAGTTTATTCATATTCACCGGTAAGTTTATGAAAAGATAACACATATGGACATATGTGTGAAGAGGTCAATGACCTTGAGATTTTTTTTTTCTTTTTTTTTTAGACAAGTTCGAGTGACTGTCCAGAACATGGCGCCAGGTCTCATCGAAGGACTAAAATTATCTTAACAATTTCTGTTATTTTTGCCACCCTTGGTGTTCTCAGTATTGCAGGAGTCGCTGCATATTTAGGATGTAAGTTATACCAATAATAATAATAATAATATTATTATAATTGAATTAATTTTAATAGAGAAGAAATCAGTAGATGATTAACACATCGATGGCGAACTTTCTTAGGGCATGAGCAGTGTGGGATTGCGCAGTGAGCAGTGTAGGAATACGCAGTGAGCATTGTGTAGGAATGCGCAGTGGACAGTGTAGGAATGCGCTTTGAGCAAGCTAGGAATGCGCAGTGAGCATTGTAAGAATGCGCAGTGAGCAGTGTAGGAATGCACAGTGAGCAGTGTAGGAATGCACAGTAAGCAGTGTAGGAATTCTCAGTGAGCAAGGTAAGAATTCGCAGTGAGCAGTTTGTACAAATGCGCAGTGGGCAATGTAGGATTGCGCAATGAGCAGTGTGTAGGAATACGCAGTGAGCAATATAGGAATGCGCAATGAGCAGTGTGTAGGAATGCGCAGTGAGCAATGTAGGATTGCGTTAGGAACAGTGTAGGATGAACAGCGCAGCACAGTGTATTACACACTTGCTAGTATTTTCAACCATTTTTTTTTGATTCGTTTAGCTATAATAATAATCCTACACCAATTTTTGCCATTTTAAAGTTTTTTGCAAAAAAAAAAAATTTTTTTTTGTTGCATAAAATTTGATAATATCTACAAAAGAATTTGCAAATTGTAAATTCCCGTTTGAACTCTATATGACTTGAGAAAGGTTTAAGAAACGATAACACGTGCTCCAATGGTTAAGTTTTTGCTAACTGTTGAAATCTTACTTACCATCGAGGCATGAAATTTTGAAAAAGAAGGATACGAAAATTAGTAAAGCGCCATCAATTACGGTATTAAATCTTAAATCTCTCCATTTCGTTACCAATAATAGAGGGGAAATGGACAGGGACGAATCCATTGGTGGAGACCACAAAAGACAAGACATAAACCTTGATGGAGACACATTATTTTGCGGAGAGTCTACCAAAACAAACCATCTTAGGCTATTCTTACAGAATTATACTCAAATTTAAGAAATAGAATTTGACATCTAATTACAATTAGTTTTTATTGCAAAATTAAATTTTTCAATGAAGAGGGTTAACCTAATTTTACAAACAATCAGTAAATTTAACCATTGTCCAACATGAAATGAGCCATAACTTAAGCTTTGTTTACACACGCAAACCAGTCGTAAGTCTATTCTTTTTTTTTTTTTTTTTGTAAAACAAAAAAAAATATATATATATAATACAAAACAACAAACAAATTGGTTCAATGTCAAAGTAATAATTGAAGGGAAATAAAGTAATAAAAATAATACAAAATTATTGCCACATAATCAATAATTTCACACATTCTGAAGTAAAATTGACAACTGTGAAAAATGATTCCACTAAAAAGCGTCTAATTTAAAAAAACAAAAGGTCACACCGTGGCTATGAATTTGTAAGTGACAAGTGACAATGGTGTCACTCCAACCACTACTACCTACCACCACCAATTGACCATGGGACAGACCAAAAATCATGATTTACAAATCCTTATTTTGACAATATATCAAACTCAACCTAAAATGGATAAATTATGAGTAACTTTTCGTTGTTCTTGTTTACAAAACCTAATCCTCAGGACTTGAATGTTACATAAGAAGATTAATGTTAAATTAAGCTTTTATGTTTAGTTGAGTATAAAAATTATGAATAGGATTTCATCTTAAGTAATTGGTAATTGATGAAACAATTTTAGTCATAATTGACTCAGACATTAGATTCACAGTATGAGAAATAACATTGACAAAACGGTATTGCTGCCCTGTTGCCAAATTAATAAACTTTACTGAATAAAGTATCATTTTAATTTAGCACAGTGGGATATGGGCTTAACAATGGACTAATTTTAATTATTAATAATTTGGCAATAATTATTAATTATTATTGGTTTAGTTAATAATTAAGTTTATATTAAAAATAGACTAAAAGTGAATTTGAAAGGATATTATTTTTAGACACAATATAATCTCTATAATTGTATTTATTCTTGCCTAACCATTTTGTTATCATTGTTAAAAATGAAAGTGGACGTAATAATAGGTTACATACTGAATGCAAATAATGAATAATCATTGTTACAAAAATATAAAAAGTTTAAGGATTTCTATTGTTAAAGACTAGTCAACGAGATAGATAGACAACAATTAGCATATAAAATGATACATAATGTATTAATTAGAAATCTCCTAGTCATGGCTTAATGTCAACTTTCAGGTCATAGTTGACATTTTGATGACATCAGAGATTAAAATTTCATTTTTGACATTTTTCTTTTGAGGTTTACGAATTACGGTTTCTAATTTTACATTACTTATTAAAAAAGATTAATATTCGGAATTTTCAATAAGGTTTTTGCACCAATTTTTTTTGTCTAACATTTCCAAAAAAAATTATTCTTTTTCTTCTATTTAAATGCTGCAAATATTTATTTCCGTTTGGATTTGATTTGTGCCCTTGCGCAAGCGCAGTGCTTAAGAGTGATTACATTGATTACAAAGTAATCAATTCTGTTCAATGTTATTTCATTTTTGAAATCAAAAATGAAATATGAACAATTTAGTAACTAACTGGCTCATTATAACAAGGTCAGACTAACGATAACCTAACTAATAAATTTACTGATTTCTACCTCAAAGTACCCTAATTTTAATTTTAATTTTTACTCCTATGAAATTTTTTATTACGAAATCTTAACTCTTTCTTATTGTTGTCTTTTTGTTTCAGTTTTATCCAAAAGTATCAACAATGGAAGTCAGTATGAAGAATCGTACCTCTTCTCGACAGCAATCAATAGACGACTTCCACCAATGAGTGAAGAGACTGAGCTTCTTCAAGGTCCCAATGGTAGATCTCGCTCTGACCTCTACTTAGATGACCCTCTTGACCTCCATAATAGACTCGATGAAACTTCTCATTCGTTAGATACAGAGATCGACGAGGACACAGACCTCAATACTAAACTAATTTTTCATCCCCAACGAAATACATCTTCTATTTTTAGACATCAATTTTCACAATTTGAACCCTTACCCACAGTACTTCCATCACCTGTGACAGTATCATCCCAAAAAATGACTCCACCAACACCAGTTGATCTCCAGAGTCCGGTCATACTCCTAGGACCTAAAAAGAATAAATCACAAAATCAATATGGCTCTCAATCAACTACATCCAGACCCAATGGTCCAATCACTGTCCATTTTGGAACTGCCAATAGTGGACAATTTCTTGTTACTACACCAAAAGATCAGATTGAGCAAGCACAAAATCCTTACAAGACATCACATGTCACTCTACATTCAGCTGTGTCTGGAATATTACCTGACGAAACGACAACAGTCAGACATAAGACACTAAGTACAAAATTGGTCATTGGTAAATTTGATTTTATTTTTTTAAATTAAAATGGTACAATTTTTAGATTTTATGATGCCTAGATACTACTAAGATATACTTCTATAGTGACCTCGAAGACGTTGCTTTTGAACTTTGAATTTTGAATTTTTTTATTTTGTAGGTTCTGTAGAAGTCCCACTGAGAGATCCAACGCATGCGCCAAATAATGTTGTAAATCGAGTAGGGTTACCAGCTGAAACACACAAAGGATACTTTCCATCGACAGAAATATCTATTCAGCCGTTGGAAAATAGTAACCAAGGTTTCTTCCCTGTTAATCCATTTTACAAACCAACTAATCAAAATCATCCTGAAGATTTGGTCTCAAATCATCGCGTTCATTTGACATTTGATAGAATATCTCCAGAATTTTATGATGAGAAGCCATGGACACCGTTGCTCATTCGACCATCACAGATAATGAATTTAGACAAACGACCTAGAATTGAAGATACGATTCTATCAACAGAAGTACCAGTGTCTTCGTCAATAGACCCTCAAGGAGTGACAGTACCTGATTCAGAAGAAATGTATTATGCCTATGGTGAGACTGGGGATGGTGACGATGTGCAGTCACCAGGACTCTTGTCAACTGAATCACCAGATGTCGTGTCGTCTGAATCACCAACAGAAGTCGTGCCGTCTGAATCACACCGAGAACATACGAAACTACATGAAACTGATGAAAATGTAGACAGTGGAGTGAACATTGGACATAGTTTGGGAACAATTGACTACAGTAGAGGGAATTCAGACAAAGAAGAGACACCGGAGAAATTTGAAATCAATGAAAATATTTCTACTACTCCAGCATTGTCTGTTGAACATGGAGAACAACGAGAACAAATTCCAGTTTATGAAATTAGTATTCCACATATTCCAAATTTAGTAAATTATTCAATTATTCCTACTGGTGAAATCTTGTCAATGTTGACCACTGGCAAGGAGAATCGAATAGCTATTACTGGAATTGATAGTGATCTTGACCTTGACCCTCAAATTGGTCATAACGCAGACGCAGTAGATGGAGACTATGAAGATGACATTGGTGAAGAAGACGAGGAACAAAATGAAAAGTCACCAGAAACAAAAATTTATTCTTTAGATCCTACAAATACGGACATGGTACCAATGTCCATTGAAATCGGACCTAAAAATTTGCTAGAAGTTACCACTGATATGCAAGAAGTTGTTCGTACGAACGTCACGAGTCCAGTTTTACCCCAATATGAACCAGTATTACCTAATCACACAGTACATGAGGTAGATCCTCAGCAACAACAAATGAAATCGACAACAGATTTCATTTTGAGTACACTAGGAAATTTAAATTTAGTTAAAACATCAGGTCCTGGTGACATTTTCCCAGATATGACTCAAAACTCCTCCTCTTCAGATCCATTGTTCCCACCCACTCGATCATATGTTAGTATTAACTTACCATTGAGACCAAAACCAACGGAATCGGAAACAGATGAAAGTGAGGTATCATCAGAAGAAAAAATTTTCTTATTGGCTGATCCAGAAAAGAAGCTCCGCCTTGTCAATGGTGATGGTGTTCCATTGGCTCCTGATATCACAACTACATCCAGTCTCAACAAAGTCTTATCCATGATGATGAATTTTGACGAATCAGATCCAGATGGAAACAATGGAGTTATAAATCTACTAAAAAATAATGTAGAACTTATCTTAGCCAATCGTAGTTTAGGTAATTCTCAAGGAACCAATAATAAGACACGTGATCGAGAGCATAAATCGTTCACTCGTGATCCAAAAATTGATAGTAGATTTCGAGAACCAGAGAAATTACAGATTCCAGTTCCTCTTATTCCCGGTACGGCTTCATCCTCAACCAATCAGAAATCAGGATTTAAGAATTCCTCTGTAAATAAATCATGGGTACCAACAAAAATGACGTCTTTAACGATTAATCGACATAATTCTCCTGTATATAAGTTTATTCTTCGTAAGGGCCAATCAGTGGAAGAATTGCTCAAAGAAATATTTCATAATTATACTGAGAAGGGTATTGGAGCAGGGGGAAATCAAACGAATGGGGTCTCTAAAGTTCAGAATCAAGTTGAGAATAGGGAAGAAACATCAGCCAATCAAGTGATAGAGGGAGCAACTAACATCAAAATTTTAACCAATCAGGATCAACAGAGTTCGACAATTCCGAGTATAGTTACAACATTAGCCACAGTGATGAGTTCTACTACGACTGCGCAGTCAAGTACAAATGATCCAACATCTAGTACAATGGATTCAATGTTTAGGACTTCAACTTCTGTAATTGTCAATGAGGAAAGCCAAACAACTTCTTTACCAAACGCGACGTTCAAGTGTAGCTCTACAGGTAAGTTGAATGATACATACCAAAAAAATAGCATTTATTGATGATTGGTCGATTTTGCAGGTGTGATTCTCTCCGGTTTTGCACGCTGTAACTCAATCAAAGAATGCCGGGACAATTCTGATGAAATGAACTGTAAATGTGTCGATCATCTCAAATCACAACTACTTCATCGAAAAATTTGTGATGGANAATCAAAGAATGCCGGGACAATTCTGATGAAATGAACTGTAAATGTGTCGATCATCTCAAATCACAACTACTTCATCGAAAAATTTGTGATGGAATTGTTGACTGTGCCGATTCCACTGATGAGGGCTATTGTGGTAAGTTGTAAATTACAATTATTAAGCTAGGACTAAAAGTTTAAAAAATTATCCTGAAGAAGTTTACCCATAACTTTTTACCACTTTTTACAATCAGATTGGTGCTCACCAGATCAATATATTTGTTCCGGAAGTCGAGCTTGCGTCCCAAGAGAAAAAATTTGTGACTCTCGTCGAGATTGTCCCCGAGGCGATGATGAATCAAATTGTGTAAAAATTGGTCCAGGTGGTCAAACGGACGAATTAGAAGATATTTCACCAATTTATCACCAATCAGGTTATTTAATGGTGAGGAAGAAAGGTATCTGGGGGAAGCTTTGTGTCGAGTCCTTCAGTTCTGTACTTGCGCATTGGGAAATTAAAGATTTGGCTCGTGCAGTTTGTAAAGCAAAGACTTTTTCGTAAGTTTAAACTTTTTTGACTCAATAATTCTTAACAAACATCATACATTTTTTAAATCATTTTTAGTGATTTTGAAACAGTGGAGAAAGTTATCGATGAAGAGGATAACTCACATGAGCCTTACTATGAACTTTACAATGGCTCCAATGAAACTGAAAGTGAAGAGAGGTTGTATGCTTCTGATGAATCCTCACCACGATCAGTGATTGGTTTCAAAATTTCAAAATGCAAGACACGGATGGTTGTCAAGGTCAGGTGTCAAGATCTCCAGTGTGGGACAGCCCCAAGAGCCTTCACACAAGCCGCAAGGTACAGAGGCAGAAGGTTGTTAATTTGGTTTTTTTTTTATCCAACATGATTCAATATGAAAATGTTGTTGATGTAATACTTCTTTTTGATTGGTCGGTAGGATTGTGGGTGGATCAAATGCATTTCCAGGTGAATGGCCTTGGCAAGCAGCTCTCTATCGTGACGGTGAATATCAATGTGGTGCAACTTTAATATCTGGAAGATGGCTTCTCTCTGCTGGACACTGTTTTTATCAGTATAACTTTATCATTTCACTCAATTCAAAATTTAAATCAAAAACTAATTGAGTTTAATTTTAATCTCTCTAGTGCGCAAGACGACTATTGGGTTGCACGGTTAGGAACATTACGTCGTGGAGCTACAATTCTCTCACCCTATGAACAAGTTATCAAAATTACACATATCTTCTTACATCCGCAGTACAAAGACATTGGATTCGTCAACGATGTATCTCTTTTAAGATTAGAAAAAGAAGTCAATTTTACAGATTTTGTACGTCCAGTATGTCTACCGGAAAAGGATACTCAAATTCGTGATGGACGGATTTGTACAGTTGTTGGTTGGGGTCAACTTTTCGAAACTGGACGAGTTTTTCGTAAGAACCAATCAAAACATTTCTATTCTGTGGTAATTAAATTTGAATCCCTTATTGATTACTTTTTCAGCGGATACTCTCCAAGAAGTTCAATTACCATTAATCTCTACTGCAGAATGCAGGAAGCGGACATTGTTTCTGCCGTTATATAAACTAACAGATGAGATGTTTTGCGCAGGTACACGGTTGAAACATTTCACATATTTTTTGAGTTCATTTGAGTCGTAAAACATACTTAAGATTTTCGATCAAGATTGACATTTTCATGGAGCTTGAATATTTTTCAGGTTTTGACAGAGGTGGTCGTGACGCATGCTTAGGAGATTCAGGAGGTCCACTCATGTGTCCAGTAACGATATAAAATTTAAAACAAAAATGTTTGATTAGCACTACAATTTTTATTATTTCTCAATAGGAAAGTGATGGTCGTTGGTCACTTTATGGTGTAACATCCAACGGTTATGGTTGTGCTCGTGCGAATCGTCCAGGTGAGCTACACAGAATTGTCAAGCTTTTTTGAAAATTACTTAAGATTCTGGTTTGTTAGGTGTTTATACAAAAACTAAAAGTTATTTGGATTGGGTGTATGAAAAAATGAGTCAAGATAGTTCTTTCAATCATCGTGATAAATCTAAACCTTGTCCAGGTCATCGTTGTCTCTTAGGTATGTCATCCCAAAAATCAATCATCTTTCTTTTCTTCTTCATAATTAAAAAAAAATTCAATATGAAAATTAATTTCAATTTGTCGAGCAGGAGAGTGTCTCGAACCTCGGAGCGTATGTAATGGGATCGCAGATTGTGTAGATAGCAGTAAGTTTTTCTAAATCATCCTCATCAATTNACCTCGGAGCGTATGTAATGGGATCGCAGATTGTGTAGATAGCAGTAAGTTTTTCTAAATCATCCTCATCAATTTCTTATTTCCAACGGTTATTCTCACATATTCTTTTTAAAATCATTGCTTTTATCTTGATTTTACAGGTGATGANTTCTTATTTCCAACGGTTATTCTCACATATTCTTTTTAAAATCATTGCTTTTATCTTGATTTTACAGGTGATGAAAAAAATTGTACCTGGAGCTGAAATTTTTGAACTAATTTTCTAATTTAACTATACCGGTTTAGTTTTTAAGTAATACCCCAAGAAAAAAAAAATATTCAAATTTTCAACAAAATTTCTAAGGGACATTACTTAAAACAAAACCCGGTATAATTATTGTTGAGTTTGTTTATTTTCCTGCAAAAGCCAAAAAGTTTAGTTAACCTTTTCACTACTACTACTAAATACTACTCAATTTTGTATTTTGTATTTTGTATAGTTTTGTGTACATTTGTACAAATTAGTTCTACGGAAATAATTTAGAAAACAGAAAACAATACTCTGTTACAGAAAATATTACATGTACCTAAAAAAAAACATAACTATTTTTGTGAAAAAAAANCAGAAAACAATACTCTGTTACAGAAAATATTACATGTACCTAAAAAAAAACATAACTATTTTTGTGAAAAAAAAAAAAACACTCCGGTTATATGATCGTACTGTGAATTACAGAAATTGTTAAAAAAAATATTGTGATAACATAAGAAAACCTGAGNTCCGGTTATATGATCGTACTGTGAATTACAGAAATTGTTAAAAAAAATATTGTGATAACATAAGAAAACCTGAGGGGTGCATGGTGCACTTGATTGAGGGATTGGAGGTTACACGGGGTTAAAATATTGTTTTAAACTANAAACCTGAGGGGTGCATGGTGCACTTGATTGAGGGATTGGAGGTTACACGGGGTTAAAATATTGTTTTAAACTACTATAATATTAAGGCAATGACTGATTAATTGTTGTCAATTTTGAGACAACTCATGTATGAAATTGAATAAAATCATCAAAATACCGCTGAAACATTTGAAATTATTGTAAAAAAAATAATAAAAAAAAAATTTATACCACATTTAAAATTAACCCTCTTACCATTGTGCTAAGTGTTAGTTATAAAAACTTCTTAAGATGAATGTCTTGATTATATGCTTGGTAATTTACATTACGCTCCATAAATTTGTTTAGAATTAAAATTTTCTCCATGGTTTTGTACCAACTAACTNACTGATTAATTGTTGTCAATTTTGAGACAACTCATGTATGAAATTGAATAAAATCATCAAAATACCGCTGAAAAATTTGAAATTATTGTAAAAAAAAAAAAAAATTTATACCACATTTAAAATTAACCCTCTTACCAATGTGCTAAGTGTTAGTTATTAAAACTTCTTAAGATGAATGTCTTGATTATATCCTTGGTAATTTACATTACGCTCCATAAATTTGTTTAGAATTAAAATTTTCTCCATGGTTTTGTACCAACTAACTACCAAGCTTGGGCCATTTTTCTCTTCCCTCATGTTGAAAATGAGGAAAAGTCTCTTGAATTTTTTATTTTTTGGCAATGTAACAATCCAGTAGACAAGAAAATGAAATAAGTGTCGATGAAAGTCTAAATTCGTNGAAGAAAATGAAATTAGTGTCGATGAAAGTCTAAATTTGTCTATTTAATTTTATTAGTGAGTCTCTGAAATACAAGAATTAATTGAATTTCATAAGAACCCAAACTAAATTCTGTCTAAAGAGAATTTAGAGTTGACAATGGACTTGTCGTCATTGATGTCGCGCATACTAATGACCTAAGGCTTCATGACTTGTGTCACCATAGTAAGTAATTATGTAATTAAAAGAGTTTAGTATTAAAAGACTCCTTTACATATTATGACTTCTCAAATGACGAATTATGACTAGATTCTGTACTTAAATAGCGAGAGAAAATGAATAGAAGATATCCAGAGAAAGTTTACTTTCTCTTTTAAACTAATCCGAATTATTCATTTCATTTCTAAAGTTTTCCCCATAACAATTAAAATTATTAGTACTCTTGAGAATAATGGTGTGTATAAGGTCTTTCCATAGGAGGTATGTACCTCAAGAATTTCCATTCGTTGACTCAAAATGGCTCACACTGAAAAATAATCATTTTTGGCTCAAACTTGATTTTTGCCAAAAAGTTTAATGTGTTTTTTTTTATGAAGAAAGTTAAAATTTTCTTTGAGTAAAGTAGTAATTCAGCTTTTTTACCTTTTTGGTAAATATTTTAAGCGTTTTGTTTCCAGAGTATATTGTTACTTAAAGAAAAGTCAATTCCATGGAATTAGAATTTCTGTTCTGCTTCTTGATTGGTTAGAGAAAGACTTCCAGATCTAATTTCCTTGAAACAACCATTGATTGGGTGAATTGTGGCAACATTGGCAGCAGATTTGAGTGCAGTTGCAGTGGCTCCTGAAGATATCACAGGTATTGTGACAGGTGCTATGACATGTCCACTGACTCTTCGTCCAGCATATGAGAGAGATGTGGTGGTGCCACGTCTGCCTGACTTCCCAACGGACATGATTGAGTTCCCCATTGAGGTCATAGTGGTCTATAAATATGAAAATGATGACAAATGAGACCCTTGGTGAGTCTTCCTAATCCCTTCCCTCTGTCAACATTGTTTTCTAACTCATTAATTTTTTATAGTTGAGTGGAGCTAGGTCTCTTTCTGGGATAGCTTATGATTAGGTTCAAAATAGACTCATTTCTCAAGTTGTTACATAGTTGGAGATATCTAAAGAAAAAGTAGAGAAAATAAAAGTCGATGATGACATACCCTATGAGTAGCTCGGTAGAGAAAAGACAAGGATCCGGAAGAATCATCCATTCCTCCTCGACGGAATCGTTTCCTGAATCTTATTGTAAGTTTGGAAACCTTGGAGATGAAGAAAAATATGAGAAAATAGATTAATTCTCAACNGATGAAGAAAAATATGAGAAAATAGATTAATTCTCAACATTTTTGTCTCACTTTATCTTTTCAATATCCCTTAATTCCAACTACTCACCCGTTGTTTAAAGAGTTTTGTTGTCAACGTGTAGAGAATAGNATCCGGAAGAATCATCCATTCCTCCTCGACGGAATCGTTTCCTGAATCTTATTGTAAGTTTGGAAACCTTGGAAATGAAGAAAAATATGAGAAAATAGATTACTTCTCAACATTTTTGTCTCACTTTGTCTTTTCAATATCCCTTAATTCCAACTACTCACCCGTTGTTTAAAGAGTTTTGTTGTCAACGTGTAGAGAATAGNTCTTTTCAATATCCCTTAATTCCAACTACTCACCCGTTGTTTAAAGAGTTTTGTTGTCAACGTGTAGAGAATAGGGTTGAGGGCTGAATTCACTGGTAACACAAATATTGCCAACCAACCGTAAAATGTTGTTGGAATTGACACACCTATTAGTTCAAATACTCTTAATTAGACAACTATGATGATTTAATGTAACAAAATTTTNGTTGGAATTGACACACCTATTAGTTCAAATACTCTTAATTAGACAACTATGATGATTTAATGTAACAAAATTTCAAGTAAATCCTCTTGTTCTTGTTCTTTTTTTACAGTACATGGAGATATCGTAATATTCAGTGTCATTTTACTCTGGTGACATTTGTCACCATGCCGGTGAATTCTATAGTGTTAATCCTGCTACTCTCTTTTATAGGTATAATCTACGAAATTTTTTCTGCTCAGAAGCAAAATTATACTTTTTNGTTAATCCTGCTACTCTCTTTTATAGGTATAATCTACGAAATTTTTTCTGCTCAGAAGCAAAATTATACTTTTTTCAGCCAGCGGACACTTGCTAGCACATACTCTAACGAGCGAACACTTCAGTGCTCACACATACGATGTAGCAGAACTTACGGGCTAACACACTACTAACTAAGCAGACATGAGCTACTACGTAAGCAAGTCTTTAGCATAAGCGTCATCTATAAATTGACCTTTTATACTTGAAAATTAATTCTTTAGACCCATATTTAAAACCAAAAATTTCTTACTCACCACACATGGCAAGACATTTAGAAAAAATGACAGGTGCCCAACAGGCAAAGTCAGTGACAACGACTAGTCCAAATCTCATAGCAAGTACTCCGTCTTGTTTCTGTTGGTTGGACCTAAGGGTCGTTGAAGAACTCTGTATAATCCGTAACATCCGCCAATAGGCGAAACTGATGAAAGAGAAAGCAATAGTATTGAGAAGTACAAAAAGAAGAAATGAGTATTCCCAGCCTGGATCAAATGGGTTATGAATTTGTAGTGGTAGACAGAGTCCATTACTTGTGTAGAAAGTTCTACCAAAATAAAATTCAACTTTTTCCCAAAATGGGATAGCAGAAAGTCCAAGACTGAGGGTCCAAATGATCCCAATAATCCCAATACCAATGGGACAGAGTGAGTAACGCTCAGCAAATGGTTGTACAATTGAATAGTAACGNAATGGGACAGAGTGAGTAACGCTCAGCAAATGGTTGTACAATTGAATAGTAACGATCTAATGTGATCAGAGTTAAGATTAACACTGAAGCTTCCGAACTCAGAGCACAGAGCATCCCTATCAAAAAAAAACAATAAAAAAAGAGAAAGTCAATCACCCAGGTTCTTCCGGTGACATCTCGGATCCATTTAAGATACTACAGTTACTAAAAAGTTATCAGAACTTACCTGAAATTTTACAAATGACTGAATGCCTCCAAGACTGTTGGTTTGCAAGAAAGTCACCACGATACTTGACGTCGTGAAATGCAATAGAGAGAAGAAAGATTCCCATAAGAAAATCCGCGAGTGCCAAGTTTTTAATATAAAAGGAATGAATTCGGTTCTTTTCACGAAATATCAAACGACTTGCTATCACGAATCCATTTCCAACTACTCCAAGAACACCCATTATCCAGACACTGGAATTTAACAACACACCAAATTCACAAAGTCTTACAACTTAACAATTTAAAACAAAAGATACTCTTATTCCCTGTCAAAATTATACGTTTATTGAGCATATTTTCATACCATGTTCATAACCATTCTTAGCTATGACGGCAACTTTTAGAACATTGAGGATTAACCCTCTAGACGCTAGGTTAAAAAAAAATGAAGAAATAAAACTTTAGCGTATGATAATATAAAAATAAAGTATGTACTTTCAAAT
This sequence comes from Holacanthella duospinosa, assembly GCA_002738285.1. Lineage (NCBI taxonomy): Eukaryota > Metazoa > Arthropoda > Collembola > Poduromorpha > Neanuridae > Holacanthella > Holacanthella duospinosa. Next base: position 999,166 of record NIPM01000033.1, read on the forward strand.
ACTATAAGTTCATAATTGGTGAGAAAATATGAACTCAGTTTTCTCTATTTTTTGAAAAAAAAAAAAAAAAAAAAAAATTCAAAATGAAAATATTTACTGAAATGTTAAAACAAAGGGCTACAAAATGTACTAAAATACGAGTAAAAGGGAGGGAATCCTCTTGTCATTGGCCAAGTTATCAGAAACTAAAAGAAAAAAGAACATTTTGGAAAAGTACTTTCTCTATTTCTTAGTTACAGTAAACCTCGGATAAGCTGGATTTCAAGGCACCGGAAAATATGGTTCGTGGTAACCGAGCTTCGGCTTAACTCTTGTCATACTACCCTAAAAGGTCGCTTTACCTCCTGACTAAATTAAGCATCTGTGGCACGGCAAAAATTACCTCTGGGGTCCCTGCCTGACCATTATTTGTGGCACGGGGTTTCACCATCTCTTATAGATGTTGCCAGCGCCTGGTAATCTTAAATTTTGATTATCATAGGAGTGTACAGAGTCTGTAACTTATTGCTACATGAGACAAACTATTTTTTATTTAACTTCACACACACCAATAGAATTTAGGTCAATTTTGGTTCATTATACATTCTCCATACTACTCCCGGCCCCCCTGCTGCCCACCGCACTCCCTACCTCCCCTCCTCTTCTCCTTCCCCCAACTGGCCACCGTACCCTCCTACTCTACTGCCCACCGTTTTCTCTACTGCCTGCCACCCTTCCTACTGCCCATCGTCCTTTCTACTACGCACCGCCCTCCGTACTGCCCACCAACCCTCCTCCCCCCCTTTTCCCCACTGCCTCTCCACCCATTACTGCACACCGCCCTCCTTACTGCCCACCGCTCTCCCTACTGCCGACCGCTCTCCCTACTGCCCACTTCCCGTTCTACTGCCACCGCCATTTTAAACTGCCCACCGTCCGCTCTACAAGCCAACGCCGACCGCCCTCCCTACTACCCACCGCCTTTCCTACTGCCCATTGCCCTTCCTACTGCGCACCAACCTCCCCCCCCTATTGGCTACCTTCCCCGCCCCCCGCCTTCTTTACTGCGCACCAACCCCTCCCTATTGGCCACCTTCCTCACCCTCCTTACTGCCCACCCTCGTCTCTAAAACTCACCGCCCTCCCTACACAAATTCCCTATCTCAGGGCGCGGACCGGACCAAGTGGTTCGTGGTAACCGAGGGTCCGTGGTAACCGATGTCGGCTTATCCGAGGTTTACTGTAGATAATAATTTATTGAAATGTTTCCACATTTAGAATAGTACAAACTGGTTGTACTACTTACAATTTTAAGTATTATTTCCTATTTACTAAAACAACAGGGAAGATTTTTGAATTTCTATTACTAATTTAGTAATAAACTTGACTTACCAAGTCCTTAGTAAAATATTATCAAGTAAATTTTCTACTGATGAAATCCCATCCCCTTTTGGCTCACAATTCCTCACATGTGGTGCCCACCAACACATCCAAAATTGATCAAAATATCTGTACAAAATGAATAATAAAATATATTTTTTTTAAACTCAATCACTTAACTGAATCCAAAGGTCATTTTATTTATTCTTAATGGGAATAAATAATGTTTCAAAATTATTACAAAAAAAAGTGTGGATTTGGTTGGCTAACTTTTCACCAATCCAATGACGCCGCATGACGTCTGTCATGATTCTTTAACTTACTTTTGCTCAGTTCAATGAAAGTGGTGAAAGCACATAAACAATTTCTTTAATCTTGATCACCCGTTACCTTATTTTCATTTTCTATTTTAAAAAAAGACAAAAGAAGAAAAAAAAATGAATCAAAAACTGTCTCTGAAAGTTGAAAAAAAAAACGAAAAAAAAAAAAATAAAATAAAAAAATAGAAATTGAAAAATACGTTGGTATAAATAAACTCAACATTTCCTCCGCCCCTGTCAATTTAATGATCCGGAAATCCACCTGGTTATCTGATTTTACTTTCTCCAGTCACAATATAATATCCTTAGCTATGTTATCATAGAATTTCATTGTCATGAAAACTATCATGAAAACTATCAAGAAAACCATAAGCGTCATGCTAAATCACAAATCCAACAATATGAAATCAATTTTCATCGTTTAGGTAAAAAATTCAAATAGCATTTACTTTTAAAAAGATTTATAAAGAAGAAAGTTTACACAAACTTCCTTTTCATTTCCAATTCCCCCCAAAAAAATAGAAAGAAAAAAATTTTTTTCTTTTTATATTTCACGGTACCATTTTTACCTGTCAAGTCTCATTAACTGTTGCCATTCATTTTGTAANTTCATCGTTTAGGTAAAAAATTCAAATAGCATTTACTTTTAAAAAGATTTATAAAGAAGAAAGTTTACACAAATTTCCTTTTCATTTCCAATTCCCAAAAAAAAAATCGAAAGAAAAATTTTTTTTTCTTTTTATATTTCACGGTACCATTTTTACCTGTCAAGTCTCATTAACTGTTGCCATTCATTTTGTAATTTAGAAAAAAAAGACTAGAATAGAATTCTGTCAATGTGTCTTAAGTTTTCATTTCTTCTTACACTATAAGTAATGCTACCGATTGTGGAATCGAATTTCAAAAAAAAAAAAAAAAAAAAAAAAAAAAAAAAAAAAAAAAAAAAAAAAAAAAAAAAAAAAAAAANCGAAAAATACGAAAAAAAAAACCGGAGAGTAACTAGGGAAAAAGTATGGGAAGAGAAAGCAACACGGGCTCCAATTCATCTCTTTTCACTTCCACGACGTGTGTGTAGGGTAATGGATGTATTATATTATATTATAAAGAAAGATTTAGATGTAAGATTGTAAGAATAATAAATTACATATAGTTTATAGAAGACTATACTTTATTTTTTTTTAGACTCAAAGACAGTTTTCTTTAGAAATAGTACTTACATGTGTTGGAGCTTCGTAAGGTTCCCAAACATGACTCTTCCCTCTTCTAACTCACCCAATCGATTGCCTTCCAAATTTCTGTAATTTACAGATAAAGAAGTAAAAAAAAAGGAACTGAATTCATGGAGCCAAAAAGTGACAAGAATTTTCAAAGATTGTACTTTCACTTTTCAAAGTGAAAGTGGCGAACTAATAAAAAATAAAAAAAAAATTTTTTACATAGTTTTTTTTTTAGTTTTTTTTTAGTTCTTTCTTCACTTTCTCCAAATCTGACAGAGAATGATTCAAGATGGATTCTGATGGAATAAGTTTTTATGACTAATGATTCTTTTTTAACAATTGGCCCAGATGTTCTTTTTTAAGTCTTCTTAAGGTGCTCAATGACAGAGAAAAGTAGGAAGAAGTGATAAAGTGAAAGTAGTTATGAAAATAATAGGTAGAAAAATATTAACTTAATGACTTACAATGATTCTAAATTTTCAAGAGAACTAAATGCTTCTGGATAAATCTTTGTTATTTCATTCCCATTGAGGTTTCTAAAAGAGAAAGTTATGACCAGAATTAGAGATTTTTCATTTTATTTTTTCTGTAGTAATATCCGGAAGGTATATTAAGGTATATTTTTTTTTGTGGTTCCTTGCTGTGGAGAACATGTGTAGAATATTTCCACCAATAGAAAACCTTGGAATCAAGTTANCAAGAGAACTAAATGCTTCTGGATAAATCTTTGTTATTTCATTCCCATTGAGGTTTCTAAAAGAGAAAGTTATGACCAGAATTAGAGATTTTTTATTTTATTTTTTCTGTAGTAATATCCGGAAGGTATATTAAGGTATATTTTTTTTGTGGTTCCTTGCTGTGGAGAACATGTGTAGAATATTTCCACCAATAGAAAACCTTGGAATCAAGTTAACCACATGAATTCTACCCCTACTGAGAAAATATCTCGAACCTACTTTCTCTACATTCATGATAGTACACTTAAATTAAAGAGTTGAAATTTATTTTCTGTCATCTACTCCCTCACATAGTTAGCCAATGAAAAAACGGGGATTTCATTTCAAGTGAAAAATTAGTAAAGAAGATATACCCGATTTCCTTCTCTCGTTGCCTGGAGAAAGTAAGTGTGAAAAAAGTTTTTTTTTTTTCTTTTTTTTTATTCTTTTTTAGAAGGACCGGAAGTGGGTTTCCAGGAGATTGAGTTCTATGTTGAGAGCATTAGTGAATGAATTGAGGAGTNAGATATACCCGATTTCCTTCTCTCGTTGCCTGGAGAAAGTAAGTGTGAAAAAAGTTTTTTTTTTTCTTTTTTTTTATTCTTTTTTAGAAGGACCGGAAGTGGGTTTCCAGGAGATTGAGTTTTATGTTGAGAGCATTAGTGAATGAATTGAGGAGTAGTGATGGTAACGGTGTGTCATGATGAAAGAGGTAATGATTAGTGTAAGAGAAACCGTAAAAGTGGAGATGAAAGAGATTGGCCGGATATTGAATTTGGGGTGAAAGTTACTATATGGAGAGAGATTTTATACCGGAAATTATTGGGTTAGTGAGAAATGGCCAAAAGCTTCATACCTAATTGCATCCATTTCGTTCATATTAAAATCAATCGTGTCATAATGCGGAGAAAGATGTAAGGGATTTTTTAGAAAAAAAAAATATATAAAAGAAAAAAGAGAAAGTCTTTATGCGAAAAGAAAGTTTTCTTCAATCAAAATAACGAACAGAGTTTAGTCAAGTGATTGATTCAAATTTTGTTTAGAATAATCAAAGAAATAAACTCAATTCATTATGAAATAGGAACTTTTTCTCAGAAAATGTGAGTTTTCGATAGAACATTATCGACAAACTTACGTTACTCACTTTACAAACGATGAGTTATCAATGTGCTCAAGTAATTTTAATATTGGGTCCTGACCAAGTTGAGTAGATAGACATTTGTCAGCAGACTCTGGTGAATGAAATTGGGCAAGTAGGCTTTGGTCAGCGGACTCTGGGCCAGCGTACTCTGGTCAATGGACTTTGGCCAACGGACTTCGGCAAGCCGACTTTTACCAGCAACCTATTGTGAGGATTTGAGCATAAGACTCAATTCCTACTACTGTACTCATAAATGAGACAGTAGACTCTTTACCTGGCAATGAATGACCTGGAAAGAGAGTTTCGGAGTTGTATTGAGATTGAGAACAGGATTCCACAGATCGGTTCTATAGCACAAATTGTAGTGAGTTGGGTCCGGAATACCCAATACGTGGGATCATACCCCACCAGAGACCAAATTTTTGTGGCAATCCCTGTCTCAATCTCAAAGTGGCGGGTCAGCCNTTACCCAATACGTGGGATCATACCCCACCAGAGACCAAATTTGTGTGGCAATCCCTGTCTCAATCTCAAAGTGGCGGGTCAGCCCCGCCACCCTATGACCAGCTTACTTTGGCCATCGGACTTTGGCTAGCGGACTTTTGCCAGCGGACTTTGGTTAATATACTTTGGTCAATGGACTTTGGCAAGCCGACTTTAGCCGACAAACTTTTACCAGCAANCCTATGACCAGCCTACTTTGGCCATCGGACTTTGGCTAGCGGACTTTTGCAAGCGGACTTTGGTTAATATACTTTGGTCAATGGACTTTGGCAAGCCGACTTTAGCCGACAAACTTTTACCAGCAACCTATGACCAGTTTACTTTGGCCATCGGACTTTGGCCAGCGGACTTTGGTCAATGGACTTTGGCAAGCCGACTTTAGCCGACAAACTTTTACCAGCAACCTATGGCCAGCAGAATTTGGCTAGCGGACGTTGACTAACGGACTTTGGCCAGTAGACGTTGGGTAACGGACTTTGACCAGAGGACGTTGGCTAACAGGCTTTGGCCAGCGGACTTTGACCAGCGGACTTTGACCAGCGAACTTTGGCCAACAGACTTTGGCCAGCGGACTTTGGCCAGCGGACTTTGGCCAGCGGACTTTGACCAACGGGCTTTAGCCAATGAACATTCAGATTTTAGCTCGCATCAAATTTAACTTACATAGGCATTACCAAAAAATTTAGAATTAAAAAGTCTATGACTTTAGGTCGACGGCCCAACATCCGTGGGCTTAAGTCCTATTCCCAAACGGCCATTATTTTTCATTCTACATGAAATTTTTCTTTGTCAACAACATTTCCATTCAAACTTTCTTGAGAACAATGATGAGTAGAGTCATAATAAAAAGTTTGTATAGTAATATTAATATTATTTGTCCAAATTAATTTTTTTTTTTGGAAAAGTATGAAATGAGCTCACAGAGAATGAGTGATGGAAGAATTCGTAGTCTCGACAATTGAAAAGGAAATGTAAATATTGTTAAAAAGTTTTGTAAAAAGAATAAAATTTTGACTTACAAATTGACGAGAGATGTCAAATTACAAAAGATTTGATTGTGAAGTACTTTGAGGGAGTTGGTAGAGAGATACCTGGGAATGAAATAAAAATAATTAAATTAAAAATTCCCACTTATGAAACTTCTAACTGAACTTTAGAGTGAAAATGAGTGAAAATAATAAACTGAGGCTTTTAACTAATTAAAAAGTCCATTTTATAATTCCATCCAAAGATGAGTAAGTTTAGATTCTTTTGTCATCTACAGATGCGCAGAATGGTTTCTTTATCCTCATCACCAATTAATTCGGTCATGCAGAAAGTAAAAGATAAAAAGAGAAAGTACTCTATCATTTTATAAACTCTTACAATTGTCGTAGTGAAATTAAATTTTCAAATACACATTTTCCAAAAAATTCAATTTCATTTTTTCCAAGATTCAAAAGTTCCAGATTTTCCAATCCTCTGAAATAGTTCTTCTTGACTTCATTTTTGATGTCATTTCCACTCAGCTGCCTACACACAGAAGGAAAAAGTTTTAATAATTTGACTGACTTTCACTACTACTTTTTTTTTACTATTATTAAATTTGAGTTCTAGGGATATTTGATTGGCTGGATATGGATCATGGTTTAGTGGAGCTAAATAATTAATATAAGGATAGATCTTTAAGAAATCATTTCAAATAAATTATAATACAGACGGTTGAACAGAGGAAAGAAAAAAAAAACTTTGAGAAAGTCTCTGGTGAAAGTTTACTCTCAGAAAACCCATCTGATTTCTTCTCAATTGGAAAACTTTGAGTTAAAATCACTATAAAATGGATGTAAAACTTGGAAAGTAAAATTATCCTTTATTTTCAAAAAAAAAAAAAAAATTTTTTTAAGAAATTTGTAGACGATTATTTAAGAAACGAAGTTTGAAAATTAATGATTTCAGAAAAATTTCATATGTATCCGCCCTATGAATTTAAATTGGCAATTAGCAGAGTGCGGAAAGTAACATAATAAAAAAAAATTTTTTTTTTTTTTTTTTTTCTTTTTAATAAATTTAAAAAAATTGTTAAAAATTAAGAAAAAAAAATCATAAAATTGGATAAATTGGTACTAAGAATCAAATTCAATATTTTACATAAAAGAGAAAGTCACTTACAGTACTTTGAGTGCTGTTAATTCTTGAAAAATATTCTCTTCAATTCCTGTTAATTTATTATTTCGANTAAATTGGTACTAAGAATCAAATTCAATATTTTACATAAAAGAGAAAGTCACTTACAGTACTTTGAGTGCTGTTAATTCTTGAAAAATATTCTCTTCAATTCCTGTTAATTTATTATTTCGAAGATCCCTGTAGTAAAATAGTTTAAAATTTTATATTTTTATTTGTATTTTTATTTTTTATACAATTATTTGTAATAAATTTGTTTTACATTTCTTGTAGATTAGACAATCCGTGGAATGAATTTGGTAAAAGATTTTGGAGTAAATTGTATCCCAGAAACAATTTTTGTAAATTACTATTCCCACTAAAAGCATCATTAGGTATAATTTGAAGCTGATTACTCGTCAGATGTCTATATGATCATAAACCAAAAATATATAGAGAAAACATGTTACGAAGTACTAAATATTCTGTTTTTTTTTTTTTTTTTTTTTTTTTTGGCCCTAAAACACACACAAAAAAAATCAACCCTGTCTGACTTCCGGTGAAAGTCAACCATGAGAATCAGTACCCATATTATAATAAAAAATTTACATAAAAATAATATCAACTTAGTATAACTCTTCAACTTTTTCTTTTTATCTAATTCAAATCAGTTTAAAATTCGACTCACAGTATTTTCAAATTTTTTAGACCAGAAAATGCTCCCGACGGGATTTCTTGAATTGAACAGCTGGACAAAATCCTAAACAAAAAAAAACAGTAAGTTAAGAGAGAAAACATAAAAAAGTTAAAAGTCCAAGTAACAGTTCTTTGGATTAGTAAAAAATGCTTTCCATTTTTACACTTTTAATGGTTCCATCACAGCAGGAAAGAAAAGGAATCACAAAAAATGAAACCACTTTACTTGAAAACTTTCTCCCAAAAAAAAACCAAAGAAAAAAGCACTCCTGTGGATACAATTAAGAATGATTCAAAAGACAGGGCAACATGCGAATAACATATACAAAAATTAACCCAAGGAATTTTTATTCTACAATCTAACAGTTTGATTTATAGATTTGTACGCAAAAAAAAAATTATATTAAAAAGTGTAATTTTTTCTTCTTTTTCTTACAGTGTACGGAGTTGAGGAAGATCCTTGTCACGAAAATCTTGAATATCGATATGACTTCCACTTAAATCCCTAATAAAATCAATAGCATTCATTATGATTTTATTCAAAGTAATTTATCAAAGAAGCAAATTATGCCGGCTGAGTCGGCTTAATTCCCGGCTGGGTCAACTTATTTGCCGTCTTTCCCTAGACTGTCATAAATTTTATTTCTTTTGAGCCTTCTGTCTGTTGCTATCTTAAGTGATTATAAAGATAATTTACCAAAACCAGTTCATGAATTTCCATATTTGGCAAAGCTAAAGATATTATATTTCTAAAATAAAGAAAAAGTGACATTGATGATTTCGGGAATGACAGGAATTGGTGTAATGTATGAATTCCTTTTTATCCTTATTACTGACATCCTTCCTGCTTCCTATGCCAAAGACACGAGATTTGGTGAAAGCAAACTATACTCTCAAACAATTTTTTTTCTTAGCAAATGATCCGTTTTTCTAAAAATAGTTGGAAGATTTCATGTAAAATTTCTAATACGTAAACGTCCTGACACACGTAAGCTTCAAGATACATATTTGTCTAGAGAGGTGAAAAGTCTCTGATATGAAAACAAATATTTCCTACGACTTTTCAATTGTAACGTTAAATTTTACATGTAAATAGAACTTTTTTGAGTGTCAGAATTATTAAAAATGAAAGTTTAATTGTCATTGGTTTAAAATATTGATTCAACTATACGTTATTTGGAATCAAAATGAAGAGCAAAATGCTTATTCATACATTCTTGTAAGCTTTCATTACTTTCCATAAGGAATCTAGCCATTTTCCCTATTTGTACACATTTCACCCGGGCAGTGGGGAGAGACTGAAATTTCGCCCGGTGGAAATACTAACCCTGAGATTTATTTTAAATGATGAAAGAATGAAAAAGAGAAATAGTTTGTCATTTCAGATATAACAGAAGAGGAAAAAGCGGATATAATAGTAAACTGACAATTTTGGCCAAAAAAACAAAAAAAAAATTTTTTTTTGGGGGATTTACTTTTTGTCTCATGACAAATTCATAGGAAAAGAAAACAAAAGTGACATAGCCACTTACACCGGAGGGACAGAAATCTCAAATCCCTAAAAACCATACTCCAAGATATTTTTTTCTTGTGTCAATCTCACTTTCACCAAACACGCAAAAGAACGTTTTGGTGAAAGCAAAAAAAAACAACGAACAACAAAACCTTTTGTCACGTGGAAAAAGTGAAAAAAAAATGCGTTGATAAAAGTAGATCGAATAGTTTCAAAATTTTCTCTTTATGGTTAAAAATAAAGGCGTAAATTGTGATGACAGTGAATACTTTCACTTTCTTAAAAACAAAAACACAAGGATCAACTAGAAAAGAGAAGAAAGTCAAAACTCTAAAGAATCACAAAGTCCCAAAACTTTTTATTTTTTTTTTACCAAAACCATGTCAGAAAGTATATAAAACTTAACGTCCTACTAACTGTCCCTGTCTTTAAGATTCATGTATCCTATGCTCATTTCCAATGGTATGAACCTTTAAAAGTCTCCTGTGTATCTTTCGAAAAAGACTCCCATTACTGTCACCAAGGTCCTAGGCATAAAGTCAACATAAATTTGTATCCTCTTACCACTACCACCATTACTATCATCCTCTTATTCTCAATGGTCCTAGTCATAAGGATTAACTCAGAGTTGGGTGAAAGTAGAAGGGAAAAGTGTTTTTTGTAGGCTTAAATAGGCTCATAATATCAACGGAAGGGTTCTAATGACCCTCTTTCATAAATTTATCAACTAATTTTCATGCTTTCCGCTCTTTATCTTATATAGCCTTGACTTGCGTCTTTATTGAATTAATCTAAGATTACTACTATTTCTGTGGTTTAAAAAAAGAAAGTTATCTTTCAAAAATCATAAATTTAGCTTTTATTTTGTTATAACTACCAAAAATCTGATGATATTATAGTAAACNTTATCTTTCAAAAATCATAAATTTAGCTTTTATTTTGTTATAACTACCAAAAATCTGATGATATTATAGTAAACTAAACTTACAAAAATTCTACTTCCGGTGGTAACATCAAAAGAAGCAAGGAAGTGTGATGAATATTTTGACAGAATAGTTTCTCTGCTGAACAACTACATTGCTGCAGTGCTTCCAAATGTTTCATTTCTTCTGTCCAAATTCCATCTTTTATTGTAGAAAATTCATCTGGAAGGAGTTATTCAAAGAGAATAATAAATAATATAAAAATAAAAAAAGTAAGAGAAAACTACAAACTTTTTTTAGAATTCGTTGAGTTAATTTTTAAAACTTGTGGAGAAAAAAAAAAAAAAGAAAAAAAAAGTATTAAGTGAAAGGAACTGACTTACATTTACAAGTAGCATTTTTTTCAAAATCCGCATCAGGTCGTTTTTGGTAAAAAGAGTCCCAAAAATCTTTTTCATGGATGTTCTCTGTAAAAAAAACAAACAAAAAAAACAAACAAAGAACGAGAAAGTCAAGTGTCGTCATTGCTAACTGCTTTCACTTGTCATTTGGATTTAACACGCGAACCTCTGAGGGAAAAAAAAAGGAAGAAAATGAAACTTTCACTTTTACATAATGCATCACTTGAAATCAAAATTTTTATAAGGAATTGCCTCAAGAAATATATTCTTTAGAAGTGAAAGTTTTTAAAGAATGGACTGAAATCAATTCCTTAGAGTACATTATGATTGTTTATTCAAAAGGATCAAATTTTAGGGTTTTTAAGTAATTCTAGAAGAAAAATAAATTTTTTTTATAAGTAGTTTTGATAAAATTATTTTGAAGTAAAAAAAAGGTGGTAAAAGATGAAAAAGTGGTTAAACTTACGACAAATAGCTGGGGACTCATCGGAGTGATCATGTGGCCNTAAGTAATTCTAGAAGAAAAATAAATTTTTTTTATAAGTAGTTTTGATAAAATTATTTTGAAGTAAAAAAAAGAAGGTGGTAAAAGATGAAAAAGTGGTTAAACTTACGACAAATAGCTGGGGACTCATCGGAGTGATCATGTGGCCNAAGGTGGTAAAAGATGAAAAAGTGGTTAAACTTACGACAAATAGCTGGGGACTCATCGGAGTGATCATGTGGCCCACAGTCGGGCTTTCCATTACAAATAAGTGACTGCGGTATACATGGAGTAGGATTAATGGTACACTCAAAGTAACCCAAAGGACAGGGCGGAGTAGAGAAATGTTTCTGACTTCCATTGATCCCATTACTTTTGAATTTAGTTGTTGGAGGGCTTGAGAGAGTGGTTGAAGGGTCAAGGGAGAGACAGAAGACAATGACCACTCCAACCCCTGGAAATTATGACAAAGGCTAAGAAATGAGTCAGAAGGTAATAAAAAATAAAGACTCTATGTCAAAGTCAAGAAGAAAGTTAGTTTCTAAACTCTCATCATCATCAACTTTCTCTTATCATGTCTATTAAGTCTTATTGACTCAATGCTTGTCAGGAGGTTGGCATCAGGAATTGAAATATAAAAAAATTACTCAGTTGACATGATTTAAAGTATTCTCTTCGTTTTACATTGTAATAAGACATAAATATCTCATCCAAAAGTTTACAAACTTTTANTGATTTAAAGTATTCTCTTCGTTTTACATTGTAATAAGACATAAATATCTCATCCAAAAGTTTACAAACTTTTATTTTATATAAAAATTGACAAAGTTAAGAAAGTATTGGACTTTTTAAGTCCGTCTGTCCGTATACAGTCAGAGTCAGATTATGTTTTGATTATCGGATGATGTACAAAGTATGAGTTTAAAAAAAAATGTATGTATTGTTATAACGTNTCAGATTATGTTTTGATTATCGGATGATGTACAAAGTATGAGTTTAAAAAAAAATGTATGTATTGTTATAACGTTTCATTGTTAGACAATAGGTAACAATTGGTAACAATACTAACTGGTCGTAAGATAATTTGGTGGCATATATTTCGCCATAAGATAATTCATGGCAACAAAATTTGCCGCACAACTAATCTCTGGTGATAGCCCGATTCCCTTACAACTGCAACTGGTTGCAAAGTTGTTTATCAACAAATCTATAAAAGAAAATCTAAAAGTCTAATTTTATAACTTTTTCATTGCATAATTTAACGATTGTTAAAACTAGCGCAACTACCAAGTTTTCGTGACTCGGTCGAATATGCGCCAAACCAATATGAGCTACATACAATATGCGCGCCACCTAAAGTATCAGAAGTTTTGACTTAAGCTTATTACAACCTAAAAATTAGAATAATAAACGTTGAATAGACCTAAAAAACCAAAANAGAAGTTTTGACTTAAGCTTATTACAACCTAAAAATTAGAATAATAAACGTTGAATAGACCTAAAAAACCAAAAATATTTTTTTAAATGTTTAACCCATATTGAATGTAAGGTTGTATTTGGTGGTAGAGTTTTGGTAGGTTAAGTTGTTGTTGTTGCACACTGATCGTAGTTGGAAGAGTGAAAGTTTGTATTTTGAGTCTGCGGGCATATCTACAGTTAGGTTAAGTTTAATAATTTTTTTTTCTTCACGCTTTTCGTACCACCACGTAGAGAATAATAGATGAGTGAATCTTTCACTCNTTTTTTTTTTTTAATGTTTAACCCATATTGAATGTAAGGTTGTATTTGGTGGTAGAGTTTTGGTAGGTTAAGTTGTTGTTGTTGCACACTGATCGTAGTTGGAAGAGTGAAAGTTTGAGTCTGCGGGCATATCTACAGTTAGGTTAAGTTTAATAATTTTTTTTTCTTCACGCTTTTCGTACCACCACGTAGAGAATAATAGATGAGTGAATCTTTCACTCACTTATTCATCTTTCTTCATTGTTCAGAAACGAAACTCAATCGGGCGACACAAGAAGGATGGAATAAGGGAAAATGAACTTTTGAAAAGTCTAAGAATAAATCATTCTCCGTATTGTTTGTTGGATTCTGAGTTGGAGAAAAGAGTCTAATCTCAGAGAAACTATGTAGACAGACTTTGCCTTCTTCTACTTATTATTTTTATATTACAGTCTGGAGACAGTGGACGGTTAAACGAAACTTAGTCAGTTTATCCAGGGTTAATTTACACCACTTCTTACAATTATTTTTACAAAACCCTTAAAATACATTCCAATTTGTTTACCAACATTTATTATTATTACATCTATATTATGTAGTTATTAGGGTTAATAGGTCTTTACTTTTCTATCCTAATCAATATGAATATGAATATGAACATATCCAGCACAAAAATTCTAAAAGTGGTACATTTTATCCCCATTTTTTGCTCTATTATGGTAATTTTTTTCTTAAACTAAGTCTTGAATTTGAGAATGGTTAGTCGTTGGGGTTTGAGTTAAGATTAGTAGTAGAGAAAGTACAGACTATTGGACATTCTTTGACTTCTTGTTATTAAAATTTACCATGACAAGAATAATTTATGTTACATTCTCAATATAATTGTAAACAAAAGATTTATAATTTGTCAATCCAGATGCTTTTCCATAACTTTCTTTTTCTTTTTTCAAATAAGCCGCCCATGAGCACAAGGTTATCATCATCCCTTATTTTTTATTTTTAGATTCTTAGATTCCACGGCCTGTTAGTCCAGAATGTCTAAAGTACCCTCTGTGATTAATCATCTCTTTTAATTTGACCCAGTTGAGTAATTAAAGTAGATCTTGTTTTTTACTAATAACTTTTTATCTCTCTTCCCTTTCTTCCATACTTTTAAAAAATTTAAACTTTTCTCAAAGAAAGTGATAGTTGGTGAAAGGAGGGTTGAATTCTTAAAGGCTCAAAGGATTTTCCGCTTTTTCTCTTCCAAAACTCATTATTATTAAATTTGAAATGAATCCAATTATCTTTAGATGGTTACCTTGAAAATAAATTTTGAGAAAAATAACTCAAAAAAGATTCATGAGATGATTAATTTTTATGATAAAAATGGCAAGTACCGTTTTTTAACTAAAGATAACGGAANAGTGATAGTTGGTGAAAGGAGGGTTGAATTCTTAAAGGCTCAAAGGATTTTCCGCTTTTTCTCTTCCAAAACTCTAATTATTATTAAATTTGAAATGAATCTAATTATCTTTAGATGGTTACCTTGAAAATAAATTTTGAGAAAAATAACTTAAAAAAGATTCATGAGATGATTAATTTTTATGATAAAAATGGCAAGTACCGTTTTTTAACTAAAGATAACGGAAATGACAAGGTTAATGCGATGATTATGTACGTACGTACGTACGTACGTACGTACATATGTAAGTATATATACGTACGTAGATATGTACTATATACGTACATTTGATATACCATCTACCGTATACGTACGTATACCCTTTACAGTCTGGGTTAGTCCTTACCTCTTGACTACATTCCAGAATTTAAAACTTTGAAATTCATTTTTAATTTGATTGAATTATAAAAAAAAAAAGTTTAATATCTTCCTCAAGAACCATATCATTCTTTAAAATGACAAAAGTTTCAAAATTCAATTCTTCCTACTTGAATGTCTCTTTTTCAAAAAGATTAAGTCCTTTGGGGATACGGTCGTGCTTAATAGGAACAATTTTCTAAATTCAAGAATTGTGAATAAATTGAATAGAATTCAATTAATTCCCTTTTCTAAGGTTAAAAGAGTTTTCTTAAGTTACAAAGGGAAATTTTTTTTTCATTTTGTTTCTTGATCTATGTAATTCTAGGTTGTTAGGTTGTTAGGTTGTTAGGTACCTAACAANGTTTTTTAACTAAAGATAACGGAAATGACAAGGTTAATGCGATGATTATGTACGTACGTACGTACGTACGTACATACGTAAGTATATATACGTACGTAGATATGTACTATATACGTACATTTGATATACCATCTACCGTATACGTCCGTATACCCTTTACAGTCTGGGTTAGTTGAACTAGTAGTCCTTACCTCTTGACTATATTCCAGAATTTAAAACTTTGAAATTCATTTTTAATTTGATTGAATTATAAAAAAAAAAGTTTAATATCTTCCTCAAGAACCATATCATTCTTTAAAATGACAAAAGTTTCAAAATTCAATTCTTCCTACTTGAATGTCTCTTTTTCAAAAAGATTAAGTCCTTTGGGGATACGGTCGTGCTTAATAGGAACAATTTTCTAAATTCAAGAATTGTGAATAAATTGAATAGAATTCAATTAATTCCCTTTTCTAAGGTTAAAAGAGTTTTCTTAAGTTACAAAGGGAATTTTTTTTTTCATTTTGTTTCTTGATCTATGTAATTCTAGGTTGTTAGGTTGTTAGGTTGTTAGGTACCTAACAACCTCTCTAGAGTTAACAAAATTCTTTGATCTTAGTAAACATAACTTTCTCTAAAAGTAGCTATGGCCCAGTTAGTTGATTGGGTCGATTGAGTCTGCAGCGCTCACATTTTTATTCTTCTTTTTCAAATTTTTGATTCCCACTCTTTCTTATTGGCTTCAATTTACCAATTTTTGAATAAACTTGATGAAAGACGGGCAAGAAAAACTTGATTAACTCTCTATATATTATACGCCAATCCGATTTTCTTCAAATTTTATTTACTTACATAACTTAGGAGTTATGGCGCTAAGAAATTTAAAATTTATACATTATTTTTGGAATATGTTAATACGAACGTAAAAAATATGTAAAATCCTTAACCATTTTGGCTACGACATAGAAAAACGAATTGTACACATAAATAGACTTTCTCCGCCACCCAAAATGAAAAAAAAAATAGTTGAAAGACCCTGTACTTTAAGTATTTAAATGCCCTGGGAGAAAAAAGCATGTCATAGAATAGAAAAATTCAAAATAAGAACCATTCCACCACTGTTTGAATACAAACGACTTAATTCTGATAGTGACCAACTTATTGACATCAAATGCATTACTTCAACAATTCTCCTACTTTTTTTTTCGATTTCAAAGTTCATCCTCGTGGGAGTGATCATGAATGTATTGTCTATTGTCTAATTCAACAGAATTGGTCTCTCTGACTTGTTTTTCTTGACTGAAATGGAGTTATAGTGAAAGTAATCAATGAAAAGAGAAAGGTACCATTAGGATAAGTGTTACTCATTAGACAATAATAACTTGATACTTGGTTCAAGGAATTGAAACCAGATTGCTTTTCATGAGAATTGAAATGCTTCTTATTATATTTGGACTTTATTTTTATATAACTTGGATACTCCAACAATGATCATAAGAATAGGTAGAACTTAAAGAACACTATACAGTATGTTCCACATTAAAGTTTCCTGNACTCCAACAATGATCATAAGAATAGGTAGAACTTAAAGAACACTATACAGTATGTTCCACATTAAAGTTTCCTTTGCTTTCTTCGCCTTTCCTCAAAAATGACTAAGGTGACTTAATGCACGCGTTGAAACAGAAGGTGGTGTGAACTTAGCCAACATGTATCAAATCGTAAACAGTTTAGAAATTAAGGGAGTGGATTGGGTAATCAGTATTTATTTTATTTAATCACTATTTCAAAATTTAATTGATTGATCCATAGTGATAAGTCAGTTGACCAGGAGTTGGATTAACCTCAAAATTTAATAAAATCTTGAAAAATTACTCACCAAAGGTTCATTTTTATAAGTTTCTGATACTGAATTTAATTTATTTTGGACTCTGAAGATTAGGTTATTAATGTAATTTTTTATTCAGAACTCACCACTGCAGGTTATGTTGACGTGATGGACCATCACTGTCCTTGGGTAAGAATAAAGTTTGTAACCTGAATTAAAATGAATGCAACTCAGCACCAATTTATAAAAAACTTGTAATCTTATGTAAACTTATTCTTACCCAATGACAATGATACATAAAATGCAGTGTTGAGTTGTGAATATAAGGAATTTCATGAATAAACCAATTTTCAGTGTCCAGAACAAATTAAATCCATAATCAGAAATTTATAAAAACGAATCTTCGGTGAATTATTTTAAAGATCTTATTAAGTTATGAGGTTAATCCAAATCCTCGTCACTTGTCTTATCACTATGGATAAATCAATTAAATTTTTACATAGTGATTAAATCAAATAAATACTGATTGCTCAACCCGTTCCCTTTATTCCTTAGCTGTTGCCGATTTGATTCATGTTGGCTAAGTTCACTCCACCTTTTGATTCAACACGCGCATTAAGTCATCTTTGTGATTTTTGGAGAAAGGCGAAGAAAACACAGTAAACTTTAATGTGGAACATACTGTACAATTATTGAGAAAAAACTACTTTCTCCAAGAAAAAAAAAAGAAGCTACAAACTTAGCTTTTCTTTTGAAAGAATTGGTTTAATATATTTTTAACAATAATGGTTTCAATTCACATGCCATTAAACAGAAAAGCAATTCCTTAATCTTTTCTTATAAATTTTGATTTACTCAATAAAATAAATCGAGAATTGATATCTCTATCATTTCAATCACGTAAGATTCTATAGGATTCTATAGCAAAAAAATTATATACAGTCTATTCCTGATTATTCTTCATGTATTTTTACTTGTAAGCATTAAATTTAAAGAAAAACAAAACAATAATTATCTTTTAGTTTAATAATTTTTAAAATATAGAATAAAATTCAAATTTTGTGAATTTTATTACACATCAAGTCAAGTTATCGAGTCAAGAATAAAAACTGAACANTAAAATAAATCGAGAATTGATATCTCTATCATTTCAATCACGTAAGATTCTATAGGATTCTATAGCAAAAAAAAATATATACAGTCTATTCCTGATTATTCTTCATGTATTTTTACTTGTAAACATTAAATTTAAAGAAAAACAAAACAATAATTATCTTTTAGTTTAATAATTTTTGAAATAAAGAATAAAATTCAAATTTTGTGAATTTTATTACACATCAAGTCAAGTTATCGAGTCAAGAATAAAAACTGAACACTTACCTATTTTTTTCAACAATCGGTTCATTGATACGTTGAGCACAATCATTGTAATTTAATTAAACTGATTTTAAAGTTAGTGAAGTTAGTTAAATTAATAACAGTCTTGTTTTAAATTTTAACAGTCAGGTACATATTGTTGAAATTAGCACCCCGGGCGGTGAGATTTGCAAAACGTAAATTATTAGTTAAACGCATTGTTACTAACTAATTTTAGATTTTTTTTTCCTCACAATAACCAAATAAGTGATGATGGAGAAGATAATGGTAAAAAAGTTGATAAAATTTTGATAAATTTAAGTAAGTTTGTAAATGAAAGAAAGATAAAAAGTTCTTTTTTTTTAAAGATTTTCACCAAATGCGGTGAAAAAGTTGATAAAATTGAGTATTTTGAGAGTTGGAGGAGAAAGTGATGGTAGAGAATGTGTTTTGGTGAAAGCAGAGAGAGACTAAATTCCTTTCCCCAAGGACTTGGACTTACTAAGTCACTCTTCTCCAATACTCCTAGTCCTATCCAATTTTTTAAAAGCGGGATGGTCTCTGAGAGTGAGAATGAAACAAGCGGAAATAAATGTCCACTCCAAGCTATAAATACTTTACGAAAAAAAAAAATTCAATAATATTACCATCAACTTTCTCTGTAAACAAAGGAATAGGATTTTTATTTTCCNTTACGAAAAAAAAAAATTCAATAATATTACCATCAACTTTCTCTGTAAACAAAGGAATAGGATTTTTATTTTCGTTGTCTGCTGGTAATTGAAAGAAAAAGTTATTATGTAAAAAGAAGGAGACAGAATCGTAGCGGATTTGATTGTTAGTAAAAAATTTTTTAATAAAATTCAATCAGTTTTATTAATTTATTGAAGGGATGGAGAANTTACGAAAAAAAAAAATTCAATAATATTACCATCAACTTTCTCTGTAAACAAAGGAATAGGATTTTTATTTTCCTTGTCTGCTGGTAATTGAAAGAAAAAGTTATTATGTAAAAAGAAGGAGACAGAATCGTACCGGATTTGATTGTTAGTAAAAAATTTTTTAATAAAATTCAATCAGTTTTATTAATTTATTGAAGGGATGGAGAAAGTAGGTGAGAAGGTTAGCAGAATAAATCAAATGTTTAACAAAGATTTATGGAAAAAATATAATATTAGACAATGGGATTTTGAACCTTGAGGTTTCATTTCTAATCATTCGAATCATATTTCAAGAGGTTTTACTTTTACTCTGTATTCTGAGGAAATTAGTCCACAAGGGTTGTTTTTAGTATTATTTTTTAAACTTTAGGGAGGTAATTGTTGGTAACAAAGAGTCATGTGACTCTTTTTAAAGTCTAGAATGACTGAGTCATGAGTTATTACTTGAAAAATATCTTCAACTTTGTAAACTCTTAGTAAGTAATAATTCGTGTCGTTCAATTGGTTGAATCAAGATTGTGAAATTTTCTCCAGGACTAATCAAATAACTAAAAAAAAATATGTAAAACCAAATATACTTATATTTCCTATAAAACAATCATTTTAATTGAATTGATTTTTTTGATAAAACTTTCTCTTTGATGAGTTTCATTTTCATCTCGATAAGGGAAAAGACGCTAACTCAAAGAGAAAGAACCAATGTTACCAAATAGTACCAAATGAAACGTACAATTCAAATTGCGGTTCTTTTGAATATAAAAATTTATTTTTAAACTTTTAGTTAGTATTTTTCTATTGTTAACGTCGTCATCTCCATTAGCACCTCATAGTCTGGTCAGAAATGGGCATTCATAGCCCACCATCGTGGTCGATTTCTCTACCCAATTTGAAAATTGTGTGCTTTTGTGGAAATGCAGTGAAAATTTAATTAGTCATTTATTAGTAGTTCTGACATTTAGTTTACTGAACTTGACGAAATCTTATAAAATTATAATAAAAAATTAATCAAAGCCAAACATTGAACAATTAAGTTGATTAAATTTCTAATAAAAATATTAATATTAAGCCGAAGAAAATATAAAATAAACAAAGAATGGTTTTCAAGTATGGAGGGAAATTAATCTCAAAACCTAAATACTTTACGCACACAAAGCTACTTGTAACAACTCCTCGTGTGTGCGCTAATGTTTTATGCGTACGCATCAATTTTTTATTTGGGCTTACCTACCTTGTAAATTTTCGCTCACAATGAATTATTTGTGGGCGTCAATTTTTGTGTGACGCCAATTCTCTCTGTATGGGTTCCAATATTATGTGTGTGCGGGTGAATGTTTTATGAATGCACTCTAATGTTTTAAGTCTAAGGATCAATTTTCTGTATGCGCGTCAATGCTTTTTATGTGGGCGTCAACTCTCTATTATGTATTGTGGGATGGTGAAGTATAGCTCTTATACCCAAGGGATAGTGAGCATAGACTCTTATACCTGATTAAAGTCTTCCCCGTTTCTGCCAAGAGATGAGGAGAAGCACAGATGATGAAACCCCCTCCCCCTCTCCCCCCGCCAGCAAAAAAGACTTTGCTGGTGATAACAAGTGGATCATCATCGCATAGTCAAGGTTTGAAACATCATTCTCACAATAGGCTCTGTAGCACAATTGGTAGTGCGTTAGGTCCGGAATACCCAAGATGTGGGATCATACCCCACCAGAGACCATCGTTTTGGGTTAAGCTCTGTTTCAAGTCTTGGCGGGGTAGTCATATCCTGTCAGTACTCCAATCCTTTATACGTTTTGTGTATTCTGTGTGCAGAACAATTTGTCAAATGTGCGCGTCCATCATTTATGTGTATGCGTCATTTTTTAATTGCGGATTTGTATTTTATTTGTGGGTGATATACTTTAATGTTTGCGAGTTTAGCTGAGCATGCGCAGNATCATTTATGTGTATGCGTCAATTTTTAATTGCGGATTTGTATTTTATTTGTGGGTGATATACTTTAATGTTTGCGAGTTTAGCTGAGCATGCGCAGAATTTATTGGAGAAGTGCGGAAAGTAGTGGGATGCCCATATCCGAGGACTTTGAGTGGGTGCTTTTAAGTGTGACCGGAATTACGCCGAACGCAGTTTTTTTGTTTCATTTGCTGGCAAACTGGGAAGCAACTTTATTTTGCTTGTGCTAAATTAATTGTTATTTTATGAAAATAGTAGTTTAGTTAATCAGTGATCCATCATGACATCGGCGAAGGAAGTCCCAGTATTCGATGAGAACCCAAACAACCGTAAGAAATTGGTTTTCAATCAAGGTAGCAATTTCTTTCGCCAAAGACTCGTACTCTCCCTACTTTCTTCTCGTCCTGTCAAAATATGTGATATCCGCTCAAATTCTTCTGACCTTGTCGTGGGACTCAGGCCTTTTGAAGTCTCTTTCATCCACCTCCTTTCTGCCATTAGCAATGGGTCGAAGTTTAAGATATCAGAGACAGGGACAGAGGTAACTTGTATCCCTGGTCTCCTCACAGGGGATACTGTTAGCTTTAAAACTGATCCTTCCAAATCACTTAGCTACTACCTTGAACCAATCCTCTTCCTGGCTCCGTTTTGTAAGAAACCATTGGAGCTAAGGCTCAACGGGAGGCTTCAAAATGACCTATCTGGGAATAACTCTGTCTACAAGTTGAAGCATGCAGCTCTCCCGATTTTGGAACACTTTGGACTTGAACCGGACATTCAGGTAAACTGAAATATACTTAAAAATAAATGGAATTAGAATTTTTTCAGTTCAGGTTGTCTACGTTAAATTTAAAGAATTTTTTTTTCTGACAACAGAATGAAACAAATGAAAGCAATACGATAACTAATGAAAGCGGTATAAATAATTAAAATTTAATAGTAAGAATACACATTTCATATTTTGATTTTATTTACCAATGCGTAGATCACATCACGTAAATACAATGACTCAGAGGTCAAGTTCACATGTCCAGTGAAGAAGCAGCTTCTCACACTTCGGACTCAGCTCAATCAGGATTGTGGGAAAGTGAGCAAAATTCGTGGCCTTGCTTACGGATTTCGCGTCACTCCACAAATGCTCAATAGAATCGTCACGTCTGCCAAAGGTTTCTTCATTCCTTTTATTTCCGACGTCTTTATCACAATTGATCAAATCAAGGGTTCTAAATCAAAAATCCCAGGCTATGGACTCGTTCTCTATGCAACCACCACAAAGGGAATTACTTACGTTGCAGATTCTTTCTATGGCCGGGATATATCCGACGAAAGTTCACTCACAATGGTCCAGTCTCAAAATCTCGACGATGGAACACAAACCAGTGGAGGAAAACGAAAATTTAAATTGTTTGGAGATGATGAAGCAGAGGATGAGGAGGAGTTGGACAAGAAGAAACGCCATCAATCGAATATTGACAACGTAGTTATCAACGTCCCGCAATTAAATTCGAAACCAGGATCGGTGACAGGGCCAGAGGAACTTGGGAATCATGTGGCTCAGTTACTTCTAAAGGAAATGTTAACTCGTTCTTGCGTTGACTCCGTGTTCCAGTGGCTGGTGCTAGGATATATGGCACTTGGTCCAAAAAATGTCAGTTCCGTGGTCACTGGACCACTCACACCATTTACAATTCAATTTCTTCGGGATTTGAAAATATTTTTCGGTATAACTTTCAAAGTGGAGGAGCATAAGTTGGAAGAGGATAAACATGAAGAGGACGACGATGAGGAAGAACACAATCCAAACTCAGGACTCCATAAGTTGAGTTGTTTAGGAACGGGATACATCAATTTGAACAAAACCTTGATCTAAAACTTACAATTTTGAAAATTTCAACAGACACTCAAGGATTTGTAAATATTCAACTTCAACTAATCAATCGAATCTTGTTATATTTCGATGAAAATCTGAAGTTTCTTCAACTGAAGTAGATTACCTCACATTTCTATATCTCTTTAACTCATTTCATGTTTCCAATTTGTACAATTAAAGCTAACATTTATTTTTTTCGCCTTCAAGTACAGAACTATCTCACCTCCTTTATCATTCTTGTCTTCTTTCTTACATTAATCGTTTTTAATTTCGGCTTTTGAATAGATTGGCGCTGAGAGTCCACGACAAGGTCAAATGGCATGGTATAACTTGATAAGATAACTTAACATCCAGGATACTAACTTATTGAGTAACATAAGTCAAAATCATACCAACTTAATCGTTATGAAGCAGTCAACATTATTACTGAAATTATTATGAACTGCTCATTTCAGTGTGGGAACTCTCCTCCCATTCTGGCTACCTGACTTAATGAAAAAACTACAAGAAATAATTATCTTGTGCAATAATCACAAAAATTTAATGATTTAATTATAATTTTAAGGAGGAAACATCTTTAAAATTGAAGCAAAATCCAAAAAATTAAACACATTATGTCGTTTTCCAATATAATTTCTTCGTTTATAAATGATATTTGGGAAATTAACCACAAAAAAACATTTGGTTTTACATGCAATTTTCAAGGTTAGTAGTGACTACGAGTAGCTTAGCAGGTACTTAAAGCTTTCTGTTCTTACAATTTTTTTTTTTTTTTTTTTTTTTTTTTTCTAATACAAACTTGATTTTATTTTCCTAATGCAAATATAAAAAAAAATTAATATTAAAAGAACAGAAGTGGATCTATTGAAAAGCAAGTTAAAGATAGAAAATTTCTTCCAAATGCTTTCCTTTTGGAAGAGTGCCCAAAATGGAAGTGGCGTTTCCTCGTTGAATAGCTAGACTTATTCGCTGAATCAGAAACGATGTAGAACGAGGTTCTTCGGAAGCGATTTGAATATAATTGCCAATTTTCTTAATCAAGTTCAGACCTTTGGGTCCCCATACTCCGTTTGA